>JAZDUA010000185.1:1850000-2260000 GCA_038098605.1 Gryllus longicercus
AAAAAAAAAAAAAAAAAAAAAAAAAAAAAAAAAAAAAAAAAAAAAAAAAAAAAAAAAACTTAATGAGAATAGAGTTTATTTGTCCACTTGAAGTTAAACAATGGTAATTTCAAAATTGGGTGTGGCTACCAATGCAAAGAACACAAATATTGACTTAACAGGAAATATTGTTATATCAACGAGACATGTAATTTTCTTTTTGTTCTTTTTTACTTATTGAAGACAAAATTTTGATAATGTACAATAGTTATTTTAGCTTTATATTGGTACAATAAAGTTCTTTGGAAGTGAATTTATACTTACATTTGTTTAATAAGGCCAGAATATACATGAAACTTCCCAACAAGTATTAAAATATTTGCCAACAGAAGAAAGAAAGAAAAATATTTTTAATATGTAATTTAGGTAATTTGAAGTATCATCAAAAATTCAACATTGATCTATACATCCATCCACATTCTCAGTCCTAAAATTATTATATACAAGGAAGGTCCTGGAAGGAATGAGGGAAGCAAATAGAAAAGAAAGAAGAAAGGGAAGTGCAAGATGGAGAAAATGAAGTAAAAAGAAAAAGGAAATTTAAATGAGAATTTTAAGACAGAAAATTAAAAATTCATCAAAATATATTCCAACATTAAATAATATTTATTTATCCCCAAACTGCATTCTACATTTAATCAGCAAAATAGTTACTTATCGTGTTCTTCTTCCAGTATTTCTAAATAGATCATGTGGGCTGTTATTACTATCATCCACAGCCATCTCCATTTAGGATTTTTCCATAGCATTGATGAATATGTATAGCCAGCTGCAGCCACCGTCACAGCTAACACATTCGCTTATGATGGAAGGACGTATCCCCAAATCATTACAAAAATCTACTCCTTCGAACACCTAAGAATCTTTCAATTACATTCTAAATCTGTTAGTGATTCATACAAGATCTGTTGAAAATAAGATATTAAAGAATGAGCAAGACCTCATCTGCAATACTAGCACGGCAAAACTCAGAATTTCAAATACAAAATCATCCTTCTTTTTTGTAAGCTGAACATGATTTGGCATTATAAAAGTGAGAGTATCTTTCAATCTTTCAAAAGGTTTTTGATGGCTTAAACCTCTAATTCAATAATGTAAACTAACTATATATGGATATTGTGAAATAGAACTGTGGAAGGTGCTTCTCATCACACTACTGCTCAAAATGTTGATTTTTTTCACATACAATTTTGTCTTTCTTGTTATTGTGATGAATGATTCTGCAGAAAGCAATTTAAGATCATCTTTAATGATCAGGCTTTTTACTAAAAAGTTAACTTCAACAAATCATCGTTTATAATCATGGATTATGAAACTTAATAAAGAACACTAGGGTGGTAAACACAGAAAAAATGAAAAACACTATGAATATTGATTGTTAGTAATTAAACACTTAATGGGATATCAAAGTTGCTATTTAATTATGACAAAAAAAGTGCAACATTAGGAGTTAACACAGATAAAAGCAACAATACGAACTTGTAAATGTCATAAATGAAACAGGAGAAATTGAAAGTTGCACATTGTGATTCATAAATTTGGAACCACCATTGGGGGTTGTTAACAATGGAAGATATATTAATATATCTATATTTAGTATTCTGGTCCTATGTTCATAACAATTCTGAGGTAACAGTGATGCAAGAATAAAAGTATTTCAGCAGGTCTGAAAAAGTTGGTCATTAAAAAAATATGTTATATCAGACAATTTATCTGTAACTAATGATTTAAGATTTGTTTTAGCACATTTTTTCCCTTATTCTTATGTGAAATAATAGTTCTAATTTCCCAATGCATTCAAGGATCAGATCTACCAATGCAACAACGACAAGTTTGATATTCATGGTTTACCAAATGCATTACAAAATTGCAGAATTTAAAACAAAATTTGGTCTTTACTACTTCAAATAGTTTATAGGGAGGATTTTCATGTTTTGAGTCAATGATATAAAAATTTTTACAAAAAAAACTAGTGGAATATAGGATAACTGATATTTTATTTTTTTTACACTGTCTGTACTTTTAGTTTATATACAACCCATAAATAATTAAAGAAGTTCCATTCATGGCATTAAACATTAATTCAAATTTATTTAAAAATTGGTTAATATGCGTAAAGAGTTCACACAACATTTCAATAAATTATATTTTGTTTTCTACAGGTATTTAACATTTCTTTTATAAAACAAAGGACAAAATTTACAGTACAATTCTTGAGACAAGTTGTCAAGAAGTATTATGTAAAAATACAGGATAGACATTTTAATACATTGTCATCTAGACCAACAATAAGAGAAAATAGATTTTCAGAGATCAGGTTTCTCAATTACAACTGATAGAAATGTATGATAAAGGATTTTTTAAAATTTAATTACATGCATGTTTTGACAACTGTGGATTGTAATTTCATTTATTTTCTAATGTTAGGGTTGATTAAAATATTTCAAGATTTCGTAGGGTAAGATTTGAAAGTTCAAACAAGTATTTTAAAAATTGTTACTATTGAAATTTTCTTAATGAATTTTAAACACTTATTAAGTACTCAAAACTAAAAATTATTCCTGTCTGTAGCATGAAGCATGGCATAGTACATAACATTGGTGAAAACGTTTTTATGGACGTGGACGTCAACAATGGGTATGATGGGGTAAGTGAGGCTGGGAAGGGGAGGTCAGGTTTGGTGAAGAAAGGGAAGGTGGGGCAGGGAAGGAGAAATGTTAGAAATGAAATGAAGGGGAAATCCTGGAGAAGTCCCATAAACAAACTTCAGAAAGTAAATTAAATTATTATCTAGTCATGAAAATATCAAGGACATTAAATTATCCTTACACCTATATCAAACTATTAGCTCCCGGGATCTAACATGTCACTTGCAACTAAAGAGGCGATAGTTTAGCCCTCACCAGCCCTCGAAATCACGTGTTCTGGGCAGCTCTATAGAATCCATCTATTTTCTACAACACTCCATGAAGTGGGTAAACACTGCTTTTTAATTGGCTTTTAGAAGAAACTGCTAATGACATCAAACAATATCAGAATTTATTTCCAGGATGCAGAGCAAGTGAGGAGTCCAATGCTTCTCACATCATGAATTTCCTGACAACTTGCTTCAAGTATAACATTGTAAATTTTGTATTGTTTGTGTAGGGAATTCGTCATCTGAATGTTGACATCATTGTTATAAACAGTTACACTTAGATATCTCATGTGCTGCAAAAAGGGAAACATTCTTTCTGTTCAGTTCATTAATACATTCCATCCTTGACCTGGAAACTTGTGTATTATTTACATTCCCGAACCAATAATGGTTATGGGCCCACGGTGCATTATTTGGAGCGTAAGCTTCGAGTGTCGGTTCGAGAAAGAACAAGCGCGCTAAGTGTTCTTCCCGAACCTCAAAGGTTGAAAGACCGTTTTGTTTTCATTCGTTGTATTTCTTCGGTGTGTGACAAGCAACAATTACACACCCGACATCTAATGTCCGCAAAGGAAGCATCGAAAGCTACACCCCCAAAAATTAAATGACTGCACGTAGATAGAATCATATTTGGGACAGATAAACAAAACAGTAGCTGAAGTTGCTAATGTTGGAGTGGGGTTTAACGATAGCGACGACAACATTATGTGGATTGTCAGAAGAGTGGGACAACGTAGCTTCTGCATAGTGCAATTTACCGGACGGTGAGTTCAACAGTTCTACAATAAAAAGACGGCTTTTTGCAGAGGACGGCAGAAGACGTGAAAACAATGAAGTGCAGCAATCAGCGATGTTTCTGAAGAACGAGGCGTCGCCTACCAGAAAAGGCAAATCAAATGCGAAATCAACAGAACGTGCATCAAATAAACGGAACAAAGGAAACGAAGTGCTATTGTTGTAATGAAATGGCCCACTACGCAAAGGAATGCCGAAAGAAATCATACAAAAATATGAGCGCGTCTACCACACAAAGTATGAGCGCGTCATGTGGAACAGCAATAACATTATAACCACATTAAACTAACAACACAATAACATTTGGATTATAGATTCTGATGCGACTCATCACACAAGTCCAAATGAGAAGTATTTTTCTCAGGTCAACAGACATGCAGTTATTGAATTACAACGGCAGACAGTACTTCTTCGACGGGCAAAGGAACTGTAAACGCAACGGTGATTGGGAATCCTACTGACTGAAACAGAATGGATGCCAAGAACCCACTCCTGGTACCTGGCATTACCCATGGAATCTTATCAGTCGAGCAGCTTGTGAAAAACGATAAAAAGGTCATTTTTGACAAAGATTGATGTCGTATTTGTGACAATGGCAACATAATGATTCAAACTGAGAATGAAGGTCGTTTGTACGTTTTGAGAACAGAACCCGAACTGACGAAGAACACTGTAAATTAATTACGAAGTGTCCGGAAGAATTTGGAATCGCTGGATTTGTGGCATAGTAGGTAGACACCAAACATAGTGAACTCAGAACCTGTAATCGGTTTATACTGCGAATTAACGGCTCCAACGCCATGTGATAATTGCCTCGCTGGAAAAAGCTACTCGACAGCCATTTCGGACACACCCGTCCGATGATATAAAGAATGCTGGCGAAATTTTGAATCTTGTCTATTCTAATTTGATAGGTTCAAATGACGTCGAATGTCTTGGAGGCAAAGAAATGTCCTCACTATTGGGGACGATGCAAGTCGGTATGTCTTTATCAATCTTCTCAAAACGAAAGGGGAAGTTCTGGGGAAATTTAAAGAATGGAAGATACAAGTGGAAAAACAAATACGCAAAAGTTTGAAACTAGTACGAACCGGACAACGGCCTTGAATTTTGCTCACGGAACTGGGGCATCTTATGTGAGAGTAATGGAACTGTGCACGAAAAAACGATGACCTATACACCGCAACAAAACCGCATAGCGGAAAGGTTAAATCGAACACTGATGGATCTTGTGAGAGCTCAAATTGATGAACGCGATCTGCCCAAATCTACTGGGCAGAGCTGATATATACTGCGGCATACATTACGAATAGAGTCGCTCATAACCATAATGCTATTAAAACGCAAATGAGATAGTTAGGAAACCAAATGTTTATCATCTCCGATCCATAGGGAGTGAAGTCTTCGTGCACGTTCCAAAACAAAAGCGCTTCTTAAAGCTAACTGCTAGAGCGAAAAGAGGTATACTCTTTGGACATGGCCGTGGATAGTCTTTATACCCGAAACTCGAGAAGTTTTAGTCACGAGATTGCAAATTCAAGGAGGAAGAAACTAGCAAAGCAGGTAGCTCGATTGAAAAACGACAAAGCACATCAGGAAAGCAAAATGAATAAGTTATGATCGATAGCGACGTTGAAACAAATTCGGAGAACGGAAACCTGCCAATAGAAATTGACGACAATTCATCAGACTCGAGTGAATATCGGATTTGCAGACGAAGCAAAGAGATTCTGAAGAGGAAGCACCACACGAAAGCGAGTACGAAGCGAATAACGAACGACCTGCAGAACAACCAACGAAGAGACGGACAGCGAACTCTGCGTCGTCCGAGACTTTTGAAGTGCATGCACATAAAATTGAGGTAGACATTGCGGAATCAACATTGTTTCAAGAAACACTGGACTCTATAGATTCAACGTAATGGCTTGAGACAATGAACGAAGAAACAGCGTCTTTGAAACACGCTGTGTTTTTGACTGATTGAACTACCCCAGATGCGACGATTATAAGATGCAAGTGGGTGTTTAAACAGAAATCATTAGGCGAAGAACAGCGCTTCAAGGCGCGTCTATTTGCAAAAGGGTTCCCCCAAAGAAAAGGATTCGACTTCGATGAAATTTATGCACCTGTATCCAGTTTCGAGACCTTGTAAAACATTGATAAATATACTTATTGACAGTTCTCACAGGAGAAAACGAAAGCGTAATGTTAAATTCAAAATTAACTAGTGGTGCTACAAAATGGCGCAGACTTTCCCGTATTAGTTTCCTATTTCCTTTGGTCTTGGCTAGCTACTCGGACTTGCCACACAGTTTTCTCTCTTGTAATTTTTTTCTTCATATTTTTGTGACTATCACGAAAAGTTGTCAAAGAATATTGAACTCTTGCCAGCTGCCATTTCGCCAATCGCCGCCCAAAATACATTTTCTTAATTTTCCGGTTTCCCAATAGTAGAATGGAAATATTTTAAGAATACTAACACTAAACGTCATACTAAATGCAATTTTCTTAAATTAATTTGGAGCCGTTTGTAAAAAAACTGGCGTTTAAGCGCTACTGTAAGTTCAAATTTGAAGCTTTTTTTCACAGATAATTTTTGAGTTTTCGAAAAACTCCATTCAAAGTAATTTGAAGTTTTAACTCACAAATACAATGGTGTTTACAAATTGCTGAAAATGGTGTTTACAATATGCGTGAGATATCTTTCAAAGAAATTACATTTGTGTACCCTTTGGAAAAACAAAAAAATACACCGAAATGAACTTTACGTCATATTACAGAGCGCAATTAGCACTATCCGTTCAAAAAGGTTGAACAAAACATTTGGAGCCATTTTCGAGAAAATGGCGTTGGAGCATTTCTATATCAAAAGCAACCCGCTGCACTCGGACATATCATTTAATAACTCCTGAACAAAGCATTCTAGGGCCTTAAAAACTAAAATTCTGAGGCCAAAGGCCGCAAAGAAACGTTTGCCACACCGTAATCTACAGCATGATATATTCTTGGACATTCTATTGAATTTTTCCTGGTTCGGTACATATCGATACTACTAATGCGTCCTACATTTCAACCCTTGGTGATGGTGGACATCTTTGTGACGTCACGCTAAGAAGGCTGAGATTCCTCTATATCATACTATTTACAATTTCTGTGTACACCGTGCTTTGCGCAGGCTGAAGAGGTTTATTTGCATAATTATTAATTCAAGATTCGCATTCGCTGCAACAACTAGAAGTACTATTAATAGTTGCTAGATACTAATGAAGATTGTTTCTTATGAGTGTAGTGAAAACATTCATTTGACGTTTTGCCGAGGTCTACAAGTGATGTTTACCTAATTGTAAAGGGATGTGGATGTTCAGTGAAGAGTAAAGATGTCTTGTTATGTTTGGCTTGTTTTACTTGTACGTATTTTCGTTATCAGCAGTGATTCGGTGAAACTTTCAAGTCAGCGTGTTCAGACACACAGTTTTCTCTCTTGTAATTTTTTTCTTCATATTTTTGTGACTATCACGAAAAGTTGTCAAAGAATATTGAATAATTACTTCAAATATTTGTGATGTGAATAGTGAATTGTTCCAAGACATCTCTCGGTAATACTGAAAAAATCTTTATTGAAAATGTCTTTTCTACATCCATTTGTTTTAAATTTCATTTTGTGTTAGTACATTGGAAATTACCTTTATACATTTTTAAACAAATAAATACGTTTCGTTAATAACTTTCCTTTTTAGAATGGATATGGAAGGATAGGGAATATACGGAAGTAGTAGGGAAAATGTGCTATGGCACAATTCAAAGAACATACTTGTTAAAATAACTGAAGTAAAGTATCTTGAAATAAATGAACAACGAAAAAAAGGCGCTAGCCTACAACACTACGTGAATTAATTAAAAAAAGGAACCAAATTTAAAATTATAGAAAATAGCGACGTCACTCAACTGCCAATGATCACAATCCAGACGCACGATTTAAATGTTGGCGGTATCTGGAAGTCTGTACATCAATGCCCCGCTATATACTCATATTGTAAATAATACACCGTTTGATATTAAACTTACGGTGTCGGTTCGGTAAGATGTTCAACACGTAAACATCGGAAAATTTTACTTGGTTTCACAAGAGTAAAAATCCTTTTCTAATATTTTTTGTGACTATCATGGAAAGCAAAAATCTGTCAAAGAAAATTGAATAATTACTTCAAATGTTTTTAAGGAAATGTGAATTGTTCGAAGAACATACTATCTGTACAATACTGAATAAACCTTTATTGAAAATTTGTTTCCAACATCAATTGCATTATGTTTATTTTTGTTGGATGTTCTGTTATACATTTATACATTTCTTTAACAAATAAACGTTTCATTAACAATTTTCCTTCTTAATGGAAAGGATGGGGAAAGGGTGGGGATTAGCATGCTAAAGTTCTCGCAAGGGTACGCTAGTTTGGAAAAAAAAACCTATGTACACTATGGTTTAGGCGCTAGTAGTGTATACAGACAGATGGACAGAAGTTTTGAAAAACAAAACAAAAAACAAAACAAACGGTTTTTTCGGTATCAGGGGGACCTAAAAAGTGTATTTCCCTTGAAAAATAGATTTTCCGCAGCATTACATAACTTTCCCTATACTCCGTATATATGTACGTATACGGGGAAGTAAAAATACATTTATCCGCACATATTTTTACTCGTTTTACAAATTTTCTCAAACTCGACAACTATTTCTGTAAAAATATATTAAGCCAATAATAGAAGACTTCATACTCTTAATATGAACTAGAAAATAATATTTTCATTGGGGGTTATCTCTGAGTGTGAACTCCCTCAGTTCGGCGCAGAAGGGTCCGGGAAGAAGAGGGCAGACTCTACGTCTATGGCGCATACGTAGACATCTCGAAAGAAATATGAGTAAGGCGTAGGAAATAAACAGGCATCGTGGTTATCTCTCCTGTGAGATATCTTCTCGATGAAGTACAAAACAGCTTTTATCCAGTTCGAACACGAATTGACAATTACAGTTTTTATTTATTTTTACAAAATTGTGACTGAGGAACTTTTTCATTCACAAACATCAGACCCTTAAAAAAATCGATATAAAAAATACATCGGCTGTAATAAATCAATGTTTCTTTAAAACTGTTGCCGTGGCAACAATTGTTACCCCGAGCTATTTCATTTTGTTTTCATTCTATTTTGTTTTTTCACTTTCCTTGTAAATCGACAGTATGTAAAATTATAGTACGAGAGTCGGCCCGAAAGGAATGTCCCTCATTTTTTCTCCAGAAATATTTATTGGAAGAACTTTAAATTTGCACACAGCATTAATACAACCACGTTTTCCACATAATTTCCATCGACTTGTACAGCCTTGCGCGAGCGTGAAACAAGGGCGTGCATGCCTTGCCGGAACCAAATCTTTTCCTGGCGGCGTCGCCTTCTTTCACCTCGAGTCATCTTCAATTTTTCCTCCGCGAATGGCGTTCTTCAATGCCTCAAAGGGATGGAAATCGGAGGGGGCTAAACACGGACTGTATGGTGGATGGGGAAGCACAGTCCATATTTTTCGGTGCTTCTCTTGTTACAACCCTGGCGTGTAGGCGTGCGTTATCGTACAAGAGCAAGCTTTGTACACAATCTTCTGGGATTGAACTCGCGGGAAATGCTTTTCAGTGTGTTCAGTGTTGATGTAAAACTTTGAATTGATGATACTGCCTTTGGGCATAACATCAACATGAATAACAGCACCAATGTCCCAAGAGACAGTGACCAGCAAGTCAGGACACGTCGCTGTGGCGGCATGCCCGGAGCGCGGCAAAACATGGAGATCGCATCCTTCACTTTCCGAAGCTCCAACTAGTTTACCCAAAGGTCCAACAGTACTCCCGGCGACAGTAGAGGTGCCACACACTGCACATAGGCGTTTGTGGACACAACAGTTTCCTTCTCCGCAGCAAAGAATTCAATCACAGCTCGCTGTTTGTAACTTACGTCGTCTACGGCCGTCATTTTAACAGTTCGTTAAGGAACTGTCATCTGCAGGAGTGACTTGAAAATTCGTACACTAACGCTGGAAATACGAAACTTTGAAGGGTTAACAACTACAACTGTCTACCATTATTACTTCATGAAGGGTAAAATGTGGGGCAATATTTTCTGACTACCCCTCATTTTATAATAAATATGGTACGAAACGTTTGATTATTGCGATAGGAGTGCGATTAATTTATTTAACTAATTAAATTTATTTATTGTCAAGATCTCGATATTTGTAGGTGTTTTCAAAATTCCACTGGCTTGCAAAAACGTTGAATGGAAACTATATAAAAATGCGAACTTTAATGATTGCCATATTAGCATACGCGCTATCAAGCAAGGACTAAAAAACTGTATTAATTTTAAAATTCGTGAAAAAATTCTCTCAATTGCTACCACCCCAACTTAGGCGGGATCTTTTACTAAAAAATGTCCACGCCTTCTATTAATTAATTTAATAACAATCTCTCTTATTGTAGTCATTTTTCGTTTCAAAAGGAAAGTGCATGGAGGAAATCTTTGCTTTACAATCTGTCTACACTAAGCAGTTTTCACCGCAAGTCTCTTCGGATCCTCAGTCCCTGGCTTGGACTGCTTACAAGAACATGCTGGCCTCACGAGAGTACAAGAATCACGTGATCGGCGGCCTCAAAAGAAATAGAATCTCTGGCACCAGTGCATGCTCTCGATCTTACAATGGCGGTTCCTCTACGATCCTTCTTCCTGCTTGGGCCACCGGGAATGGCTTACAGGGCCGGCGAGAAACGAGAGAGACTGAACCAACGCTGGAATGACAGTCTAAATATAATTAGGGCTCGGACTTGATGTGAAAAAAATAGTTTTTCCATGCTTAAAAATTGAAAAATGCGAGTTAAAACATATTTATTACTCATACGAAACTCAGTAAGATTGAGAGAAGCCTCGAAGTAAAACATGCCATCCTCTTCAACATTCTGTACTTTTCGTCTGTGTGTCTGAGGAACTTTGGGAGCATTTCATGTTATGAGTTGTCGCTCGAGTGTCATTCCCTGAATCGACAGTAGTGTTAGAATGGCCCTCAGAGGTCTTCCCAGGGGGTGATCCAGACTCAATCGGGGAAGTCCTACAAGTGATGTGTGACCAACCACTGCATTTTAAACTGGCACGTCTTTCTACATGAAATCAAAATCTCGAATGTATTAAATTTGACAAATGCTCAAAATAGTCATTTATTAATATAAAATTTATCGAAATATGTAATATTTGTTTTGAGGAAAATATTTATTTTTATGTAACTTAAAAAAAAATAGATGATATGCAATTTGGTATTTGGAACTATGAGACGCTACTTGAATTTCCAGTAAACTTTCACCTCTCAAGATTAAGAGGAAAAAAATATGTATTAGTTCGAGCCCTAATGATAATACACTCACATTTAGATGTGTGACGCTATTTCTGGCTCAATTACTGATGCAGGAGCCTGTAGATATCATTCCTTGGTCCCAAACGCGTTACGAATTCCAACCCACCGAGTTCCACAAAACAATAAGCGAATGATGCTTCAGCAATCGATAGCGAGTTACTTGCAAGTAGTTGCAGTGACTTCATTGTCCGAAATACCGGAGTACTCGCTCGATATTACTACCTGCAAATGTAAACGCACATAATATATATCTTGATTTGTGTAATTGATCGAATAATTGGCCATAACAATACTAATAGTATGAACTTACCTACTGCAATAAAACATGTTTAGGGTTTCAGAATATTTCTTCACAATCACAAACAAGATAAAAACGTAAATACATTAGTTGACAAAGCTGCAGGTCTCTGCAAATATGTTTATATGCCCGAAAAATATTCCCAGTCACAATTCATAAATATAACCAATGTGAAAAGATTAAAATGCGCCATCAGACAATAAGTCAGCTGTACTCCACTACTACTGTTTCACAAACTTTAAACTACTTATTAGGCGAATGTCCGGATGACTAAACACGGTTGCTTGAGGTCTGGGATCTTGTCTACACTCGGGTACATATCAAGTTGAATTAGAATACACATAGCAACGGGAGTTTCTTGCACGAATTGGTATGATTATATTCGCTCCCATGTACTAAAAAGTCTGCAAAGGCAGATGAGAAACAAATTTTGGTTATTATTCCTAGTGATCTACGTGAAGGAATCGACTTATTGCCGCAAGATGGAAAACGATTATTTGAATGTGTACATTCCCCAAAGCTCAAGACAACGTGAACGTACAGTGAAGTTACAATTATGTCCAGAAGCAAAATAAGACGCCATTTCGTCATTTGCTCAAAGGATCAGGGAAACTGGGCGAAAGACCTGATCGAGTCGAGAGTCATTAGGGAGTTTGTGCCACCTCGAACGTATAGCACTATCAATCTTCTGCACATGCGCATACACTAAAGCGGTGCGAAACTTAAACTGCACGTGCGCAGATCGATAGTGTTTTACGTTCGAGATGGCACAAACTCCCTATTGACTCAGAAGCTGAGGTGTTATGTTGCTACTTGTTACTTTCTCGCTACAACTTACAGAGTAGAAAGAATGTAATTGCTGGGCGAAAAAACGGCGAATTTTCGGCAGAAAAACTCTTCTTACAAAGCCGTAACGAAAAAGTAGAGAAGCCCACTTACTAAATTTAGTTAAAAAAATCCTTTAACACCAGACGATTCAATCATTTCAACCAGCCAATTCAACACCAGACGTTTCCCCACAATCTTTAGACACTATGTTCGTGTCTGAACCTTATTCCTATGAAATTCTCAAAATAATTGGGTGGTTTGCCAAAGTTATCAGTATGGTATTATTTATTAACTTTTCATTATTTTACTTTCTCGCATTCTGTTTATTTTTCGCACCAAGTGTTCTACGACTACAAATGAGTTTTACAAAAACCAATTCGGAGAGATATTATGGCGTAGTATTACATAACCATTACTAATGGCAAGAAAGTACGTGCTGTTTTAGCACCACTAGTTACAACAGTGCATGTGGATAAACATTGCTTTTTAAATGGCTTTTAAAAGAAACTGCAACTGACATCTCAACAACAACAGAAGACTATATGCAGGGAGCAGTGTAATTGAGGAGTCCAAAACGCTTCCCAAAACCATGGTGGTTCCGCCATGCCAACAAGATGAATTTGACCACTGAACGACCATGGCCACAGTTGGCTACTGCTACGATGCAATTACATGGATGAGCCGTGCGCAGCCTATCAACTTCAGCCAATGAGCTTCATGCACCAGTTTGCGTCACAATATTAGCGGGAATTTTCAATTCACGCATTTATAAAAAAATGAAAACAAAATTGACACTTTATGCTTACTTTAAAAATGTTTTTCAACACTTCTTGCTTGCCGTGCAGCATCGCTGCCAGCGTGTGACTGGCTAATCAAACGACGTTTCCCTGTTGCGGTCACGTTGTTTGTGACGTGTCTGGTGGGGCGCAGACCGAGCAAAAATCTGCGTCCCCAACCAGCTCACCGTGTTTGCGACTTACCCGGGGCGGCAATGCGGTGCCCGTTGATGTACGTCATTTCCCGCTCGGGCCGCTCTTCGATGACGATGTGCTCGCCGCTGGGCAGAGAGAAATCGACGGACGTCATCGGCGCCGCCACGAAGAACGGCACGCCGTGGTGCTTCGCGGTCACCGCAATCTGTGGGCAAGCCAACTGTCATTTGGGGACTGATTGACGTTTCCGGGTCAACTGCTAAGGCACTTGACTCCCGATAAGTATGGTAGAGTGGTGTGTGTAAGTAGGAGATGAGGAGAGGATAATGAAGGAAGGAAAGATCGCGCGCGGTCCATGGTTATGACATTTGTCTGTCTGCAACAATGCTTATTGACAAATAGGTTTGTGATTTTGAACTGGCAACATCATGGTCGAGGTCGAGTCTTGCGATTCATGTAGAATTTTACGAAAGTTATCGATTTCGTAAAAGTGACTCTTTTAGTATGTGCATTTTTAGTTCGGGAGTATTTTTTTAATTGGGAATTTGGACAAAAGGAGAATAAGGTATCGAACATATGTGGATATGGACGTAGGCATTGGCAGATGTTGGTGACGGCGCCATTACGGGGTCCAGTGAATCAACAACCAGGGAGGTAACGCATTTAATCAACAACAAAAAATTATAACAAGGCCAAGATTTGTGATTTTGTTAAGAGTAAAATAAAATAGTCATTAGAATAATTTCTGTATATAACAGGAGTGCACTCGTGTGAATGGAAGGTAAATAAAATACGTATGAATGTGTGAATGATATTTAGATTTTGACAAGGCAAGTTGTTTTTTATGTTAAAACGGTATGTTTATGTATGTATATGGAGGAGAATTGGACTCATTTCGGCAAATATTTTTACTAATAAACAATTGTTAATTACATCGGCAACATTGTTGAAATTCGTGTTATTTTCAGTAGGCAGCAGAAATCCATTGGTAGGGGAAAGAATACGAGAGAGCCAAGTTTCCAAATAAATACAATGTTATTCGGTTTCCTATATAGGGGCGACTTCGTGGATCCACACTAAAAATATAAATTTGTACTGTGAGGAAGATAAATTTGATATTTTCGTGAATTCGTCGAGTAAGTAAGCCATTGTAGATTTGCCGACGAGCAGGCCAAATCTGTTTATTTCACGTCAAGTTTACAAACACGAATAGATCTGACTTGCCCAGGTGTGGGGTGAAATAATTAAAAGTTATAAATATTAACTTTGATTCTCAGGCTTATTATCTATTATACATTTGAGCACACCCGTAACATGAACTTGAATCCCCCCCCCCAAATACCTAAGTAACGATTGAAGCCCCTCTCCATTTACAAGAAATAAAAATTAATTATATCTCAGAAAAAATGTATTAATTCTATTTATATTTTAAAATTTATGATAATTAAAGTCAGAATTAGTTGGCGATGTTGACTACACCTTACAATAAGATTGGGAACATGTGTTGTGTGAAGGAAGGGCGCACAGACTTGAAAATTTCTTGGAAGCTGTACACGTCTTGAATGATGCATGAGCGACAACCTACTGCAACCAATTTAATTGGATTATAGAATATATGACAGACCAGTTTTCAATATAATCTTCGTAATCTTACAGTTTCAATAAAAAATACATTCATTGTAACAAATTACACATAAAAATTTAAAAAACGTAAGTACATTAGAGAAGTAATTAATATTTTAATGTTTTGGAAAGAGAAAAAAGTAATTGTTTCACCAGATGTCGCACAATTAAAAATAAATCGATGTTAAGTAAAATAAAACTTATACCTCCCTACCCCCAGGTAACCCAGCCTAACGCTGCCTCTTTAGCGTTACGTAATTTAAGGACGACGCCTACAAAGGAAAAGCAAACAATTCCTATACCCAGCCTTCAGCAACTAGAGGTAATAGGAATATAGAATTATATTTAGATATGCTCAAGAAACATTGCATAATGCTTTCAGCGCCTTCTGTAGGTCTATAGGAGGAAACTGCCTATCCTGAACTTGCTTCCAATTAGCTATTACTTATATTTACAAAAAATAGCCAATTACTTGCAACATTGCCAGAGTCACGTTTTGAACTCATTAGTCATGTGCACATTTCACGCATTAGCTGCTTCATGAAGAGTTAAATTCCCTTTTGGTTTCACGTATATTCAATTTATCCATAGACTTCAAATTCCCTTTCCACAGGCCCCTTCATTTCCTATTCAAGAATTTTGTGCCCCCCTCAAAATTATTTGAAACCGCCACTTCTTTTAATACATACAAGGAAAAGTTAAAGAAATCGTTTGAAAGCGTTTGAGAGAAAAAGCAAAAACTAGTGGTGCTAAAATAGCACGTACTTTCTCGCCCTTAGTAATCGTTGATTGATTGCTTAGCGATTCCGGACACGTCAACTACTAGGGTCATTATTCCCGGAAGTGTATTGCATGTTTTTTCGGGGTGGTGGTGGCGGTGATCTTTCCCTCTTTGTATGGCGAGATCCTACCGTCTGCTACCGGGGTTTTTCTAACGAAGTATCTCCCACCAGCAGGACAAGCTCTTAGCTCCTGACGGCATGTGTGGTAGTGTAGCAAGTGTTAGTGTAAGGGGTGAGTATAGGACAAGAAAGAGGAAGAAAAGATCACGCAAGGTCCGTGGCCCGTTTGTTAGGGTACTGCTCCGGCATTCGCCTGGCGTTGATCGGAGAAACCACGGTAAACTACCGATTAGAGCAGCCGGCCGCTAGAATTCTCCTCTAGACTGCGACTTAGTAATCGTCTCCATTATTGAAAATATGAAGGATTTGTTAAAAAAACGCATCTAAATATTCATATCAATCGTAACCCGCAGCACTCGTGCAGAATGTATCGTTTAATAACTCATACACGAAGCGATCTAGGGCCTTAAAATCTTAAATTTTGGGGCCTTGTTTGCCCGTCAGAATTTCAGATACAAACAGCGTTCCTCCCCGAGGGCAGCCGGGCAGCCGCAAATCGGAGGTGACCGACCTAAACAGTGGCATCGTCGAAGAGCACATGGCAATAGGAAGATTTTTTCAAACCAACTTTTAAGTGATTATTGCGGCTCAGCCATTCGGATTATCTGAAGAGTTTATTGGACACAATATGCTTAAAATTTTCTTAAAAGCTTATTTTCGAAGTTTCGTCATTTACCCCCTGGATACGCTGTATTTTTCGATAGTTCGATATCTCTGTACTTTGCAGAATAAAAAAGAAAACACGTACATTTGTTCAATTTTTGATTAAGCAAATTGCATTTTGATGAATAAAAATGAGAATAAGCATTTAAATATAAAGTGGCATTTATTAGTGAATACGATTTTATAGATTTTATAAAATTTACATACAGCACTCCTAATGCCTGAAAATCAGTAAGTAACCTAAACACCGAAAAAAAGAACCGTTGGAGTATGACAGATCCATGATAAGGAAAAATAATAAAAAAATAACAAGGAAACTTGTTACAGTATCATGGATCTGGTATACTCCAATGGTTCTTTTTTCGGTGAGACTGCGTTTTCCAAAGAGGAAAAATAAATAAGCGAAAATCCGCAGCTTGTATATGAAACGGTAAAATAGCAATGTGAACTGTGCTCTAGTACCATCAGAAGAAATACTTGCATATGTACTTCATTAATCTTTTCATTCCAAATGCATTTGCGCGTCAGGAACAACGTACGCATTCTTATGGCTACCGTCCGTTTGCTACAAGGCGACGGACGTCACTGCAACGCGCTAGTGTGGCACGACCTGTATGCGCATGCGACCCTCCTGAGCTTCAAAGGCGCCCTTTAACGCCAGTCATTGAATGCTCGCGTAGCACTAGCATTACAGCCCCACTGCCTCCGAAATTCAAAAAAGGACTTCTCGTTGTTCGGCTCCGTTGCGAAATCGCGGCGGCTGATGTCGCCATTTCCACAGAATGAGGGTAATAATGGGTGACTGCACTTATATACGGAGTATGTAGTATGTAGAAGTTATTTAATGCTGCTGCGAAACGTACAGGGTTCTTTTTTTCGACGGAAAACCACATTTTGTGACTCCATGATAACGTAGAAATACATATTTCTGCTCATGTAAAAAATAATTACTTTATCTAATGCGTAGTGAACTCAGAATCCACGTTTTGTGGTTCCTTAATAATAAAAAGAATGATTTCGGCAAAACATCCGTCCGTCTGTTCCACCGTCAGAGAAAAACAGAAGTGCCTCAACCATTTACAGGATTTTATTCTAAAACGAATATTCCCCCAACTGATCTGGCACAGCTCCTCGCCCTCAAATTTAGTTAACTCGTTGAATAGCTCATTTTCAATTGAGAAAGATTAGAAGCATTGCTATGATAAATACATTGCGTAGAGAATATTCCAATTTCGGCACCAGTCAAATACACTACTGCAGTTTCAATGCTATCGCAGGGTTTAGTTAGAGGAAACGTTTGAATATTCAGACGGGGTTGGCCTCCCTATAAAGAACGGCCCCACGCCGGTGACATTACTCGCTCCCATCAAAGACGGCCCAGCCCGGGCTTGTGGGAAGCAAAGGCTGCACAGAGCTAGTTCGAAACAGAAAAACGTTCCACCGTCAACTGAAGAATAATGGGAAGCCCTGTGTTTAATAGAATGAGATTGCTGTGATCTACCAAGCTGGTTCTCCACTGAAATGCCCGAGAATAACCCCGTAGGAGATCGTGGGCGATGCGCAGCCGTGCTAGTTGAGAAAGCACGGACAACACGTGTTTCACTACCGCTTGTCCAAGCAGAGGACAAGATCATGCAAACCGAGAGATGGAATGTGCACCTGCACACACAGGATCTGAAGTGTGGGCTGGACCTCGATTGCTTGACGAGAGATGTTGGCATATAGGCGGCCAAATTAATTCAAATTTGGCGCCGTACTTCAATCTCAAACATTTTGACAATTCTTTGAGGTTATTTAAGAAAAGAATATACATTTCAAACGTCGTCGGCTTTCATTTGCCCCCAAAACCCGCGAATTCTCTCACAAGGAGCAATTCACTTTGTATGAAACTGTTTGAACAAACTTTCGAACTACTAGCGAAAGTGGCGAACGGCTCTGCGAGGATGAAATCCCGCTCGGGACCTGTTCAACTCAGGTGCTTGCGTCGAACACAGCACACGAGGACCGGGAAGAGGATATGCCCCCTGCGGATGAGCTCGGGAACCCACTCTAGAGTCCGACCCGGAACGTAGAACACCTGGCTGTAGTCTGGTTCTCGGCCCAACTCAGGTCGTTAGCCTAAAGGAGAAGGCAGTGAGCAAACGGGAAGAGGGTCCAAGCCGCCCGGATTACTTCGGGTGGCCCTCTAATCGGGCTTTCGGATTCGTTGTGGCAGTGGCCCAGTAGCCGACGGGTAAATGGCTAGGTATTCGTCCCGGGTGCACATGAGGCACCTTATAAAGAACTCGGACTGACAAAGTCAGCAGGGATGTCAGCTGGAGCATCGCGGCCCGACCCAGGCATCGATTGGGGAAGCTTTTGCTGCGTCCCGGCGTTTACCGGAGTTGATCGGAAAGTGGTACTGCACCACTGGAAGAGGTGAGAATAGATCCAATAGGACAAGGTGTCCACCTGGAGCGTGCTTCTCAAAAGACACAGTCGATATATAGCGAAAGTGGCCAAGAGATCGCACCTGCTCCTGGGCTCGGAGCCGAAGAGCATGGCACATAGTCGGTAAATTCCCGGAATCAAATGCTTTTCCAATAACACGAGACGAGCTCGCATTGTTTGAGAATCTGGAGCCGCGAGCATTTTCGTAGCGTTCCGCCTCGCTCCCGTAGTCACATTGAAAGTTGGTTTTCTACTTGGCAAGCATGATAATCCATTCTCCGTGCACCAGCGGCTTATAACGCCAAGAAACGAATATAATCCGTATGAGGACGTTTACTTTCAACCAGACGAGACATGATCGGAAACTGTCAAGGCATCAACACCAAGTGCACAGGAACTGTCGTTGGCGTAACCTCTGAAGGATAGGGTAACTGTGTAGGAAATTTGTTTCTCACAAAGAGACAATAGAGAGATGGAACGCGTAGTAAGCCATTTAAATTCCACGTAAGCAGAACCATCGACGCCAGGCTGCCTCAGAGGTCGGTACGGAAAACGTCAACAGCTAATCGGACAAACGTAGCTTCAGCGACATCACACGGTGAACGAAGTAAATTATCACGTTTGTTTCGTTCAACAACGACGCGCGTATACATACGTACTTGACCAACGCCATGTACACTTTTGTGTGCGTAAGAATGTATACAGATGACGACGTGGCACTTGAACTTGCTGGTCATTGGCCGAAAACGCCTCCAAAGGTTCTCCCATTGACCGCGTAATGTTGAAGCTAAACGAGTTCGACTAGTAGTCGATGCTTTTCAACATCCAACCACCACCACCACGGGAGTTGAGTCTCCTCATACATTCACGGACATGATCATTATGACTTGGGTGGTGTAACGGTTATCGTATCGGGCTGTTATACTCGCTTCAAATCCGATCGAAGCCAGGTTTGCATCGGGAGGGCGAAAAAAAGTATTTCGTACCCTTCTTTGGGAGGGGAAGTAAAGCCGGCTGATCCATGTTGTAGATTTACTGGACATTAAGCCTAAAAGACGGCTCTGCGCTAAATTGAATAAGCGGAAGCGAGAAAGTAAAAAGGGAGACGTACCTGGTAGGTGCCGATCTTGTTGGCCGTGTCTCCGTTGGCGGCGACGCGGTCGGCGCCCACCACAACGGCCGCCAGGCGGCGCGCGCGCATCAGGGCCGCCACCATGCTGTCGCACAGCAGCGTGGCCGGGATGCGCTCGTGCAGCAGCTCGTAGGCCGTGAGGCGCGCGCCCTGGTTGTACGGCCGCGTCTCCGTGCAGTACGCGTGCTCTGCCAGTCAACACACGCACATTCTAGTAATGCACCTGTGCCCAACAATCTAATTAATGCATCTGCTGCTCTCGCCGATTGATCGGTCATTCCGGGTGCGTCAATTACCGAGGCCCTTATTTCCGTAAGTGTAGTACATGTTTTATCGCGGGAGACGGCGGTGATATTGCCTGCTGGATGGCGTGATTCGACGTCGTCCTTCGTAGCCTTGCGGGGAAATTCCCCAACAAGGTATCTCCACCGCCCCACCCGGAACAAGCTCTATACTCCCAAGTAGTCTCCCGTACCGATCAGAGCAGCGGTCCGCTAGAATTTCCTCCAGACAGCGGCTGAATTCGTCTTAACTATGAAGCCAGTGTCGAAAGCCCTTCCACCGAGGGGAGTGGAAACCTAAGACCTCCCGATCAGAGGCTCAGCAGTGGTCTCAATAGCTGCCCTGAGCCACTCAAGCCGGAGCCCTCCTGGACGGAGATGACTCGAAGCACGAGGCACTGCACGCTGCCTTCTCGCCCAGTGGCGGCGGCCCGCGGCGCTAGCAGCCGACTTTCGCTATTGGGATATAATACGTTTCATTTGTGTGATTACTCTCGCGTTACTAATCTTTCAGTGAAAAGGCTTGCGCAAGAACTGCAAAAGAGAGAAAGTGTGTGCTGCAGCGGATGGTAGAGAGCATTTCCCCTTGCAGTTCGTCAACATCTCCAACGGCTTCACGAGAAAGCTATTAGGCGAATGAAACCCTTGGCTCTTTCATAGACATATTTAATAAATAGCAATAAATCATACAAACGTTTTCCCGTCAATTAACTTTTAAACAGAAAGCCCGCAGGCTTTAATAGTTGCTCATCCGACAAAATAAACCGAGCGACGCCGGCCGGTGTGCTCGTGGGTGCGCTTGTTGGGTTTGATCTGGACGCCGATGCTCGCCTGCAAGAAGACCCCGTCCGCATACCCAGCCTGTCCTTCGCCCACAACAAAGGGGCCTGCCGCGCCTCAGGGCCAGAGAAGCGGCCCCAGGGAGAGCAATTACTTCGTCGCGCATTAACTTCCGTATCCTTTTCACCAGCAATTGTGGGGGTTCCGGGAGATGGAGGTGTCATTCCGCCGCTATGTGGAGAAGCAGAGCTGACCTACACATTCCCGACATGTGCGGCAGGGTTCTGCAAGTAAATGTAAGCGTGGGCGTGTTAAAACGGGTGAGAAGAGGACAAGAAGATGAAAGACCGCGCGTGTTCCCAGGCCCGTTTATTAGGTCACTGATCCACCGTTCCTCTGGTGTTGATGAGAGAAACAAGGGAAAACTACCGATCACTGCAGCCAGGCGAATGCGGGAGCAGTACCGTAACAAACGGGCACCGGACCGCGTGCGGTATTTCCTTCCAGATTCTTGTCCTATCCTCACCCGATATTAACATATGATTACACTTTCATGCGCTACCACGGAAGTCTATTCGGGAGCTTAGAGCTTGTCCCGGCTGGGGCGGTGCCCCGAAGGTGGGAGATACCTGGTTGAGGAAAACCCGTTCGCGGACGGTAGGTCGGCGTCGAATTTCACCATCCAGCAGGGGAAGATCACCGCCACCTCTAGAGGAAAACGTGCACTACACTTACAGGACTAACGACCTTAGCAGTTGACGCGCCTGGACGCAAAAAATAATCAATGAGCCAGAGTCCTGCAAGCTACAATACGAGAAACCCACGCAATCCTCAGGATAGAATTCGCAATGAGTCTACGCAGGCGAAATTTTCCGTACGGGAAAGCATAGCAAAGCAAAGTGTAGGCCACCTTGTGGCTGTAGGCCACCTTGTGGCTGTAGGCCATCTTGTGGCTGTAGGCCACCTTGTGGCTGTAGGCCACCTTGTGGCTGTAGAGAGCGTCGCTTCAACCGATGACTTAAGACATGTCTATTCTCGACGGGACATTTCAGTATAATATTGTTCTAAATGTATATGCGTTGTAAGTTTTTGAATTGTTTGTTTCATGCGTTGTTCAAGTGTGCTTTAACGGGAGGGGGCAGCGAGGCAAAAATATATTACTGCTTTACTTATTTAATAGTTGCAATGTATTAATTACACTTTCCATTCCCGAACATAATATTCTTAAAAGTATCTTTTTTACATAACGTTTATCAGCGTGCTTGACTGACATCAATCGCAGAGAGACTGTTTTTCTGCAAAAATTTGTTATATTTTCAAAATTAAATCCTTCTCCTTGGTTACCTTCAGAAGTCACTAAAGTTCATTCAATTCGATAAATCTTAACTGAAATAAATGTTCGTAATGCATAACGCGTTATAATTAAAGGGGACTATTATTATTATTACTATTATTATTATACATTATTCACAGTATCTACTGGTCGGTATGTCAACCACACACAGGAATGGTGACCAGGTGTGTGGTTGCTTTACTGAAGGTTCAGATGGCTTCTGACAATACGGCATGTATTCAAAATTACTTTATTATTATTATTATTATTATTATTATTATTATTATTATTATTATTAGGCAGCCCCTTAGGTTACGCCTATGAAGCTAACTAGCCTTTTGAGATTAGCGCTTTGAAAAAATTTCTTTCCAGTGCGGCCATTTGATTTTGACACCTACGCCACAACTCAGTAAACAATATCATCATTCTGTTTCACTGACTCAATTTCAGTTATGTTAGTCTTCCTCTCATAGAACTGTCAAGAGTGATTTATCGGGGAGATGTCGGAACATTTGAATAGGGCTACTGTAGCTAACTGATAAAAATTAATTTACAGCGGCTGCAGAATAAGCCCAAGCTATGCGGCTGGCCTTGAAGCGGCGGGCGCTACCGCGCACGCAGGGGTGGGGGTGGGGCCCTGGCGTGAACAGGGTGGGCAGTCGTTTCCTGGGGCAACTTTCCCAGTCTTTTCCCAGCTTGTCAGTGCATTTTAATTTTTTTCTTTGATAAGATACGTAGAGAATTTCATACTATCTTTAAAAAAATACTGAAGCAAGCCAGTTATTAAAAAGTCAGCTCTCTGATTTCACCGAGATAAAGAATTTGTTTTTAAAACTCAACAAATTCAAATTGAGACACTATTACTTGGACCATTTTTTAAGGAATAAAATCTATTTAAATAGCCATCTCAGAATTTTTCCAGCCTCCTAATGATTATTCTACAAATTCCCTAATTTTTCCGACTTTTCAGATTAAAGAAATTCCCTGAATTTTTTAGGTTTCTCGCGTTTTTCAGAAATTGTCCCCCCTGATTCTTGAAGTCAGCAGTCACTCACTAATTGCTTGCCGCAGGAACACAAGAGAACAAGACGAGCGACCGAGCTCCAACACAATTCTCTTCACAGTCACCTCTCACTTCCATGGCAGGTAGCTTCGTCATTCGGGCAACTTCATCTACGTCCTGGGCTTCGCTTTGCAACCTCAACCCAAGGCTCGACGATTTAGCGTCACTTCATAAGTCAGCTTCAGCAACGTGCGGAATGTTAATGTAATGTTATATATTCATTTTGGCAAAATTTAAAAAAATGACTGATTTCCTGACGCATCTCGTCTGCTCTCCGGTAGAATGGCTGACTCGACGCGATTCCGGCTTCGAGGAGGGAGGCAGGAAACCGGACCCACGCACTTGGCGCTCGCTCCGAACACCCCTACACACACACACACACACACACACAATCCCACCTCCAAATTTACCCACTCACCACACACATATTCCATGTGTTTATACTATGTAGTTCTATCATTAAATTAAATTGTATTATCGTTCGGCACCCTTTTTTATTAGGCAAAAATTGAATTAAATATTCATGTTTGTTACAATTACGTAATTATTTAAACAATATTTATTGAAAGATTATAAATATAAAATGTAATAAATATATATTCATTATTTCACAACAGAAGAGCCCCCCCCCCATCCACACCAACTGCTCCAGCCCCTAACCGCCCACGCAAGCCACACGCGGCACCACTTTTGGGTTCGTAATGAATCTGTGAGAGAATGCCTCAGCGTTGCTTCCGCAAGCCCAACGCGCGCCTCTGATTTCCCTCTCACCCAGCACGCCCCGGCTGTGCAAATTCCTTATTATGCCCAGCGCCGTGCCGTAGCCGGACGTGGCCAGCGACCCCGTGTTGCAGTGGGTGAGCACCCGCAGCTGGGCGTCGCCGGGCCACTGGCTTATCAGCGCGTCGGCGCCCACGCGCCCGATCGCCAGGTTGTCGTCCAAGTCCTTCTGCAGCATCGCTTCGATCGCGTCCAGGAATCTGAAAAAACATCACGGATTGCATAGCTCTTCGTAGACTTTTTACACGGCACAGTTTTCGTGCAGATTCTCATACAGAAACTTCAAGACCCCAAATTAGTAGATGTATAAGAAGTCAAAAGTCGTTTTACAAGAGTACACGTATAGGTGCGAGTTGCCAGGCGACGTCGCCAGGGGCTCTGCCGACACACAAATGAATTGCCGAACTCCGCCGAGTGTGATTCAGTAACCTCACATTCGCTAGAGGCAGTAAAATAAACTCACCAGAAAACCCGAGAACTCGAACCCGCGGCTATGCCAATACACAAACCTCACATAACCTAACCAAAAAATTGGATAGGATGGACGATTTCGCCGTTAAATCCGTCAGTGAAGGATTCTGTCACCAGAGGCGATAGAGTAAAATTGTACATTTAATGCGTGAAAAAAATAGAACATGCTCAAAAGTTTTCATGCAAATATAGTGCAGTGCGGTTTGCACGCTTTCTGTACGTTTAATTTGCACGAAAACTGTACCATGTAAAAGGGTCTTCAGAATTTATCTATCACATTCCAACTAATGGTGCTACAGAATGGCACTAACTAAATCGGGCTAGTATACTCATCTTTTCACTCTGGGCTTACTATTCGGTTTTGATTCATGCTTTTTTCAGCTGCCACCTAATGGCGAAAAAAAAAACAAGTTGTTTTTTTTTTAATTTTATTTTCTCGCCCTTTACCGCTTACGTGATAGAAAGATATGGAATGCTGCGTGAAAAAAATAATTTTCGGCAGAAAAACTTATTACAGGGAGCTGGAAACGAAAACTGGGTAAATCCAGGGGATATATTTAGAAGAAAAAAATACTAATATGTGGTGTAGCCAGAATCCATGTTTTGTGGGCCGTTGATAGAGAAAAATCGATTGACGGCAAATGTCTGTCTGTGAACAGCGCTAGCGACTAAACCATTCAGCCTATTTTCTCCAAAATTCATATACCCCAATCGATATGATGTCGCGAACCCTTGGATTTGAAACTGATGTTAATTGTAGGGGTACTTTACATCAAGCTCCTTGGACATTTTCAAAAAAAGCTCCAAAGTTTTGATTAAACTTTGTTATTGGATAGTATAAACGACGTTTAAGACAACGTTTAAGACCAGGTCTCATGATCATTGTACACTCTCAATTTTCGAAAACTAAAAATCGGCGTATTCCTACATTTACAATACGAAGATTAACATTTTTTTCTTCATGAAAACACCTCAAAATGTCATGTTCAATTTTTTTGAAAATACGGATATTTTGTGTCTAACACAGGCAATTTTTGCAGTCTTTATTTTTTTTCTTAAGAAAGGCACAAATGGTTCGATTAAATTTAGACCTTAGATAGTGTAAGAACGCTTAAAAGTCGGGTCTCATGTTCGTTAAAATGTCATAAAATGTAATAAATATTTATTTATTATTTCACAAAAACAGAAGATACTCCCCTCCTCCCAACTACTCCAGCCCCCGACCGACCGCACAAGCCACACGCGGCACCACTTTCGGGATTGTCGATACCACCTTTCAGAAGAAACACATTTTTAGGAATAGAAACACCGCCTGATAATAAGAGTATTCTGTAAACTTCCCGCCGTATCGCGACGTTCTTATTGTTATACTGCAACTTCGTAACCAGAGTGGTCAAAGAGCGAATCTCACGTTATTGAACTTAAAAAAAAGGTTGCATAAAAATATTTTCAATGGTGAATTATAATTTAAGTAAAAAAATCGCCACCACCGCGCGCTTATACAAGATAAATCATACATATCTTAGAAATTAGAATGATCTTTAGGATCGGAATGAAAAGCACAAATTAAAAAGTATACCAAATTAATCACCTGGATATTACTTTGCACTTCGAACAAAAGGTTGCAAGAAATCATGATCTTCCATGAATATTTGTAACTTTTAATATGCATTTACATCACAATATATCTATATCTATATCTATCTATCTATCTATCTATCTATCTATCTATCTATCTATCTATCTATATATATATATATATATATATATATATATATATATATATATATAAATTTTCGCACCTAATGTTCCATGATTTGTAATATTAAATTAATTAATTAGCGTACCCGTGCAAGAACTTTTACCTGTTGAATCCCACCCTAATTTTTCGTAAGGGTACCGTGAAACTGAAACGGGAACATGTAGTCCGTTTCCATCTTAGTTCCCTCTACAATTAAATACACAGCATATGCAAAAAATTAATAGAAAATTCAAGAATATCTCATCCTGTATATTTCGGAGTGAGAAAAGTTTGTTTCAGACCTTTGGCCTCAAAATTTTAGTTTTTAGGGCCCTAGAACGCTTGGTTTAGGAGTTACGGACGGGCGGACGGAGACCGACGGACAGACAGACAGACGGACGGCCAGACGGACGGCCGGACGGACAGGGACGGCCGGACGGACAGGGACGGACAGACGGACAGGGACGGACAGACGGACAGGGACGGACAGACGGACAGGGACGGACAAACGGACAGGGACGGACAGACGGACAGGGACGGACAGACGGACAGGGACGGACAGACGGACAGGGACGGACAGACGGACAGACGGACGGACAGACGGACAGGGACGGACAGACGGACAGGGACGGACGGACGGACAGACGGACAGGGACGGACAGGGACGGACAGGGACGGACAGACGGACAGGGACGGACAGACGGACGGACAGACGGACATTTTGCCGTTCATGGATTTTTCGGTATGAAGGACGCACAAATTATGGATTCTGTCTTCACGTGTTAGAGGAATTTTTTCCTAATATTTCAGCAACTGGATTTATACTTTTTCGTTACCAGAGCCCGGCAATACTAGTTTTTGTGTCGAAAATTCGTTTTGAGGTGCAGAATTATATATTTTCTCTTTTTAAGTTAGTAAGTGCGAGAAAGTACCAAAAAAGGAGCTCAAAAGATCAGGAAAATGCTCTCTACTTCCCGATCTTTGATCATAGTGATATTCTGTTCCTTACCTAGAGTACTATATATCTTCAAGATAAGTGCTCCCAGCGTCTTTCGCTAGACACAGATTTACCCAAGATGGGGGAAGTTTTCTTCGACTATAAATTCGTATTGGTTTCGAAATCTGGTACATGGCATATCATAACGTCTGCTGTTCCTGGTAAGCACGCTTGCTAGAATTCCAAATGTATCAAGATGCGTGCTAAAAGAGTAGATTCGTGAAGATTTCACGAAGCTCGGAAATGTATTTTTTTGTCTGTTTTGTGAATAAATGGTAAGATGTGCCCAAAATATATCTTACAAGCTAAAACACTGCAAATCGTGCAAAAAAATGTGGAAAAAGTGAGAAAAACAAATGTGGCTTATCTCTTCCTTTTTTAATTCAATTTTTATGTATTTTGTTTTATTAAAAAAAACTTTTACTCATCTTTCAACTAGTTATAGTTAAAATGATGGGATGGGATTATGGGATTCTGCAACTCAAGAAAATGTGCGCAGATCTTCCTCATACGTCACACACAGGTTCTACTGTTTATTGACTAAATAAATCTAAAATCAAATTTGAAGTAATACCTTTTCGTAGAGAGACGTCAGCATAGTTGCTTCATTTACCACTTTACACGTTTCTCTCTTTTCCATTTTACAAAGAGTGCATACTCTCTTTCCTATTAATTCTTCGATTTTTGAGGAAGTAAACTCTCAGTAGCAGCTTCACCATCCTCAATTATAATCTCTGGAATATTGCACTCCGTACATATGAAACAAATCGCTAAAACCAGCCGCAAATTCTACGCACTTTAACAACTGTAACAGTACTGACAACAATGCCGGGCCCTAGCAATAATGTAGGAGAACATCTGCATATATACGACGAAATCGCATGGTATAAATGAGATCTCTCTAAAAATTCAAATCTAAAATTGGGAGGCGAGTATACGAAAAATGGTTGTATGCAACCCCAGCTCCGCTCCGCCTCGGTTAGTAGCCCATCAAAAAACATTGTTCGGCCTTGATATACAAATAAGCAGTGGCGGCTCTGGGATTAGGCAACAGGGAGGGCACACAAAGTTACAGGATCAAACAATGTTAGGCATTTAAAAAATAGTTATATTTGGATTGTTTAAGTCACATAAGTAATATTTACAATCGAATTATCTCCCCGGAAGACAGCCTAAACACTTGATCTATAAATTAAATTGAGTCTTGTGTTACATTCTGTAAATCTATTACTAATTCTTCAAAATTAAATGAGTCTCGTAACAAAACTCTTTATAATGAAAACATATAAAGTCCATTCAATCTCTCTTCCGACATGGTATTTCTTAAAATTGTCTATAATATTTTCAAAGTGAAAAAGCACTCTTGGATTCTTTTATATAGCACACCCAGATTTCAGTTTGCTAGCTCACGAACGGAGAGTACTGTGAAACGCGATCAACCTTTTATAGGGGGAAATTTTCTTGATATTGTTGGAACGTTTTACAATCAAAGAGAGAACACATGGCTAAATTCACCCTAAAATTATATGGCCATTTACCCTTTTGAAATTTCCGTACAAGAGAACGATTGCCATTTCTATCAGATTGTATTTTTTTTTTTATATCAGGCCGAGGTGGCCCAATTCTCTTCATACACAGCCTTGTATCATAACCACATTGACTGTTTTCAGGCATTTTACAGAATTGCAAACCATTCTCAATCTCAATGCACAATACGAACTGGACGCAAAGATCGGAATACAGCATTCACATAGTTTTGTCTACGGATCGGAAAGATGATGCCGACCATGCCGATTGCACATTACTGCGCCCAATTGTTGTGAAAAGGGAGATCAGTTAAACAGAATACAAGCAGATAGCACTGGCCTGGACAAAAATCAAGCGAAAAGAATATTGTAAGTTTAAAAATCGATCAATAGATAGCACCGGGCAATGAGGTTGCTACCTCCCCTGTCAGGCTGCTGGGCGGCGGCCGTCATAAGACGCCATTTGCCGAACCTATGTTGCCATTTCAACACTCATTGGCAGCGATTTCTATGTCTGTAAGTTCCGTAACAACACTGCGTTTAGGACACAGAGGCGAGTGTCCGCAGCCAACGAAAATCGTTCTACGGAACAAGCGGGAGTTTGAAAGCTAAAGATGTGTTCGATTCGAAAACAACCCTACAGACCCACAGAGATTATTTTTGACAGCGCAAGAGAAGAAATACTGATCTCAGTAGGGGGGGGGGGGGGAGTGTCCCTAGCGCCTCCCTGCCGCAGCCGCCACTGCAAATAAGTACTCTTGCATTGAACATCCCATATTTTTATAAGGGAGATATCTACAAAAAAGGGCCTCGTGAATAAAACAAGAACTTTTCGAGCGTATAAGTTTAAAAAGGTTAATTTTCCAACATTTTGTAATAACTTTTTTGTAGGACGTTTTGCCTACTTTAATTTTGTAGTTTCGGTAGAATTGATAGTAATTGAGATTTATGCAAAAACCGTAGAAAAACACCTTTAAACGCCCCTCCCCAGTTTCTAAACCTCCCAGGATTTCCCCTTTTAATCACCAGCTTTTGGTCTATTTAGACTGCCCTAATACTGGAAAATACAACTCTGCTCAGAATTGGGAAAAGATATTCTCACAAATTTTCGTGTGAACAAAGGCATAAGATAAGGATGTTCATTAGCTCCCTCACTATTTACAATATATCTTGAGGAAATTCGCAAATGCGGAAAGAAGTGTAATTGCATGGGACTGCCTGAAAATGACAACATAGGTTTTCATATTCACAGCCATAGGTCGAGCACAAACTGAATAATTCAACTTTCCTTCTACTTCTTGACAAAGAATCTTATCTTCAAAAATTTGTTCCTTAATTAAACAGCTAAAATGAGACAACCCACAACGGAAATTGCAGGAGCACCACAAACCTATATATACACACATGAGCATATTGCACTTTGGCAATGATCAGGTTGTCATAGTGTGTGATGAAGATGGTGGAAGCTATATGTTCTGCAAGAGTATGAAAACTGGGGTAGACTACTAACGTCCAAATACGGAATATAAGGAAGAAGATAAGAATATGGGAATCTAGATATGGTAACTGGCAACATCAAACAAAGCAATTCTGTCAAATACCTTGGAGTAAATCTTTCCTCAAATGGTAGAAGTGCAAACAATGACAAAGCAAAAGAGCAATCCTGCAATTAAACGTTGGTCAAGGTTGTCAACGGAAGATTGAGCCTGGAGTAAGTTAAGCAGGAAATGTTTAAATTAATACAGCATGGGCAAATGCAAGTAATTTATCTCCAATTTTTTATTAAAATTTTAAACTTATAATTGTGAAATATTAATTTATTATTTTTACTTTTTGAGTTGAGTTTGAGTTTACAAAAAAAATCAACTCATCAGACATCATTCAGCCTGGGAAAATTTTGCCCACAGATGGCACTTTTTCTATACAGCAACGGTGACCACATTCAGGCTCTAGTGACCCAACGTAGTCTAACTGGTGAGAGTGCTGTAGTGACCACAGCACGCAGCTTTTTTATCATTCTTCAATGTCTCTTTGAAAAGTTCAAGTCAAAATTGAAAATTATGTAATTCTAGGAAACGAGTTATTTTTATTTTGAGGGCAAGCTATTCACAGTTCGTATTCAACGATAGTTCATTAGTACATGCAAGAATTGTGGAGTTAACCAACGTACATTTAACTCAACTATGCAAAATTCCATAACTAGCTGCCTGTGAGATTTCAAGGAATTAGCAGCCAAATTTGGAAGATAAAAATGCTCATGAAAAATGTCTATGTAATTTAAATGTTTTGTGGAGTGTCATTAACAGTGAGTGTGTGCTCCAGCTTATAAATAAATATAATTATTGCTATTCACCATTTTTCTGTTATAAATTCTGCCTAATAATTATGTTTCTGACTTTTGAAAAATAAGTGCTGCTTATTCCAAACTTTTTTCTTAACATTGTGGCTCTTGATGGTCACCCCCTTTATTAAGAATCATGAAATATATACAATTTTAAAGATTATAACATGTATAAAATGTGTATGAAATGTTTAATATTTTTGGGATATAAAATACTACACATTATCCAAAATTAAAAATGGCAGAAAATATATAATATTGCACAACATTTAAATGTGATTTTACATGTTTATGTGCAATGTTTATGAACGGACTTGCACAGAATGATTTTATTAATACACCATGTACCTAACGAACCTTAGCCAATAACTTGGAAAGTAAATATTTGTCATACAGTATGGAAAAGGGCTAGAGTGATCAAGAACATTTACTAGCATTTCAAGACAGCTACACCTTGAGTCCACAGAATGAAATACAATAAACAACCTGACTGAGAAGAGATTGATAGTTTTGCCAACAAAATGGCAAACCCACTCATACAAATTTCCAACTCATTACAACTGTCAATGGTTGTCTAGGGCTATTGAGATACAGACAACACAGACTCGAAAGAGATCTGCAATAGGAAGACAAAAGCAAGTAGGAAAGATAACAAGATAGAAAGACTGAATAAATGCGTGACTGATTGAAAAAATGAATAAATTCATTAACTGATTGATAAAAGAATGATATATGATTAATGGAAGATCTGAAGAACAAATGGTGAATACATTACAATCAACATACGCTATTTGAAACACAAATTAGGAATCATGAAACAATGATGGATTCAGAAGTACATGTTTCACAGGAATGGATGCAATGCTGAATACTTATTGAAGGTTAATATTGACTGTCTCCTGAACAGCATCATGGACAATGTATTTATAACTAAACTACTTAGTATATGAAAATTTACATTAGCTTTTTAAGCAGTGGAATACAATCAAACCTACATCTTCAAGACCCAAAACATCTACATGAATGGCAAAAATTTTATCTTGTAACATTTTAAATGTACGTTTACATGTTTATGAGGAATGTTATTGTACTGGCTTGCACAGAAAATTATTAATACACCATACACATAATAAATGATAACAATAATGAATAAATAAAACAAAATAGTATTCAGAAGTAGATTTACGCATAAGAACACCAGTCAAGTGTTTAGATCCCTGCTGGCTAGATTCCCTATGCAAAGAATATTGATAACACAAAATTTTGTATCGAGTCTCAACTTAATATATTGTCATTGGAATCAGTCTGAAAAATGATTGAATATGTTCTTATTATAACCTTTTCAATGAAATCATCTTCAGTCCAGAACTTCATGAGCGAGTATCCTGAAGAATTCCAAATTGGAATTTTAGAAAAATCATTAGTCCATTTAATATTCCGTTAACAAAAAAACAATTTAATTAAGTTGACATATAATTAAGTTGCAATTATTAACTTTTATGAAACTACAAAATAGTTAAGAAGACACGGGAACCTTTGCAAACCTATATTAACATTAGGGAAGATTACGATATGAGGGACATCATGTTGTCATCCTACAAATGGTATCAAGCCAGAAGATGCAGAAGTGATCACAGTAAGCCAAAGAACTTTAATCGGAACCATCCGGAATCATAATTATTGTACATAGGAAAATTAAATCACATCATTGATGAGCTCAGTATAAATTGTAAAACTATTATAATAAAAGCTAAATCCTTATTATTGAAAAAGAAACACTGATAGTTTTTAGTTAGTTGCCATCAATTTATATAACTCGATTCAAGAAACAGAACTTCCATGAATCACAATTCTATGCAGAATCACATGTCCACATATGACAGGTTGTATGGCAAATGATCAAAAATAAAAGTAGGATCGTGATAATGATTCAATATTGAAAAAATTTACGAAAATAGCAGGGCAAAATAAAATAAAACATAATATTAAAAAGTAATATCAGTCAAGCAATTAAATTAAGTAATTAAGTAAATAAGTGGAAGTAAATAGATATTTCACAAATAGCTTGTTCAAGTCGGGCAACAAAGATAATTGAGTATTAACCTAAGGTGTTACACAACTTACACATTTGTAAAATAAGTTAATATTATATTTTTATATCGTAAAATTTATAGTTGGTTTTAATATTATTTTTAATTGCATTGTTCAATATTTAAATACTAAAATGAGGCCCTACAGTTTGGTCATGCTTAGTGTCCCTAAACAAATAAAACACATAAAATTGCTCCTCTGGCAGTACTCTAATACTGAACACAATATTAAGTAAATCCTAATAGAGATACACAACAACCATTAATATTACAAATAAAACAGCTGGGAAACAAACATCCAAATTTTTTAATGCTTTTAGTTTCCCTTCTCACTTTTATAATCAATAACACATTTGTAATTGTTAAAGGAACACCACACAAATTTGTAATTTACATACATTCTCAATCAACTAACAATTATTTCTTTTGTTTCAATGAATAAATAATGTTAATGGCCAATTGTTGAGGAAAATTATTGTTGTGAATATTTCCCAATCACAAAATAAATTGCATACCTCAGTTTCATTTCCTCAGCAGTAAAAGAATTGTTTTTGTCCAATTCATTCACCAATTCTATTAACTGGTCGGCTGCTGCTTTCATATTCACAGCCGTAGGTCGAGCAGAAACTAAATAATTCAATTTTCCTTCTACTTCTTGACGAAGAATCTTTTTATCTTCAAATATTTCTTTCCTTAATTCAACAGCTAAACTGAGACAACCCACAATGGCAATTGCAGGAGCACCACGAACCTATAATATTAATAACCGTATTAAAACAGCTGAAAAATTAATGAAATAAAATAAAAACAATGAAGTTTGAGAAAAGTTCTGTAATCCATTATAACAAGAAAGAAGATAGTGAACTTCACAATTGTATAAAGTTTTCGATATCCATTCATCAAATATTTTGACTTAAGATGTGTGGTAGAAGATGACTGATATTTGTGCTTCTTAACCTACTGATCTACTATAATATTTCAACAGAGATTGAAGAAATTGATTTATTGATATAAACTACACCAGTTTGTTATATTCAGATCTTTAAAATTAAAATCAATAATTAAACGTAAGTACATCGGTAAAAGGTTATGTAGACGGTGGCAGAAAAGTAAATTACTTTTGAAATGATTAAAAAATATGAAGATATACCTGCATCTTATGAATCACGTGCCAACCATCTTCGACCCCGTTTATATTTACATATTCGGTCTGAAGAGGCAAAAGAAGTTGGTCGAGGACTTCCAGCTTTCCATTTTCATATTTAATCGCTTTTAAAGTCATTTCTAAAGCACCAACACAATCACCAGCACACGGCAGCCTAGATGACACCGCTACACTTCTACAGTACTCGGCTGCACGAAACAAGCACGAGATATTCGCAAAATAGAGCAGCCTGGACCGATCAGGATTAAATCAATCCAGCAGGAAGCATGATACAAGTCACTGTATCACGACGGAAGGAGGTGTGATCTGATATCGCTGTGAATTCGCTGTCAAGCATGGTAGTACAAAAGATGAAATATCACTAACAAACAGTGTCTTCAAGAAAAAAAAAAAAAAAAAAAAACGCTTTCCGCGTCACCGATTGGTGGAAACGAAACAGCACATATTCGAACTTGAAAATTTTATGGGAATAAGTTCATCAGCCTCAAATAGAAAATTATCATTGAATTTATATCCCACTCGCACACAACAATGGAAATCCTTAAGAAATTAATACTTTTAAAATATTTACTTAACCTCAACGAATCAAAACGTCGTTAAATTTCATTAATATTATTTAGAAACAAAAGAGGAATTACCATAAATTTACGATAAACTAGAGGTAATGCAGAATGGCGCAGACTTTCTCGTACTTTAATTTCCTTCTTTGTTTAGTTTGGGCTCTTTCCGGATTTATCCCTACATCAACTCAGCTGCCATATACTGGCACTTAAAAGACTTTTTTCTAAATTTTCCATAATACGAGGAGTGGATTTGAAATATGACTTTAAGAACATTATAGACGAGAAAACAGGATACTACATGCAATTTTTCGTTAGAAAATTTTGGAGTCGTTATTGACAAAATGGCGTTTTAAAATTTCTGAAAATACAAACATTGAGCTGTTTTTCACAAAAAACTTATGAGTTTTGGAAATACTTTATATAACATTATTTGAAGCATTTGTACTCTAATTTGCAATCATGCGGTAATGTAAGTATTAACGACGTGAAAGAGAAAAGAAAACATTTGTGTATTTAAAAACAACAAAATAATACATCAAAGTGGCGCGTGTATCATTTTATTCAGGGCATTTAGCACTCTCGACACAAAAAATATGAAGAAAAAAAATTGTGCGAGAAAATGGCGTTTGAAACTGCACAAGTTTTGACTCATTTTTACAGGAAAGTAAAAAGTTTTCGGAATTGTTTATTAGACATAATTTATGCGCGTGTTATTACAAATGCAATAATGTATACAAATCGCTGTTGATATAGTGTTAACCATGTGAGAGAAATATAGAAATATATTTGTGTATTTTTGAAGAAAGAAGAAAAGAATAGAACAAAATGTCCTTTAGTCATCTTATAGAGTGCAATTAGCACTATCCGTATAAACAATTCCCAGAACAAATTTAGAGTTTTTTCAAATCTTGTTTTTAATGTTTTTAATAGTGCATTTTTCACTCAAAACTGTTCTAAAACATCTAAAATTTTCAAAAAATGTACTCAAGGTGAATGAAAGAATTGTGGGGGAAAAATTCAATGAAGAAAAAAATATATCATCAGTATTGTAGTTATTGGAAGACGCGAAAAAGTACAAACATTTGTAATTTTCGAAATTTCAGGGTTAACAGTAAACTTGGACCTATTCCACCATACATAAGTGTATTTTACTCCCTTCGTAGAAAAAATGTAAAGAAAAAATTTACAGACTTTTAAAGAAATTTTGAAAATGTCCCAGAGACTTAATGAAAAGTACCCCCAAATTTTAAAAAACGAAAAAAAACCTACGAATGGTTTAGGCGTTAGCGGTGTTCACAGTCGAACAGAGGCAGAGGCGGATCCAGCCGATCATTTCAAAGGGGGTCATTATAGAAAATAACTCTTCTAACACGTGACGTAGCCAGAATCCATGGTTTGTGCGTCCTTCATACCGAAAAATCGATTGACGGCTAGCGCATAAACCGTTCAGCCGATTTTCTCCAAAATTGATATTCTCCTATTGTTCCGGAGGACCCTGGAATATGAAAATCGAAATTTTGGAAAGAATGTATAAGAGAAAAGTACAAGTTTCATTTTCTTGATATCCCCGATTTTTCAAAAATTGAAAAAAAAAAATATATCGTGCCTTTTCATTGGCGGAGCGCAAAAAGGGCGCGAAGCCATGCGGGACACACTGCCTGCAGCAGAAGGTACACAGTCAGTCGGAGCAAAATCCCGGCCGATCACGTTTCGACTCGTCTGATTTTCTTTGTTCCTTTGGGTTGCGTTACAATCTTAAGTGCACACGTGACCTTCCTTCGACTGTGGAAACGCATCTAATGTATTACTGCATTCCGAACAATACAGTTTCACTCATTAATTGTACAAGCTACACACCATCCACGCGTGCAACTATCTTCAAACACTCTGGCAAGTACTGCGCTTCCACGCCTAGTTAATCTTCTGTTTCACCTAGCACTACAATCTTAAATGCATGCGCATAAAAAATTATTTTCAATCCACTAATCACTACTCAATGTGTCTCATTAACTTAAACAGTTACGAGTTGTTTATCTCCGAATATTGTAACGTCGTGCCAAGGGGCCAGATGGACAACACATGTCGGAAGGCCAGCGAGGGGGCGGGGGCAGTACTTTGGCGGCAAGCGGAAGGCCGCCAGAGGCCGGCCCATCGGGAGCAGTCCTTTGGCGGCAAGCGGAAGGCCACCACAGGTGGGCCCCTCCTCAAGGGCCCGGGTGGGCGTGTCTCGGAACGCGGGTGTCAACTGGCGCAGAGGGAATTGATGGGTGAGTCCAGCCGCGGTGCAGCTGGACTCCAAAATTGCAAACAGGCCCACGTTTCGGGATGAGAGGACGCCGCCGGCATGTGAGGTCTGTCACGTGACCCCTCGCGAGGCGGCTGGAGTAACCAGCCGTGTTCATTCGAGTTTGAACCGAATCGCGGTGCGGAAGGCACTGGTCACCCGCCAGGGGTTATCGCGAGCTTCGGCTGCGAGGTGTAGCGGTTGCCACGGGACAAAGACCAGGAGCGGCGCCAAGCCGCTGGGGTTTGCGTCAGGCTGGGGCGGGGGTGCCTCAGAGATTTGCAGTGCTGGGAGTGCAGCGCGTTTCCGAGGAGTGTGTATATAGTGTAATAAAACTTGTAAATAAAACTGTATAACCAACTCCGTGTCTGTGTGTTACTCGCACCCGACGACGCCACAGACGAGGAAACATTAAATGGTGGCAGCGGTTAAAACGAACTTTCACGCAGTGTCAACCATTCAAACATTAAATGGTGGCAGCGGTTAAAACGAACTTTCACGCAGTGGCAACCATTCAAACATTAAATGGTGGCAGCGGTTAAAACGAACTGTTTCGCATTGGCAACCATTCAAACATTAAATGGTAGCAGTGACATTGGACATCCACGCGATAGTGAGTGTAGTAATTCACTGGTAGTGATTCACGCAGAGTAGTGAGAATTAACATTGAATACGGCAGCAAGTGTCGAAATTGTGAATAGTGCGGTTACGTATGCAAACAATGATAGGTGCCGCAGTAACAGAACTGAGCTGGAGCTATTGAGGAACTAGTGACGCGCGAGGAAACATTAAATTGTGCGGCAGCAACGGGAGCACAAGAAAGAAGACTGGTCCAGGTCTGGAAGGAAGGAAGGACCGACGTCTACACGCGTCCACGACTCAACCAACTCACCAGAGCGCAAGCGGCACCGTGGGCTCCCTGTACGTAAGTGTGTCTTTTTGTACTCGCCAGGATTAATTCAGGCAGTATGGCGTATCTTGCGGGATTCAGGAAGGAGGCGTTGGTTCGAGTGGCCAAAGAGATGGGGGAAACGCTTTCTGGTGATGAAACGGTGGTTGCACTAAAACAAATAATTGTCGATAGCGCGCAATATGAGGAGGATGTTGTGCGGGAACTCGCTAATGCGACCAAGGAAATTCTCATTGAGGAACGCGAGCGCGAACGCGAGAGACAGGAGCGCGAACGCGATAGACAGCACGAGATAGAAAAGTTGCATATCACGACGACCACCTCGACACGGGAATCGATAGGTAGTACCGGTACCGCAACGAAGGCAACCGTTCAAATTAAAAACGTCATGGATCGGTTTAAGGGTGAAAATGATGATATTACAATGTTCCTTAGTGTGTTCGAAGCACAGGTAGGGCAACTAGGAATATCAGAATCTGAATGGGTGACAAATCTCATGGCACTGTTGCCTAATCAAGTAAATTCATGGTTGATGCTGGATTCGGGAGCGGGTGGCGTTGAATACGAAGAAGCAAAAAAGCGGCTGCTAGAAATGTTTAAATTTAACGCCGAAAGATTTCGACAGTTATTCGCATCACACCAAAGACGTGCGGGAACCACGTGGAGCGTATATGCCCGGGAATTAAGTAACTATTGCAAGGAATGGGTCGCGGGGCTTAAGATTACGGAATTCCACGAGCTCTTAGATTTAATGGTTACGGACCAATTAAAGCGGAGGGTACCGGCCGAAATGCGCGACCATTTTATTGATGAGTGGGGAGATCTTGCAGCGTCACTCGAGCTAGCAAAGAAACTCGATAGCTATGAGAACAACCGGGCAGGCTGGAAACGTAGTTTCTCTAGATTTACGGGCAACGAGAAAACGCAGATAAGAACGGTGGACCAGGCGACTGAAGGTACGCCGCGAGTTACTAAACAGCCAGAATCGAAGGTTAATCACACAGCCGAATTTGAAAGGCCTAAGGCGGCCACTTGCTTTAAGTGTGGAGAAGCGGGGCACTTTCGTAGGCAATGTCCGGATCGGAAGAGCGTGGAAAAAATATATCACGTAGCCGAAACGCAAGGTCAAGCCTTGTTAAAACCGTTCACATGCGTCGGAAAGGTCAATAATTTTGCCGTTAAAATACTTCGTGATTCAGGTGCTACTTATGACATTGTAAGCGGCAAACATGTGACGGATGACCAATTGACCGGGGAATACGTTTGGGTGACGCAACCACTCGATGCAGAACCAAAGAATCTGCCGGTGGCACGCGTCACGTTAGAAGGGCCCTTCGGCAGGTTCGTTACGAAGGCAGCCGTAGCGAATAGTAATTGCCAGCTCGATTACTATTTATTAAGTAACCGTACAGCCACCTTGATGGATGAGGTTAAAGGAGGGTTTGTTGAACCACAACTAGCATGTGCTGTGCAGACCAGGTCACAGATTCACGGAAGGACGCGTACAACTTCGCCTGACCGCCAAAGGCGTGAGCCGTCGCCCTAAGCGTCCAATAATGTCACGGGCGGAACGGAGGAATTGTTGGTGGGCGAAGATGAGGAAAGGGGCGCGTCCAAGTTAGATGCGGGCATAATAAATCTTTTAAAAATCGACAAACACTCATTAACTATAGCGCAACAGGAGGAGATAAAATATTTAACGGAGCTAGCCAGAGGAGTCGGCTCTGAAAAAAAATGACTATTTCGAAAAGGGCGGATTGTTGTTCCGGGCCAGGCAGAGTAAACGCGGCGACTGCTACGAAATGATTGTAATGTCGGAGATCTATCGTAGTGCGGTGCTAAAGGTCTGTCACGAAACGGCGAATGCACATCTGGGGGTCACAAAGAGTAAGGACTCCATGGCCAAGTATTTTTACTGGCCAAATTGCTTTAAAGACATGGAGACTTACGTGCGCACCTGCGACAGCTGCCAGAGGGTAGGTCGCGCAGGGGACAAAAAGAAATCGCCGCTGAAACTCGTACCGGTCGTCTCAGAAGTATTTGCAAAGATTAATATCGACGCGTGCGGGCCCTTTCCTGAGTCAGAAGCCGGCAACAAGTATATCCTCACCGCAATGTGTCTCGCGTCCAGATTTCCCGAAGCTAAAGCGATAAAAGATTTGTCGTCAGCAACAGTCATCGAAGCCTTATTAGAACTATTTAGTAGGATAGGATTTCCGCGGGAACTACAAACCGATCAAGGGACATGCTTCACGAGCGCGTTGACGGCAGAATTTGCGGAGCGATTCGGCATCCGCTTAATCCACAGTTCACCGTACCACCCGCAGAGTAACGCAATCGAGAGGGTACACCGTACCATGAATAGACTTATGAAGGTGCTTTGCTTAGAGGCCGGGACAGAGTGGGAGAAACAGCTCCCAGCTATTATGTTCGCCCTGCGAACCACGGTACATGAAAGTCTGGGATTCTCACCGGCCGAACTAGTCTACGGCAGAAACCTGCGTACTCCCATCACGCTTATGTATGAGCACTTGGCTGGTGCAGAAGAGCAGACGAGTCCGGTGGTCGAGCATGTCTTTAAATTAATAAACAGATTAAAACAAACCCGGGAGCTAGCACATCAGCGAATGGCGTCCGAACAAGAGAAACGTAAGGTTTGGTACGACCGGAGGGCCATTCGCAGGACGTTTGTGACGGGAGACAAAGTGCTAGTTTTGGCTCCGAACAAAACACAGAAGTTGGCAGTTCAGTGGGTTGGTCCGGGCGAAATTAAAGAACAAATTTCGGAAACTAATTACGTAGTACAAATGCCAGGGAAAAAAGAGGCAAAAGTGTACCACGTAAACATGTTAAAGCGGTACCACCAACGGACCGAATACGTTAACTTCCTCGGTATCACTTCGGAAGGGACGGCGGAGGAAGAAGACGAGCTGGATCGGTACGCGTTGAAATTAGACTCAAGTGATTTTGACATCGAGTCATTGCTTGACAACACCCATGTGGAGCCGGAATTTCGGGCAGCCTTGAAAGATGTAATTTTCAAATACAAAAACATATTTTCGGAAAAACCAGGATTAACTGACGTCATAACAATGCACGTAGAACTCACTGATCACACGCAAACAGTTAGGAGCGCGCCGTATAGGATGTCACCGAGACAAACAAAAATCTTAAGGGACGAAATCACGAAAATGCTCAAGGAAGGCATTATCGAAGTAGGCGAATCTGATTTTGCGTCGCCAATGATTCTGGTTGAGGCGCCGGGCAAGAAACAGCGGCCATGTATTGATTACAGGCGCCTAAACCAAATCATTAAAACAGAGTACTACCCATTGCCAAATATGGACGAAAGAATCGAGACCGTTGCGGCAGCAAAGATTATTACAACACTCGATCTGGCCAAGTGCTACTGGCAGATAGGTCTCACCGCCAGGGCACAGAGATACGCAACATGCGCTCATACGTGCTCACGCGCTCATACGTCATGTAATTTCTGTAACCACTACTCCGCATGGTTACACCGACCTGTTACCTGATTTTTTTCGATTCAGCGTTGCCCCAGCTGCTTCGTCGGTAGACTCCCTAGAGGGAGGCATGCGTGATAGTGCTAACTCGAATGCTATCGCAACATTAAAACGCATTGTTTCATTTTTCTTGAAATTATTTTAATGATCCCTTTTCTGTGATCGAAGTGAAGCCTCATTCTAAAATTAATCTTACGAACTATCTTAAAACTAATCTTATCTTAAACGGCCTTACTGGCTAGAGTTCATCTTTGGCCGCCGGGCGGTCATGACCCGGCTGCGCCACAGCGTCTGGAAGTGGTCAGTCAGCAGTGGTCGGCGCCCCACCTCAGCCCATTGTCCATCAGCGCGGCGTTCGGGTGGCAGGCGACGTCTTCCTGGGGATCGGGAGCCCTGGTTACGAGAGCGGCGGTCGTCGGCCGACTGTTGTCTATGCGGCGTGGTAGCGTTGACTGGCGCCACTGCGTTTGTCGCTGGCGCTGGCGGCACGACTCGCGGTCGCGTTAATCGCGCTCCGGCCCGTCGTCACTCTGGGCTCGCGGTAGGGCACTTACCGTCATGGCCCATTGCGATTGTTGAAAATCACCCCTAGTCGCTGTGTCGATGAGGCAAAGCATTCGGGCGGCGGCGGGGAGCCAATGCATCTGCTGGCGTCCCCCGTGAATTGAAGCAGAATCTGAACGTGCAGGATCAGAAAGCAGAAAACATAATGTTGAATGTTCAGGATCAGAATTGAGAATGAACGAGCTAGCGGCTTTAGTTCGCCTCGTAGGCTCCGCGGGTCACGTGATACGCTCCCGCTTCATTTCCCGCGATTGGCAGGCGCGCGGTTTCTTCCGCCCTATCGCGGAGTCGTTGAATTGAATTGAATTAATGCCTTATTTTACGCGGCGAGACTCGGGCCATCAGGCCCGCTCTTCCGTCTGACCACGCAAATTTCGCTATGCTTCTTTCAGCAACTAGCAGAACTAGCAGGATTTCTTGGTATTTCTTGGGCGAGAAACAGGCGACTTTTGAATTTAGCTCAGAGGCGTCATTTAGGCTTGAGGATCTTTTACATGCAAGTAAATCTACTAACATGGGGCAGCCGGTTTTACTTCCCCTCCGAAGGAAGGCGTATGAAGGATTTTTTCGCCCTTAAAAATCCACGGCTTCGATCGGGTTTGAACCGCTAACTTGGGCACACCAGTCCGATACGCTAACCGTTACACCATCGCCACCGCATGGCCGTTGGCGGATGCGCGCGTCTTGCCAAATTCTGCAAAACCCGAACGTCATCCGAGGTCCGAGAAAAGGGCTCGGCGGCGGTGCGTCGCTCGGAGGGGGCGGCGTCCGTACCTGAGTCACCGGGTGTGGCGTGGCGTGGGTTGCGCCGAAACAAAAGGGCTGGATTCCTCAGCGTCCCGAAAGCGCACGCAGGTAGAGGAAAACAGCACATTTTCTGGCGTACTTCTCAGCGTCGTTATACACAATATAATTTTATAAAATACGCGTTGCCATCTGACGCGTGCGACCGTTCCTTACATTTCATATCACGCGTGTGAATCTATGTGCAGCTGAACTAATAGTTTCCAGTGATTGTGTTTTATAGCTATGTGTTCAAGTGCTTAAACATGTGCCATGATTCTGACTGTCAAGTAATTAGATGTCCTGCTGTTCAGCTTCATGGCTGTGGCAACACTGCAGCAGTCGCTGTGACGGTATCCAATGCCACCATCGCCTCTTGTCATTAGTTGCTAATCCTCTTCGTGCAACAGCACCGTCTCAACGCCCGCTGCGCGGTCGCTATAATATTCCCGTTCTGTAATATAATATTTCTGTTCTTTGTTTTTCCTACAGGAAAAATAACTTCTCAATTTACAAGTGCAACAATGCTACGTGATCATCCAACACATAAATGTTTGTGTTCATGCAGCAATCTCCAGATTTATTTTGTGTAATTAGCTTAACTATTAAATTACGTTTATTAACATCACTCATGCCTACTAATTTCCAAGTAATGGTGATAGAACTTGAATTAATCAATTTTCAGATTAAAACGAGGCTGACGCTCGTAATCAGTCAATGGTCCTTTGAGAAGGTAAGTCAGGTAAGCTAATGAAGGATGACGGAGTAATGATATGTAGATTCGGGTTAAACCCCATCATTTACAGTCCCCTGCTTCACATCAACTCCAGCAGAATGTAATGCTACAGGACCAAGAAATTATTTTTCAGATACTACGTTTTTATGAATAGTAAAGGTAATAACATTAACACAGTATTTAAAAGTTTGAAGCGATGAGAAAATAAAACATTTGTATAAGGTAATGAATTCGTTACAACAAATTGACACAACTGACCATCAAACACATAGAACAGAGGGAAACACTAAAACGCACTAACTCAAACATTGCCAAAATAAGAAGTGAACTTGCAGTTTTGGATAAACAAACAAAACGTGAAATTCGTAACGATATACTAGAGCATTGCAGCGCCATAACGAAGCAAGTATTAGTCACACGCCAACAAAGAAGGCGAAGAGCTATCATAACTAAGGGAAATAGTGGAGCAAAGATACCTTCAGTCAATTACGCGACGAGCACAGACATATTAGACGAAACAACAAAATTATATGACGCACTGTACACGAGTCGTCTTCAAACTACACCAACTAGAAGCCACAAGCTAGGCCTTGAGGAACACATTCGTCCTACTTTGCCGAGCGATGTAAGAAGCGCAATTGCAGAACTCAAACGCGGGAAGACTCCGGGAGAAGACAGACTTGCAAGATTCACGATAAACTACACCAAATCCAAATTAATGTCCAAGGCCAGTTGACAATTAAGGTCAGGTGACAAAATTGTCATTGAAGGAATCGATTTAGAGCAAGTAGAAGATTATGTGTCCCTTGGCCAACACATCATCCTAAACAATAAAATAAATAAGGAAATTAAGAGACGAATAGCCCAAGTATGGAAACCCTTCTGGGCACTTACATTTTTCTCTTGCACAATACAATTCTTGCGCAATGTATCACTGAACAGGAAACTCAGAATAGAAACTCTACATACATGTATTATTCCTATCCCAATCGTCGCTTGCCAGACGTGGTTCTTAACACACGAACAAAAGAACTCATTAGAGATCTGCCAAATAAAAATGGAAAGGAAATTCTTGCATATTTTTCTACAGGACAGACTTTAAAACACCAGACTTCATGATATCACATCCCCGAAGAACGTTGCGTAGCATGCTGCAAGAATTCAATGGAAATAGGCGGGCCACGTCGCAAGACTACACCAAGCCATATGGGGCAGAAGACTACCAATGTGTGGGATCCACACATTGGAAACAGAAGCAGAGGAAGACCAAGAACCAGATGGGTCGCCTATTTCAACAGACTAGTGGAGTCACAATGGTCAAGTGACCTGCAAAACAATTGGAAAGATTATGAAAGACACCTGTTAGAAAGGGCAGATGTTCAGTGCTGATTCCTACTTACGTGGAGTAGCTCACCACGTGAGTTTAACAAGCCCCTCTTGCAGGAAGCCTTTGCCCTTTATAGGACAGATTAGGCTCATTCATTCAAAATGAATTCGTTGTTTCGAATTCATTCATAATGGGATATATTGAATGGCATTTATTTCTGGATGTTCCATTGATTTGTAAAAGTATCCTTGCTTGTCTGTATGATGTGCTGGAAATAAAAAATATTTTAATAGTTATCGTTCGTTTACTATTTAATTTAAAAAAACTAACATATCAACGTGGCTGCAAAGATGAAACGTTTTAACGGGATTTCTATTTTACTGCTCTCCGGGGCATCTGTAACCATTTAATTTCTTAATGAATTATGAAGAGACTAATTATGATTTTATTTGGTTGTAAGTCTTCGTTTAAAATAAAATAAAGCATTTAAGAATCAATTTAAAATATCTTGGGGACATGGCAAAGAATAAGTGTATGTGTTCGAAACAAGTAATAGTGTCCCATAAAGAACGCATTAGAAGAACTTTCATAGAATCACAATGAAAAACTGACAGTTATATTTATAACAAAAATGGCGTTATTAACAAGAATTGATAAGAAAATATGTGCCCATTGTTGGCAGTGCCCATCGTTGCATCACTTTGTTGTCAGAGTTCATTGACTTAGATGTGTTAAAATAGTGTATGAATTATTAATGTATGTTTTATTATATAACCGTTACTAAGGGACGAGAAAGTTTAGCTGTTTTAGCCCCACTAGTTATTATATTATATATTATTTTTGTAGTGTATAATGATACTTCAGAATATTATTTTGTAAATAGTTATATAATTCCAAAATAAATATTTAAATAAATTTTGCGAAATAAAAGAAGGTAAACGAAAATCGTAGGCTTTTTTGGGGGAATGTCTCTCATTGCCCCCACGACCTGCCACTGGAAAGAGACACAGACGAAAATGGCAATCAATTTCTTGAATACATTTTGTTGTTGGATAATGTGAAGGACGTTTAAGAAAATGGTGTACGTCTAATTTTCGTTAAATTCCTGATTTTCCCGCGCAGATCGCAGTAGAGCAAGTGCAATATTTTTGGTCATGTGACATTGTAATTTTAATTCTCAAAATTCATCAAATTCTCATTTTTACTTACCCCAGCAGTGCTGGGATTGAATGCACGTCACTGCAAGCGTGGATTGTAATTCACTTTCACTGCACTTGATGCTATCGCATCGCTTATAAATACGCTCGTACGAGCGTATAAATACGCTCGTAAATACGAGCGTATTTATAAGCGATGCGATAGCCATTAGCAGACTAGACTGCAGACTTCAAACAATGCGATCTCCTCACGTCTTAAATAGAAAGGCGTTTGATTCGGAGAATCTGGCAACAATGTGACATACCGCTGGCGCTGCGCCCAGGAGCTGGCGCGATCTCCCGGGTATTTTAGAAGTCAGTTCAAAACTCCGTTTCAGAGAGTTTCATACGAGAAATAAACTCTTCCTCTTTCTGTGGAAACTCGGTTTGTGTGTGTGTGTGTGTGTGTGTGTGTGTGTGTGTGTGTGAGGGAAGGAATTAAGCGACTGCGCGACATTTCAAAAGTATACGCTTTGCTAATAATTTGCCCCAGACTGGCTATAATGGCTGAATTCGAATTACGGCGCCAATTTGAATTTATTTGGCTGCCGATGTGCCAAGAATTTTATTTACGGTTACAGTAGAGAAGCAAAACAACGGACCACCTCAGCATTTGCTCAAAGGATCGGGGATATTGGACAAAAAACCTGGTCGAGATGGGGGTATTCACCCAGAAACTGAGGTACAATACTTGCTACATGTTTAGAATTCTACAACCGAAATGGTAAATAATACATTGAGTACCATTGTTAAAATTAAACTGCGCGCGCCAGCATTTCGGGCGGTAGCCAAACGGGAGCATCATTTCCACAACTTCCGACTGCTCAACAAAGCAAATCACCATACTGGCCCCTGATTGGCCAGCCGTGTCTTTATAACAGTGTTGCCAGGTTAGGAGTTTTCCCCTAAATTTAGGGATTTTTTATCTTTAGTGGGTGTATAAGGGAGAACATTTATTTTGGAAATTTTCTCCCTTAAACATCCACTAAAGGTAAAAAATTCCTAAATTTAGGGGAAAACCCCTCACCTGGCAACACTTATAAAAACACGGTTATATATATATATATATATATATATATATATATATATATATATATATATATATATATATATATATATATGTGTGTGTGTGTGTGTGTGTGTGTATGTGTGTGTGTGTGTGGGCGGTGGAAAAACGTACCTCTGCAAGAGGAAGAAAGATTAAGAAGTCCTTGATTGGAAATCAGGGCATGTGTGGGGAAACGAAAATGGAATGAGGCACCAAATCAATCTAACGCGTACTACCCTGTGGTCACGTCAGACCGAATGCTCAAGTCGAGCTTTGAAATCTCAGGGGGCAGGATCTTTGGGATATGAGAAGTATTTACGCCAAGACACAGAATCATGGTTACTTTTGTGTAGCGTAGAAGTGAAGCGGTTGGTACTCGCCGAGCGCGCGAAAACTGGGTTCGAACAGCCCGCCACATTCGAATGCGGCTCAATAATCTGCGCACCACTGGTGTTTATTTCGAGAAACTCTGAAACAGTGTCGAATATCGATTTACGTATCGGTCTACCTTTGACTATGGCGACGTACATTTTGCATGAAAATGCCGCGAAATTACAGCAACACATAATTTATGTTGACAGTTTTTGTGAGCAGTACATGAATATCACAGACTGCGAGCACTTTTTCTTGTTTTGGCAATATGCCAACTGAATTCATCTGACTTCTTTCAAGACAACCGTGGCTGGCTTGTATAGACAGTAGAAGGAGAGGTAAGCGGCAGGTCATAAACTGCAGTCACTTTCCTGTTTCTGTGTTTTTACCAGTCACGAATTTAAACGGGCAGGTACGCGGCTCACACGCCGGATCTTTTCGTGCTGCGCAGGGTGGGTGGGGTGGGCAGAGGCACGAGCGGGCAAACAAAACATCTCTTTACCGTAATAATGATGTAAGAGGAAGCTATGGCTGATTAATCGATTTACTACCAGCAACATAACAATAATTATAATTTTTAGAATGCCGGCTCTTCTTTACCGCCAAGCTCTTCATTATTTATAACAATAATATATTATTTTTATTATTATGGAATCTGCACATTAAACCAATCAGAACATTTTAGCAAAATTGTTAAAATATTAATAAAATATAAATAAGTAATAAATTAATAATTATTGGAAGTAATAAAATATAATTTACTTAAATTACAAAAGAAAACGGACCTTCGAATAAATGCTCAAAGTGTGGCGTCATATCTGTCGCCAGTACAAACGTACTATAGGAGCCATTTGGACAGCCCTGGCGGAAGTGACGCGGGGCTGCACATAGGAATGCGGGTCGTGGGTGCAGGTTTGGAAACCCCGGCGGTCACTGCGGGTGACGCGCTTCCGTCAACCTGCCACAGGCTATATAAGCAGAATCCGACTTGAGAGCGGTCTTCTATTCTTGACTCTTCAGAGGTGAGCGCGTCGGTAGGGCGTCGTGAGGGTTGTGCGCGGCGTTGCATGGTAATGCATAGGCTACCGAGGCGGGGAATCGAAGCCGGCGTGCTACGTCGTGACAGCAGGTGCGGCATACTCGTATGTATGTTCGCGTAAGGTACTGGTGCATCACACCGGGGATGGTAATTAATTATCGGGCCAGCGGTGGTGGTAACCAGGGAAAGTTCCTTCTTGTAACGGTTAACTTCAATTGTAAATATTGTATATAGTGTTTTGGTGTCGGAGTATCTTTCTTGTAATAAATACTAAATATTTACAAGCCGTTCACGTCTGTATTTATTTGCCCCGGCAAAGACGCCACAGACGTAGGAGGAATAGAATGGTGGCAGCGGTTAAAGAACTACCACGCACGTAGAATGGTGGCAGCGGTTAACGAACTACCACGCACGTGTAGGGTAAGCAGCGGTTATCGAACTACCACGCACGTAGAATAGTGCCAGCGGTAAACGAACTACTACGCACGTGTAGTGTATGCAGCGGATCACGAACTACCACGTAGGTGTAAAATGGTGGCAGCAGTTCAAGAATTACCACGTAGTATAGTGTAGGCAGCGGTTCTGGAACTACCATGCAAGTGTAGTGTATGTAGCGGTTCAAGTACGCAGTTTATGGTTAGTAAACGACCACGCAGTTGTGTATGTGCGGTGTTTGTCTGTGGTAGGCAGCATCACATGGAAGCACGCCAGGAACGGCAGGTAGAATAATTACGCCAGTAAGGGGCTTCATCCGTCCATGGGTAATTAGTGAGCGTAGGAGGAATAGAATTCTGCGTTTCACGTTCAAGGTTCGGTCGGCAGTGTAGCAACAGCTATAGAAACGAACAAAACACCCAGCAGGTAGGGCGCTTAGTACCAGCGGGACAGTCAGCCAGAACAGCGGATCGTGTACGCGGAAGTGAAAGTATATTTGGCCGCAGGTATCCGTCGGAGAAAGATTAAATAGTGGGCGAGCGAGCAAAGCTCAGCCAGGGAACAGTTTCGACGTAAATATATTCATAGTGCGCGAAACAAGTAAAACGCGAACGAAAACGTGCGAGTACATCGGCGGGGCGAACTTCAAGCAGAAGGACGGGAAGGAAGGAAGGACGGGAAGGAAGGACGAGTTGCAGCCGATCCATCCATCTCATCACGACATCCGCCAGCGCCGAACGTGCACGCATAAGCAGCAGGAAGCAGCCACGTGCAAGCAGTGGAAGATAAGGGTAAGTGTGTTCTTTTGCAACGCGTAGGGCACTGTTTGAAAGCAATGGCGCATTTACTGAGATTTCGAAAGGAGGGAATGATCCGAATCGCCAGGGATTTAGGAATAGAATTAGATGGATCGGAAACGAATCCGATTTTAAAGAGATTAATAGTAGAGCATGAGGATTATTCCGTTGAACTAACGGAGGAATTGGGGCAACAGCACGAAAGAGATAAGAAGGTAGAAGAGGAGGCTAGGAGAATATTAGAAGAAAGGCATGAGAGAGATAAAGAAAGGGAATACCAATTAGAACTTGCGAGGGCGCAGAATGCCCAGACGGGCGAAACAAATTCGGAGATTCGTTCGGAAGCGCGCTCGGAACACGCGAGAGAATATATTAGAATAGGCCAAATAATTGGTAGATTTAAAGGAGAGCAGGACGATATCACATCTTATCTGAGCGCGTTTGAAAGCCAGTGCAGGCAATTGAAAATCTGCGAAGAAGATTGGGTTGTTAATTTAATCGGACTACTTCCGCATAATGTTAACACATGGCTTACTTTAGACGAACAGGAAGAAGCGTTAGATTATGCGGAGCTGAAATTGAAATTATTAGAATTGTACCGGTTTGATGCCGAGAAATTCCGGCAGTTGTTTAGGAAACATAGCAAAAACGGAGCGACTTGGAGCATATTCGCGAGGGAATTGTTAAACTATGCCAGAGAGTGGGTAGCGGGACTTAAAATAAACACATTCGAGGGTTTATTGAATTTGATCGTAGCCGATCAAATGAAGCATAAGGTTTCGGGGGATATGCGGGAACATTTCGTGGATAAATGGGCCGAATTTGCGAATCCGCTTGAGTTCGCGAAAAGATTAGATGCGTACGAGAATGCGCGGCAAGGGTGGAAGAAGCCACAGTTACCATCTTTCCGGCCGGAAAGAACATTCCGGAAAGAACACGGAAACAACAGGGCACCTGTTGCTCCTCACGTGGCCCCCAAGTCGGCAGGAAGTACTAATGGATTAGAGAAACATAGCGCGAAGAAGGAATTCGAGGCACCTTATGTCCGCAAGTGTTACGAATGTCAGTCAACAACGCACTTGGTTAAGAACTGTCCGCGGAAACAGGGCAATCAAGTAAATCACGTATGTGAACCCGAGGCAAGGGAGTTCCTGAGGCAGCACATTGTGACAGGGACCGTGAATGAGCAGCCGACTGAGATCTTAAGAGACACGGGCGCGTCATTTGATCTTGTATCCGCAAATTTAGTCACAGATCGTGATTATACGGGCGAATCGGTCTGGATCAAACAGCCACTTCATTCGACTGCCATTAATTTGCCGGTGGCGGAAATTCGCCTAAATTCAGAATTAGGTAATGTAATCACTAGGGCCGCTATAGTGCCGAAGGAAAATCAACTTAGTTATTATCTATTAAGTAACAGAACGTATCGACTTCTGCAGGATAGTAAACAGGGCTTTGTAGAAGAACAAACTGTGAACATGGGTATGACGCGCAGTAAGGCTGCGGCAGAAGGCAGAACAAAAGCAGATGATTCGGGGAACTCGCAGGTAAAATTGCCGGAGGCGGAGGGCGACCGGACAGAAAAACCGGGCGAAGACGAGCATGAGCCGTCGGAGGAATTCCCGGAATTCGGTCTATTAGCAGACGGAGAAGAATTAGAATTGGCAGTGCCGATCGCGGAAATGTTGAAGGAAAATACGGAAAAATTCAGCGCGGCGCAGAAGGGAGATGAGAGCGTAAATACTTTGGTTGAAAAGTATAAGGATGTAGGAGCAGAATCGGAAAGAGAAACATATTTTGATAAGAATTCATTATTATTTAAGGAACCAGAACAAATAGGTGAAATTATAGAGGACGGAATAGAGAAATACGCCTTAAAATTAGAACCGGAGGAATTCGATGTAGAGGCAATGCTCGCAGGCACAGAAATGGAGCCGGAAGGAAGTGAAAGGCTGAGAGAACTTGTAATTGAGTTTAGGGACATCTTTTCCGATAGGCCAGGGCTCACTAAAAATGTTCAGATGGACATCGAGTTGCTGGACGAAAATGCAAGGGTGAGGAGCGCTCCGTATCGCACGTCACATCGCCAAACAAAAATCCTCCAGGAAGAAATCGCGAAAATGCTAAGGGATGGTATCATCGAGCCTTCGGATTCTGATTTCACATCCCCTATGATTTTGGTGGAAGCACCCGGAAAAAAACCCAGGCCATGTATTGACTACCGCAAGTTAAATCAGGTTATTCGTACGGAATATTTTCCGCTTCCAAGTTTAGCCGAGCGAATTGAAACAGTTGCGAGGGCCAAAATCATAACCACAACTGACTTATGTAAAGGATTTTGGCAGATCCAAATGAGCGAGCGCGCACAACGGTATGCCACCTTTACGACGAAATTTGGGTCTTATAAACCCCTCAGGATGCCTTTCGGCATCAAAAATGCACCATATGTTTGCAGTAAGCTTATGGAGGCATTACTGAAAGATTGCGCGGAGTTCGCCGTCCCATATATGGACGACATTGCAATCTTTAGCGACAACTGGGATGATCACTGCAAACATCTCAGAATCGTATTCCAAAAGTTACGTGAGGCCAATTTACGCGTGCAACCGGCAAAATGTAAGTTCGCTAGGAAATCGGTTACGTTCTTAGGATACGAGATTGGTAGTGGTCTGATGAGACCAAATGAAGCCAAAGTGCAAGTAATAAAGGAATATCCACGGCCTACGACAAAAAAGGAAATCCGGAAATTTATAGGTCTAATATCATATTATAAACGGTTCATCAGAAATTTCTCGGAGAAATCAGCGGCGCTCACTGATCTATTGAGGGGAACACATAGGCAAGGCAAAATCCGGTGGTCGGAAGAGTGCGAAAACTCGTTTATACAGCTTCGTGACGCACTGTGTCAGGGGGCAGTCACACATGCACCTGATTTTAGTAAGCCATTTTTACTGCAATGTGATGCGGCACTTAGGGGAGCAGCTATTGTGTTATCACAGTTAGATCAGGAAGGAAATGAAAATCCGATTCTTTTTCTCAGTAAAAAATTCTCAGACGGGGAATTAAAATGGAGCACCACGGAGAAAGAGTGTGCGGCTTTAATTTGGGGTTTAGGGAAGTTGCGTTACTATTTAGACGGTAATGTTTTGCTAAAGATAGAAACGGATCATAACCCGTTAGTCTGGTTACAACAGAATGCTGGGAATAATCCTAGATTGCTTAGGTGGTCGCTGGCGATTCAGCATTACAACATTATCATAAGCCATAGGAAAGGGATATTAAATGTAAATGCGGACATTCTCAGTAGGGTGTTTGAAAATGAGCGCCAGACAGTGTCCGAAGTTGCAGAGGGGCACACTGCACCCGGCAATGCCGATACGTGTGCACCGAAAACACTGGAACACAGTGCAAAACAAATAGTGCAAGAAGAATGATGTATAAGTGAATGTGATGTTTGTTGTGTTGTGTCAAGATTGAGTAAACTTTTCCCAAGAAGCCTTCGGAAGAATAGTTTCCAGCAAATATCATGAACTTTTGTATTCATTTATATTCATTCTGGCAAGAAGAAAAACTTTGTACAATCCTTCAAGAGAGAAATGTAAAAATTGTTTATTTGTTTCATTTTAAGTGTATCACTGTATGTGGTTTTAAATGTAAAACAGGATAAATGTTAGTTTATTGTTGTTTTTTTTGTGCTTTTATCAATGTATAGGGTTTTGTAATTCAGTGTGTCAGTTGTGTGTATAGAACTGTATATGATTTTGAATGTTTTGATGTAATGTTTGTGGCTATATTGGTGATATTGTATGTGTCATTTTGGTAGTGAGTGTATTGTACAAAATTAATTTAATTTAAGAATTTGGTTGTAAAAGGGAAAGGAACATACTATGGTTATTAGAGGTTACCACACCAGGCTGAAAATTCGTAACAATGCATAAGAGGGACCGACCGTACGGCAAGATTTTTAATATTTCAAGTACAATGTACAATGTAGAGTAAAAATATGTCAATGGGGTAGGTTAGTAGGGCATTCTCTGTTTGTTCTTTATCTGTGTAATTAGCCAGGTCAGGCGCAGTTGTATATAATGTGAGCCGATCGGCCTAGGACTTTCACACTTGTGGAATTTTCCTTCTGTGTTGATTGCAACTGCGACGAAAATTCCCGGGGGGGTATAGAGGAGTTTGTGGCGTCATATCTGTCGCCAGTACAAACGTACTATAGGAGCCATTTGGACAGCCCTGGCGGAAGTGACGCGGGGCTGCACATAGGAATGCGGGTCGTGGGTGCAGGTTTGGAAACCCCGGCGGTCACTGCGGGTGACGCGCTTCCGTCAACCTGCCACAGGCTATATAAGCAGAATCCGACTTGAGAGCGGTCTTCTATTCTTGACTCTTCAGAGGTGAGCGCGTCGGTAGGGCGTCGTGAGGGTTGTGCGCGGCGTTGCATGGTAATGCATAGGCTACCGAGGCGGGGAATCGAAGCCGGCGTGCTACGTCGTGACAGCAGGTGCGGCATACTCGTATGTATGTTCGCGTAAGGTACTGGTGCATCACACCGGGGATGGTAATTAATTATCGGGCCAGCGGTGGTGGTAACCAGGGAAAGTTCCTTCTTGTAACGGTTAACTTCAATTGTAAATATTGTATATAGTGTTTTGGTGTCGGAGTATCTTTCTTGTAATAAATACTAAATATTTACAAGCCGTTCACGTCTGTATTTATTTGCCCCGGCAAAGACGCCACAAAAGTGACCACGGAAAAAAATGCTCAAAAGAAACAGCGCCGAATGGACATAATTTTTCTCCACACAGTGTAATCAGCAAATTATCAATATTGTTTCGAGTAATGGGTAGAGAAACTTATACTTCTAACTTTAAATTTGAAGAATGAGCTTATGCAAAATACTGTAGCAAAAGTGCGATTAAAAAAGTTTACGATCAATGTGTACAATAAAACTCATGACCTACCTAAATAAACTGTTCTGGAACGAGATGTGTCGACATGCGTGTTGACCTGACGCTAACAGTACATATTTCGCAGGGGTCCTGGCCGAACAAAGTCGAAGCAGTTGTATTAAAAAGAAATGCGGGCAACTCACTGCTGCTGGATGGTTCTGTTCAGCATGCTATCAGACTATGTTTGTCATTATATATATATATATATATATATATATATATATATATATATATATATATTGTAACTTTTAGCTGAGTCGGGTCGCTGGTTCATTCCTATGATGAATGGATGGAAGAAGAGGGAGGTTATGAAAATATCTATTGGATCATTTCATTAATTGGGCAAAAATTAATTTATTCCTGACAACATTAACTGCCAGGGAAGTTATACGTCGCAAGAGAGCGACAAAGACTGCCTACCAACTTTACGCCATGAGCTCATGGTTCTAATAGCTAGGAAGAAACATCTTAACACTAACATTGGGGTTTTGTCTACAATAATTCGTGCATTGTTAAGTAATAAAAAAGTGTCTAAGCGCGGCAACGCTGAAACTTTCGCCGGAATGCCCAGCGAAGGAACCGCGTGACCTAATCAGGGGAGAGAGTTCATCTTCGGTTAAATACCGGATTATCACCGCTGGTTGTCCGCGCCTCCGCAGACCGGCTGGATGGTCATCATCGTCTCGTGATTCACCTTCGCTCTGGCGAGGGCTGGCGGCGTGGTGCGGCGACGGCGAGACGGCGGTCAGGTCACCGACTCCCCATTCGGCTCTTCTTCTCAGTTGGCGGCGTGGCTCGGAGACGACACGGGCGCTGGGTGGGCGTCATGCGGGCTTGAATGGGCCCGAGACGGCACTATTCGGCGAACGCAGACTGACGCGTAGTCTGCGCGGGTCTTAGGTTCGGTGAAAAATCGCACTCGATGGCAAAGTTCAGCCCTACGAGCCGAAATTAACAATGTTCTTCACTCCACCGAGACTTAGCTAAGAGCCACGTCTTTCCTCCTACAATTTCTCCCTAATGTTTTTCTCTACTCAGCTCCCGGCCGAGCTCGCCTCCGTTTCCCCCTCCCGAAAACCCCCTCAGGACCCCTAGCTTTGCCCCTTCCCTTACGGGGAGATGTCTCATAGGCCGAAACTATATGCGTCGCAATTTTATATCACCCAATCGGGACGCACTGTTCCTGGAATTTTCCAGGGCGATCTCTCTCTAATTCTGGAAGCATCTCTTGCAGCTGCCCGAACACGTGTTTTCGGAAACATAATTCTTCGGCGCCGAGATAGGCAGCCGGGGACGGGCGAGCCATAAATAATACCTCTTGGATTTCCGGAAGTGTTGTAGGGACATTCCTTGCGCGGGCGCGTGACGAATGGCCGGCAGGCGGGGTCTGTCTTCGGACCAAGACGCGGGCGGTCATTGTTTTGCTAAGTGCATGGGGGCTCCCCGAAGGGGAGTGGGGAATGGTCTTCCTTGCAGATCGGCAGCCAACGAAGGGCGTGCGACGGGCGAGCGCCGAGAGGGCGGCTCGTCGTAAATAAGACTGCTGCGAACGGCACCCTATTTGGCGGGCGGGCGGGCGGGGCAGCTGGCGACGGGCGAGCGACTTACCCGTTAAAAAGAACCTTTTGTGACAAGAGCCCAGTCTTGCCACCTACTTTCTTTCCGTGGAGAAAACTATCTTAATATTATATTAATATAATGAACTTTAGTGACGCCACAATATATTATGCCTGTATGTGTGAGTGAGTGAGAAAGAACATTGCACACCAACACTAATGGCATGACCACGAGCCGCACTGAACAGTAGCAATAAAAAGTTCCCTACGGCAAATGACTCCTGATCCTCCTGACTACTTCTTTCTGATTAATCTTGAAGGGCTTATTGCGCAAGAGGGAAACGCACTGGACCCGCATAGGCCTCATCAATGACGGCGTGGCTCGGGTGGCGCGAACGTGAAGTGCCCAGATGGTGGATTACAGCGCCTGGATGGCGGTCGGCGACCTTGGTCGCAATGGCCTACACCTCATCAGGAGGGGGGCCTCAAGGGTAAGGCACCCCTTTAGGAGGTATCCCATCACTTTTGTCTCCTCAGTGCACAGTGCGAGTGATACAAGTCAGTGGAAATTAGTCATTGGTGTACGGTGACCCTTTGGCAGTGTTTTTGGTTTCTCCTCTTTTGGCTACGGAACAGATTCTTCGCTACAGCACCTTCTTTCTCGTGGCTCCTGGACAACGGACTTCGACCCAGCGAGGTTACGGCCTTTTCCACGGAACTTTGGCTGCCGCCAAACGCTCCCCCGTGCCAGGGCGCTACCTCCGACAGTCTTTTACTTCTTCCACTATGGCCTCGCCGAATGTCAGAGTCCAGAAACGACGTTGCCGCTCTCTTGTTTGACGCGGAATGACTATAGTAATGAAATGAAGACGGTGGAAAGGAGATACATAATGATTGGGAGAACCCCACACCATGCCACAATACACAAGCAAGCATTCCTGCATGGGGCAGGATTCAAATCTGAGATTCTTCGAGCGCAAAAAGTTGAGTCGTCATCATCATCTTAGGGATCTAGAATATCCAAATCAGAGCACGCAGTATTTCATTATGCCATGTGTTTAATAAGTATTTGTCTACCATCTTCGTAGACTCACTAGCCTTAATATACAACAGGGACCATTTTCAAATTATTATTCATTGTACGAATTATTTTCATACTTTTATACTTGTTTACAATTATTCGATAGTAATTAAAAAGTTTTACGACTTGATTTGCAGTAATTGAGTTTACACGATTCTTAGGAAATTGAGTGAAATTTGAAATAATGGTTACGCCAATGTAGATGGCAATTATAGGTTTTTATCATCACGTTTCACTTACTACAATGACGTATCTTTCATTGAAAATTGTGAGCTTTAGAGAAGATCTCCAATTTTGTAATGTAAAGAATACATGAATAGCTAATGCAGAAGCAATAAAAACATTAATATTTTTTCATGGTGAGTTAGAAAGATCAGGATGACTGCCAATACTAATGCAATAGTCCCATCTTTATGCATTATATAATATTATTATAACATTGAGATAATAAAAATATAAAATAATATTATTGTGGATCACTGTACCTGTCAGAGCAAGCTGTTTTTAATTATATATATTTATTCAGAAAGACGCACATCTTATTCAGGCTACTGCACCCCTGCGGGCGATTTCCAAGTATTATATTTCTAAGCAAGCTTTCAGACACGCTACAGTGTGGCAACGCCTCGTCTCTTGGAAATCGGCTGACGCAACGATGCAACCCACTCTCGCCTCGCAGCTGCTGTCTTTGTGTTACTAGAAATTTCCAGAAGCGTCATATGACGCAACACAGAAACCGCTGCTCGCGAGACGCTGGCCCCAACCGCCAGCAGTCAGTACTGCTCTGTCGGTCGAGATGGACGGACGTGCTCTGCGCCGCTCTCCTCGCGGCGTGTCTGTCGTCGCCTGGGCTCCACGCTGCGCATGGTGCTGCTTTCAATAATTGCGTATGTTCAACTGGTCCTGTTTTTACGTACCCTGCTGAATTTCTACACTTAACGTGCCGTGCTGTGCACGTGTTCGCCTGCTGCGGGCATAATACAAGGCGCCATGCTCAACACTTGGGACTGTTACGTTGGTAATGTAATGTACAGTGCACGCGCTACATTTACGTGCCCGTTGAATCTTCTACACTTCTAATGCCGCGCACTACGCGCATATTCTGTCTACTGCGGGCATGGTTCGTAATTGCTGCCCTCAATAATCACGTGTGTGCAACCAATCTTGTCACACCTTTTCAATTCTCTCCAGTGTGGCAATATACTGCGTGCTACGCACGTATTCTGCCTACTACGGGCATGCTTCCAGAAGCTGTGTTCGACAATACCTTTCACGAATGCGTGTGTGTGATTCATCCTGCTGCGTGTCTGCTGAAACACGGCTGCCTATTTCATGGGCGTGGGTTCGCAACCCGCCCGTGTCTGGACAACAACCTTCTCATCGTTCTACAATAAGAACACGTCCTGCGCATCGTACCATATGTGTGCTTCCACGCCACGTGCGCAAGCTATTATTGTATTCTAATGTTTATGTCCTGCAAAACCCCCCTCTTATTTTCTGTTACTTTGTTTGTAGGTTAAGTTGTACTTTTGAATAGAATATATGTTTACATGATCTGATTCACAGTTTTTTATGGTAACAAGTACTCTCCATCCAACTCCATCCTTGCAGTCCCAGACCTGCAATGATGGTCATAACCTGTTGTTTTTCTCATTACAGGTGTCTGGGTGGTCCTTCGAATCAATTAATTTAATTGGAGCTATGGTAGGAATGTTTGGGAGGGGTCGAAGCCTCATTATTTCACAACTAGTCCACTCGCTCGACCCACCCCATCCAGTACCATATAAAAACGTCTGGATATAATATGTCAATATCTTTGGATATCATGCCAATTTATTGTAACAAATTTCAAGTGGACAAAATATTCTCAGGTTATTGGATGTGTCATTTCCTTTGAACGGCACAAATATTAACTTGTTAAAAGCATCAATATAAACTCTAATCCAACCGTTACACATTTTTCCTTCAATGAGTTTGCAATTTATTTTGGGTGCGCCGTTAATCCAGCTTCGGTGTTCATCGGATACCGAAATAGTTTTGGTGTCACTCCACATTATTATATCTTAACCACAACCAAAACCATTACTCCTTTGATGCAATAATATACACCACAGAATAACAGAGAAAAATACAGAAGAGAAAAGCACAAATATACATACGGGTACATTAACAAAACAAAGAATAAACAACATTCAAAACCATACATATGTAACATTTATTTCAAATACAGATGGGTCAAAGTTTGTGAAAAATATCTAACCCTGAATCAATATCTGTCAGTCATTTGCTACACACATTTCTTGTGTCTTGTGACAGTGTGTGGCATCACCGCGCATCGAAGTCTTCCAAGTCCCAGGAGTCGTGGGCGGCGGCGGCGGCGGGGGCGGGGGCGGCGCGTGGGGCGGGCACGGGGGCGCGCCCCTCCGCCCGCGAGGCGCCGCTCAGCGCCCCGGACAGCGGCCGGCTCGGCGGCGCCTGCGCACACGGACGCTTCACTCAGCCATGCGCGTTAGTCCGGTTAGTGTAGTGCATGTTGCTGTGGGGGGGGGGTGCCAGTGGTCTTTCCCCGCTGGATGGCGAGAGTCTGCGCCGACTGACACGTCGGCTAGTGGGGTTTTCCCAGTCGGGACAAGCTCTAAGGGCGCCTTCCCACGCCGCCAAGACAGCGCGCGTACGTCAATCGGCAGGGCTCCTCGCCGACCCTCCGGCGACGACGAACAAACGGACCGCAGCAGGTAAAACGCAGCGACCGGCGGCCGCAGTGGGAAGGCTACCATTTAAAGCTGTGTTCCGCTAGCGGTGGCGCGTACCCCCTCCAACGCTTCGCGTAGCGAGAGTCTTAACGGAAGCGCGCTGCCGTCGCGATGTGGGAAGGCGCTTTAAGGGCCCCTTCTCACGTCGCCACCGCTGCGCGCTTCCGAGCGCCGCGGCTCGTAGCAGAGCATTGGTTTGAATGGAGACCTTCCCACGTGCGGCGGGTTTGCGCCGCTGCGGCGTTCGGCGCCGGACCCTCGCTACGCAAACCGTAGGAGAGCGTACGCGCCACCGCTAGCAGAACACGGCTTTAAATGGTAGCCTTCCCACTGCGGCCACCGGTCGCTGCGTTTTACCTGCTGTGGTCCCTTTGTTCGTCGTCACCGGAGGATAAGCGAAACCCTCCTCTGCAGAACCCACCCCCTTCCACTGCGGGCGGCGGTGCGGCCGTGGCTGCAGCGGTGGCGGCGTCGGAAGACCCTTGCCGCTTGACGCGCGCTGCCGTGGCGACGAGGTAAGGCGCCCAAAGCTTCCGACTAGTTTGTTAGTGTAGTGTACGTAAGGCGGGGGAGTAAGACAAGAAAGTGGAAGAAAATATCGCGCGAAACGTGGCCCGTTTCATAGGGTATTATTCAGGCATTCGCCCCATGTTGATTGGAGAAATCACGGAAAACCACCGATCAGAGCAGCCGGCCGTCCGAATTCTCCCGACAGCGACTGAATTCAACATAGCTATCTAGCTAGTGTCGAAAATCCTGCCACTGCCGGGACTCACACCCTAGGACTTCCAGCCAGAGGCGGACGATACAAACGGGCCCCCTCAGCGCACAGATCCTCACCTTCGCCCAATCGTCTTCGTCCGACGTCTCAGCCTCCTCCTCGCCTTGCGTGCTTCTGCTCTCCGTCTTCCTCCCGCTCTGCAGGCCTCGCAATGGGGCAACGCTCCTGCAACGGCACACGCTCTTAAAACCACTACCTCAACCTTTCCGATTACAGCGCGCTAAGGAAAGAGCTAACACATAGTTACGTCAGTGAAATACTACTTATGTACAATTCGAAAAATAGAAAACACGAATAACATTGTTTCTTCTCATTAAGTATGAAGTCTCGAAAAGTAATGGAATGACGGAGTTTTATACATTCGGGAATAGTTCAACCCCTGTTCACTGTGAGCACACACAATTAAATATGTGTCTGAAATATAAATGAAAAGTTTTATATCTACCAAGATTTGTACATGTAGCTTGTAATACAATATTGAACGATATTCTCCTATACACCTGAAAAACGGAATGCATTTCATACAAGTATATTTACTGAACTAGTTTTCAAACGGCACATATCTGTCAAACACTAATCCAAATCCACTAACTAATCTGAGCATTTAAAAACACTAATCCCTCGAACTTTAAATCAAGTGTGGCTAGAACCGAACATACTACCATTATTTCTAATTTACGCAATTTGACCTGGGCCATTAAAAAAAAGATCTCTCTGCGGAAAACTTAAAAAAAAGGAGTTATATAATGTATTTTCATAAATTTCAATAACTTATGCAGACATTATTTCAAAACTACTCTTTTAAAAAAATTGTATATGACCCTTTTTAAACATTGATATTTTAGAACAATTTCATTTAAACCAACATCTTTCTTCAATATTGTACTTTTGTTAAGTTAGTTTTAACATACAAACTCCCGAAAATGGGACCACCACCAATATGGTTTACCGTCCTTTGACACATTTGAGGAGAAAATTTAAAGAAACAATTTGGAAAATAATATTCTGAGAAAATAATATTTAAAAATTACCTATATTTAACAAAAAACGCGAAAACTACCCATATTTTCATAAAATTGTTCATGACCTTGCTTCAAGTTCTGACTTTGAACAGATTTCATTGAGAAAAAACTCTCCATCTTCAATATTGTAGTTGTAGGAAGACGGGGAAAAGTTTTCAACTTTTCCAGTCTTCGAAAAATCAGAAATTTCAACGAAAATGTTACCTGCACCATTCTTTTAAGCGTCCTTTACGCTACCCGAGAACAAAAAAAATTCCAGGCATTTTTGTTAAAATTTTGAAAATGTTTAGCGTTATGTAAAGTATAAATGTTAATTACAAGTCAATAAATAAAAATACATTTTAAATTCAGCATATATGAAAAAAATATATAAGAAACAATCAAATCTGATGGACAGTATACCTAAAGCCCCCACCCCAACTTCCTGAGAAAATTAAAATTGCAGGTTCAGGAACCACTGAATATACCATTGTAATATTTATTAAAAAAAAACACAAATTTTTAACCATTAAAAAATTCCCCAACAAAAACGTAAATACATTTCTCCCTTAAATATTCCCAAAAGATAAACAAAAAACAACAACAACAAAACCTAAATTGAGGGGGAATTCCCCAACTTCTTAACACTGATCTGAATGTTATTTTTCTCTGTTCGCAGCAGCTCGCTTTTATTGAGAATTGCAACTCATTTATGCCGTAAGATAATTGACGCACTGGAATATACACATGACCAGATATATCTGTTCTGTTAACGAAATATTTCAACACACAAATAGCAGTAGTATATGTGGAATTTATCATGAGAAACAATCACAGTCAAGAAGGCGTAACAATGCTTATGCACCACACGTTAATATTGAAAATGAATTGTTGCAAGGCGCAAATATTTGATTCCACCGAAGGTCCCGGGATGGGCTCATATCCCGGTGGAATGAAATAGTTACACTGGGTGAAAATCTATTTTCAGTAAAAACAGCAGTAGTACTAATACGAACCCTTGCACGTCCAAGAGGAGGGGGCTAGGTAGCACGCTGGTAATTGTTTCATAGGTTTCACTTTTTTTAGGCAGTCTGAAAATTGTTGATATTGTTACGATATTGCTTTCTGTTCATACCAGTGCCATATTTCACAAGTATTTGCTAGAATTTGAGTTATTACAGTGTCTTTGGCGGTGGATAAAAAAATTCAAGACTTTTCAATCGAAAACTGTAAATTCAGAATACATTTTGGAAATATTTGTAGTATTTTAAGTTTTATTATGACATAGTTAAATATATTCTGCCATATTATGAAGATATGTCGACCTTTATTTCACATAAAAGTTTAATAGGTTTTGTCATTAATGTTGTATACAAATATTGTTGCGATATTTTTAAATGCACAAGTTGAAAATGAAATATTTCTTTAAACGAATAGTTATGTGTATTAAATTTATTCATTTTTCGTTAGAGTGTAATACTTGAATAGAATCAAAATTTAAGGTGTGAACTGCGGAGCCCACTTCTCCCTTGGAAATGCTCGGGACCTTTTGGGAAATCTTGGGTTAAGGAAACATTGCAACTCACTCTGAATCTTCATCCCAATCATCGCTGGTGTCTGAGTTGATGGACGTGTTGGATCGTGAGAGCTGCGTAACTGTTTGAGGAATATTTGCAGTAGCAATATTCACGTCACCAGAATTTGAAGAATTACTTTTATCTGCAATAAAACAGGTTCATCGAATTATTTTCTCTGAAAATGAAGAGAAAGTCTTTATCGGCTCAAGGCAGTTAGTAAGTGCCATGAGCACAAGGTTTTGGTTGCACTATTCTTAATACACACGCCAGTAGCAGTTTTGACGAGGATCATTTCAATGATGAATATCGTTGCAAATGTTATACAAATTATTGTAATTATATCAATAATATTCCAAAACAAATGAATCTTAATATACATTTTATGTAAATTAATTATACATTTTATGTAATTCTTTCTTATTCCATCCAAACACGGAAGTACTAAAACAATTTTGGTGGAAGCTGCTAAAATCCTTGAACCAATCCCTATATAAAATTAATTTGCGATATTCACGTTTTTATGGTGAAAGTACTTTCCATCTGAAGGAAGGAAGTGGTGTGTCAAGGCGGAAAAGTAACTGTTTCAGCTCCGTTAATTTCGCCTCGTCTGATAAGGTGAGTCGTAAGACAGAACCTTTCAGCCGCGGTACATTTGCCGAAATTGTTTTTTGCAACCTCGTCTCTGTTATAGAATGTATTAGGAAACATACATATTGGCTTCGGAATTTTCAACAAAAACATGAGTTTTTTATGGATTATATTTCACTAAAACTCACTGAATTGTACAAAGCTTGAAAGTATGAACGGGTTTCTTCGTTACGAATCTAGTAGTGCTACAACAGCATATACTTTCTCGCATTAGTAACTATTGCGTAACCTTATAATACCGCAATTTCTGTCTACACATCTCAGCTATCACTTATAATCTCTTTATGAATGGTAGCGCATCAGGTAACAAAATTTTTTTTTCTTTAAAGCTAATAGACTACATCAACACAAATTTGACAATCCAAAACTGTATTCGCTACAACCGATATGATTCCATTCATATCGCCTAACGAGAGGAATTCTCAAGAATTTCGAAGTGAGCAGCGTTGCCATTGTCGTATTCCGACCTGACACATCGTCAAAAGCAAAATCTAGGGCACCCACAGTTAGGAAATAATCCAAAAGTTATATATGATTGTATTCACATCCCTGAAAAACATGTATGTTGAACAGGTAGACAATAAATTAAAAAAAAAAAAAAAAAAAAAAAAAAAAAAAAAAAAAAGCAAAATCATCGAGGGAAATTAGTATTTGCAATTCCGGTGTTTGGCAAACGCTATGTGAAATTACTCATATTTTCAGAACATTGTAACATGACGGTAATTAAATATCTAATTCTGAAGAAAGATTTCGTAAAATTTGTAATCAATATTCTAGTTTTGAAATTAGAATTGTTTGCAACTCACAAAAATAGTTTACTGAAAATGAGATCTGCGATATTTTTTAAAATCGTATTTTGCTCTCTAAAAAATAAACATTTAGAGCTGTTTTTGAGAAAATCATTTTTAATTGACATTTCACGCAAAATTAGGCGAAAATACTAACCTTTTCGAAAAATCGGACATGACCTCGTGTTTGACATTGAAGTTCAAACTGATATTTTGATCCTGGAGGTAATTGGAGATATTTATGAAGCCTCAAATGCATTTTCAAAATTTTCTCAAAATTGGATCAAAAATTTTGGATTAAACTTTGTCCTCGGATAGCATAAAGGACGCTAGAAAGAGAATTTTGTAGGTCTCATTTTCGTTGAAATCCCAGATTTTTCGATAATTGCAAAAGTTCATATTTGTTTTAAAAATCTTCTCACAACAACAATATTGAAGATAGACATTTTTCTTCTTAATAAAAACTGTTCTTTAAAGACAGATCTTGAATTAAGGCCATTTACAATTTTTCGAAAATATGAAAGTTTTCGCGCATTTTTGCGAGAAATAAGCAATTTTTAAACAAGTTTTTTTCTCAAAATTCTCTCCTCGTTTGAACCCAAGGACGTTACGTCAAAGTACATATTTTGGAAATATGAGGGGTTGCACGTAATGTTTGAGAATTTTCGAATTTGCGAATTCGAACTTCCCGCTCATTTTTGCCAGAATATTTCCGGAGTGCAGCAATACAACGCCGTCAACACAGCGACACAGCAGTTCGAAATTCTCAGAAGAACTCTCTCATTGTTTCTTATTTCTGGATGTCTGGGGCGCAGTTTTGGATTGTCGAAGTTGTGTTGAAGTATTAGATTTAAAAGATTTCGCGCAATGTGCGCTACGATTGTGAGGTTGTGATGGTTGAGATGTGATTGTATGTCCAAAAATTGCAGTATTACAATTTTTCGTAACCTTTACTAATGCCATAAAGAAGTGCTATTATAGCATAATTAGTTTTCGGTTGTTAGGTGTGCTGGTTTTGGAGTAATATTTTTATAATTAGAGTCTTCGCGAAAACAGTTGACTGTGTATTGCCAACGTTTCATTTTTTTTTATTTAGATTCAGCAAAATTATTTTTCCTAATGTTGGTGCTAGCGTCAGTGCAAGCCTAAGCCTCAAAAGGATTTTTTTGCGATCATGTGAGCCAAGAAAAAAGTTTTGGAAATAAATAATTGTATCGTGTAACATGTTTTCTTTCTCTAAAGTTAAAATGTTCGGACGATCTGTAGTACTTTACAACTGTCTGTATGTGAACGAGAATACATTATAAAAGTGATTATACGATATAATGATGTATTGCGGCTATTATAGGAAATACGTGAGTGATTTCAAGAGGGAAAAAAGGAAAACCAGTGTGTTCCTCAATGTCAATAAATCTTTCCGCTATCATTTTAGGCTCAGAAGCAGCATAGATTACCGTAGAAAGCGTTGTAATTTTTCGTTTTCCCGCAGCTTGTACATCACCTCAACTTATCGTGCATTTCCAAGACTGCAAGCGCTATTTTACACGAAGGAGGTTATTAGCATAATTTGTGAGGAGCGAGTGCACTGCATTTCTGACTGCCCGCTGACCGCCTAAAATCGATAGCGAGCGCAGGGGCAGCTCACGATACTGAACTGTTGTAATTTGTTCCCAATTCTGTCAATTCACAAATTTTCATTTTTCTCCTTTCTTATTGTAAAAGGGTTAATCTTTTTCTTAGGCTTATGCTTAGAATTATTCTCATCTCTTCGACTCAATAAAAGCACAAGCTTTTGGTCGTTATAAAAGAAACAAACGGCCTGAAGATGCTGTTAAGAAACGAAGCGTACCTCAGCAAAATGTCTTAGGAAAGATTTGTAGATCTAACGGAGGAGAACACGGATGTATTTTTTACCTCCTAAAACGACTCTCTTTGTATTCCAGAGAGTACTAATTGTTAGTGATTTGGCTTGAAGTGGAAGCGTACCTAGCAGGTACTCGGCGTGCTGCTCCGCGAAGAGCACCCTCTTCTTGGCGGGGACGGGGACGGGGGCAGGGGCGGGGGCGGGGACGGGGGCTGGGGCGGGGGCGGGGACCGTGATGGGCGTGGCGAGCGGGACTGGCGGGGACGCCGAAGGGCTGCGCTCGTCCTCCGTGGAGCTGGGGAAGAGCGAGGCGCGTGGCAGCGAGCTGCAGCTGCTGCTGCTTCGGAGCTGCGTCTCCGACCCTCTGCAACGCAACCACACATACACACATGACGCAACGTAAAAGAGAAAAGGTACACTCACGCCACCACTGCCACACGTGCCGGGAGCCCAGTCGGAAGCTTAGAGCTTGTCACGGCTGGGGCGGTGCCCCGCTGGTGGGAGATACCTGGTTGGGGAAAATCCTGGCAAGTCGGCATCATAGGTCGACGCCAAAACTAGCCAAGCAGCGGGAGATCACCGCCACATGTCGTCATAAAAACGTGTACTACACTTTCGGAACTAATAACCTAAGTAGTTAAGGCGCCCGGAAACACCAATCAATCAAGCAAACAAACGAACGGGACTGTCAATACGATGCACAGACATGGGTGAGCTGCTCTGCCGCACCGATATTTGCTCGTTCTGTGCAGCACCAGGCACGACACGTCACGCCATCAGGCACGACCCATGATCCGGGGTTATGTTTCTATTTTGTTAGCAATAAAAAAAATGAAATCTGCAGTTCGTTTACCGATGCAAATACGTTTAAGAGTGTAAAAGCGACAATGCCTTAGTTTTCAAATGTTCCTAACCTAGCTTTTAAAAAAAAATCATGATTCAAATATTTATAGTCAAAATATTGGGAAAAGATTCTGGAGCTCAAGATGTGCGCAAATTTTACTTCTCCCTCATACAGTTTTTTAGAGTTATTTGACAGAATAAATCAAATCAAATTAGTGTTGTCGTTTGGTTCACTTACTTGCCACTCCTCGGCGCTGCTTTCGCTGAAAGTGAAGAGCTTCCAGACGCCGCCCCGCGGGGCGCCACTTCCTCCAGGGCTTCCGGCGACAGCATCTGCGAGGGCGGGGGAGCTGCCCTTGAGGATGAAGGGTCATCAGTTAACAAGAGCTGCCTGCTGGGAATCTTCTTCGCAGCTTCATTTACCGGTCCATCGTCTCTTGAGGGTACTTTCTTTTCTGTTTCTTCGGTGGACACGTCGGTCTGACTTGTGATTTTGCCTAAAAGCATAGCAAACATTTCAAAGTGATGTTAGTATTAAAAGCAATAATTTAATTAAAAAATAACAAACGTCTAAATTTACTATTCAGTTTGCATCTAATTCTCTCCTGACTCTAGGAATCCCAAATTCCGTAAAATTCGACTGACCTGGTCGGTGAGACAATGGTTATCCGAAAATGGTGTCTCCGAGATCATCGCTCAAAGTTTTGATTTTATAAGACGACGAGAGGTGGCACTGTCACCCACTAAACAGAAAAACTCTCGGGTCTAAATCTAAATGGCTAATAGTAAGAAACTAGTGACCTACAGTATAATCCACACAAAATGGTTGTCCAAAAAGAAGCATCTGCACTGCCCACGAACAACAAATAAAATGCTCTCGTACGAGTACATCACTGAAGTAAATTAAATATTTGTACAAAAAAATTCTTCACGAACTGCAATAACTTAGTACAGAGTACAATATGTCTTCCTATACACATGCACAGGGCCGAGGGCGGTTCCTTCCTGGACCCCGGAACCGTATTCATACGGCGGCCTTTTTAATGCAAGACACTCCATTTTTCAATCCCAATTTTTACATCATTAGTGTCGCAGAAAAAAATCAAAATTTTATTTTCTACTCAGAAGGCTTCGCTTTACAGCATTTAATGACGAGTCTCGCCTGCCAAACCGTATGCACAAAACTGAATGATCAACAGATTGATATTGATCGGAGGAGAGCGGCAAAGAAGCCTAATATTGTTATTCGGAATTTGGAGAAGAAAAAAAACCTGGATACTTGACCTACGGTTCGAGTCCAAACGGCGGCAGAAGCTTGTCACCTAGGTCGAATTCCGCCGATTCTAGCGGCCGGCTGCTCTCATCGGTAGTTTCCCATGGTTTCTCCGATCAACATCATGAGAATGCCGGAGCAGTACCCTAACAAACGGGCCACGGACCGCGCACGATCTTTCCCACCTTTTGCTGCGATCCGCAATAAGAAAGTCGAAACTAATAAGGCAGAAAAACAACAACGAATGGTGGAAACAGACGAGTGTAGGGGTTGTACGCACGTCGTACCGATAAATTATCTAAATCCGTGATTTGTTCCGAAAAATGTATGTAAGGCCTTGTATAAACACCTAGGTCATTCAAACAACTGGGAGGTAAGTGATATTGGATTATTAGGAAAAGCGCATAATATTTTACAATTAACCGGCCCTCTCAACATCTTTAGTGAAACACTTGGGGGATAATAATCACATCTCACAATGTGTTAGGACTGTTAGTGAAGAAGTTCTATGCGCCCACGTTTTCTTGATTCTCCAGCTCTCTAGCCCTCGCTCACCTAGGGACAGTATAGCCCGGCAAAAAAATACGAGCTCTACTCGGAACGCCACAGCTCAGTTTGCTGCGTTGCCCACCTTCTTCTTTTGCAATGCTACTTCCCACGCGGCCCTTACCGTGCGTACCGTGTTCCTTCTTGTTATTCAACAATTTCTATATCTAACAATTATTTCTTCAGACTCAAAAAAAAAAAAAATCTTACGCTCTTTCACAAAATTTGCGTAGTTCTAGTCCAAGACGTGTTATAACGCTGAGCTTTCTGTCGAAGTTGGCAGCACTGCACTACCGTCACGTAGACAGAACCCGTCTCTGCCCGAAAATTTAAAGGAAAAATTTGTAGCCATTTTTGAAAAAAACTTTGAAACATTTTTGTCCCAGTAGCTTCATGTGAAGTACCCCTAAAAATTAATTAATGTTTTTCAAAATCGCAGAACTTTGAATGGGGCCAGACCGACAGGGGTTTATTCAGTTTAGAAAAAATCCTACGTATAGTTTATGCGGTAGCATAATTGACGTTCAGGCGGACAGACGGACGGACGTTTTGAAAAGAACCACTTTTTCGGTATCAGGGGACCCCCAAAACGTGTGTTTCCGTTGAAATCTCGAAATTGATTTTCCGCAACATTACATAACTTTCTCTGTACTACGTATATTACTCCATATTATTGGATTTATTTAGATGTGCATTTGAAATAAATCATCTATTGACGGTTTCATTAATTGGGAGCTTAAATGTCGCTACAGTGACGTCACTATGGTGATATTCAAGCTCCCGATTGGATGAAACCGTCAACGGCTGAATTACTTCAAATGCAGCTTTAAGTAAGCCAAAGTACATATACCAGGGGTGTCCAACTTGCAAGGCTTCGAAGGCCCCGACTATGACTTTCTCTCTACTACCTAAATTACTGCGCTGAATACTCACGTATGTGGAATCCGGTGGCGGAGGCGAGGGCCTGCGCGCCCTTGCGCACTCGCCCCACGAAGCGGCCGAGCGCGGGCGCGCGCGCGGGCGCCGCGGAGCGGGGGCTCTCGGCGCTTTCCGGGCTCTCTGCGCGCGCGCCCCGCGGCCCCCGCTCGCCCGGCGCGCCCAGCTCGCCCCGCGCGCGCCGCTCCACCGCCGCCTCCAGCCGCCCGCGCAGCGCCTCCAGGTCCACCGAGTACCCCTGCGCACACGACCCCGCGCAGCGCCCGCCGTCAACCGATGCCGCGGCGCCTCCGTTAAGGCCCGTTCACAACGCGCACATAAACATAAGCACGGCGTTAACATAAAAGGTAGGACTACGTCCATACGCGGGCTTATTCACAATGCATTCGTATAAGCATAACACCTAAGACGTTAACTTTAGAGCTTGCATGCTTCTATGCTTATGCGTAAGTAAGATATAAGAAATGAACAAATCACAGAACGGTAACTCAAAATCGAGAATCGAAATTGGAGCGAAGTGGATAGAAGAACTAACGCCACATGGGCCATGGACACAGCCAATATCTTGAAATCGATTCTCACATATAGTAAACCAGAATGTCTCCCAGCGAATAGAAACTCTTATTGTGCTTACGTTTATGTTAGACATTGTGAATACTTCAGTCTATCACTTATGTTAATGTTTATGACAATGCGCTATGCTTATGTTCACGTCTGCATTGTGAATCGGCCTTTACTCGATCTACCGTTGCAGTCCCGACGGCGGCAGGATTTTAGACACCAGCTTGTCACCTACGTCGGATTCCGCCGATTCTAGCGGCCGCTGCTCTCATCGGTAGTTTTCCCTGGTTTCTCCGATCAACATCAGGAGAATGCCGGAGCAGTACCCTAACAGGCGGGCCACGGACCGAGCGCGATCTTTCCTTCATCTTCCTTGTCATATTTTCTCCCTTACTTACACACACACTTACATGCACTACACTATCAGACATGCCGGGAGCCCAGTCGGGAGCTTAGACTTTGCCGCGGCAGGGGCGGTGCCCCGCAAGCCGTCGTGTAGTTGGGCGCAGGATACCCTTATCCCTTATCCAAATCACAGGTTCTTCCGCGACATGCACTAGCCAGCACCACTGGCATGCAACTGCGCCAGCACCACTGGCAGCAGTTGACGCGCCCCGAAACTACTGTTTGATCACCAACTCAATCAAATTGGACCAGGAGCATGATGCAAAGACATGGGTGAGTTGCTTCGCGCATCGATTTTTGCTCATTCAGCGCAGCACCAGACGTTACGAACCACGTGACCACAACACAGGCCAGGCGAGACGCTGACATGCTGCATGGGAATAGACAAGTGCTGAGAAACAGTTTGAAAGTAACATAAAGTGACCATTTTTAACGGTGACCAACCAAAAATAAGACGGTGAAGGTGCATTTGAAATAAAATATGCAAAGTTTACAAAAATGCTTCATATATCTGTTTGATTGACTTGTAACAAGGTGACGATTTTAGTATCTGGCTGCATTTAAAATTCCCGCTAATATGTGTGCAAACTAGTGCTTGGAGCCGTATAGGCTGAGCAAGAGAACACCCGTGTCCTTGCACCATGACTGGAACTGTGGTGACGACGCTCGCTATGCCATCGAAGGAAACGGCGTTCAATGGGCAGAGCGAAATGGCTCTTCTGATTCACTTGCGAACAAGTGTCGCCGCCCATGGGCGGAGTCGGTGGCTCAGAAGTTACTTTAGGAGGGACGCTCTCGCTCTCTCTTTCTCTCCCCCCTCTTCCTCGTTCCCTCCCCCTTGCTCTCTCTGTCTCTCGCTTCATTCCTTCCAAAATCTGTAGATTTTGTACGAGTTCAAGTTACGTGTTGGTTCCCCAGCGATCCTTTTTCAAGATAGACCTGACGGCACGAAATACTGCAAACAACCATGATGTTTCTGTTAAATATCATGCATAATTCAGGTCCAGGTACATGATGAACCAAGTATTTGGAAATACACATTACAAATGTGAAAAATTAAATGTATACATATATATTAATGGGTGAAAAACAGAACGGTACAAGCGACATTTCATAAATTCTGAGAAAAACGTGTTATTTTAGACTAGATTTCAGAGGGAATGTATTTGCGTGGTTTTAATGAGGAATTGAAATGTCGTACCTTTAATGATGAAACAAAGCACCACGACTTTATTGAATTGATGCCTTATTTTACGTGGCGAGAATCAGGTCATTAGGACCACTCTTCCTTCTGTCCACGCAAATTTCGCTAATCTCTTTTCACCCAAGGAGGTATTTCTTGGGCGACGAAACAGGAGATTTGAATTTAGCTCAGAGGCGTCATTTAGGCTTGAGGATCTTTTAGATGCAAGTAAATCTACTAACATGGGACAGCCGGCATTACTTCTCCCCCGAAGGAAGACGTATGAAGGATATTTGCCCTTAAAAATCCACGGCTTCCATAGGGTTTGAGCCCGCCAACTTGGGTACACCAGTCCGATACGCTAACCGTTTCACCATCGCCGCCGCTTTACAATGCTATTGACTTAAATAAGCAGATTTGTCAGAATTTATGAAACGCCACTTCCACCGTTGTGGTTCTCACCCACTGACATGTGCGCGAGGAAGGCGCGTGGCTGACCTTGAGGAGGAGGCGCCGCTGGTGGCGCAGGCGGCGCGCGGCGGCGCGGAAGGAGGCGCGCGGCAGGCGGCGCCACGAGGGGTCGACGCCCAGCTGGCGCAGGCGCTGCCCGCCCAGCTCCTCCACCCGCCGGCGCAGCGCCCCCACGCCCTCGCCCTCCTCCTCCTCCCCCTCCGCCGCCGCCCTGCACAACGCAAGCCACACACACGCCCACGACACTCACGCTAGAATAGCCGCAGGGGGCGGCGGTCCTCCCCCGCTGAATACGGCGTCTACCTACCTGTCGGCTCGCGGGGGGCTTCCCCAACTAGGTATCTTCCATCGGCGGGGCACCGCCCCAGCCGGGACTAGCTCCAAGCTCCGGACGTGTCTGGTACCGCGGTTAATGTAAACGTATGTGTGTGTGTCTACGTCAGAAAAGAGGAAAGACGAGCAGGAAAAGAATGCGCGCGGTCCGTGGACTGTTTGTTAGGGTTCTCTTCCGGCATAACCAGGTGTTGATTGTAGAAACCACGCAAACAAATCGACCGGAGCAGCCGGCCACTAGAATCCTCCTCCACACAGCGGTGAATTCGACCTAGCTATGTAGCTAGAGCACTAAATCCTGCCTCTGACGGTACTCGACATCTAGGATCTCCCACTCGAAGACTGCAGATTCAGCGGCAACGCTGTCTCTGGGCTAAACCCACCTCGCGACAATCGTGGACAAGACTAAACGACATTACCCTGTCGGTATTTGAATACAATATGTAATCTCGAAAACCTTCTTCTTGCGAGCCTAGATGATATGAATCTGCAGGCTACGTCTCCACGACACCTGCGCATGCGCACGTGGCTTGTATTCAAAGAGGAATGGGACGAGAAGTCACGTGACTGCCTCCCTGTCGGCGGAGAACGCTGCTCCGTTGGGACTTAAATCGACCGCTTAGAATGTTGCTTTTTTTATCATGCGTAACGCAACCGCTAAACGCTCATCTAAACGTTGTTCCTTACGACTGCATAAGTTGTTAGTCACGCGTTCAATAGAGTTTAAGGAAGTATCCTTGCGCCTGGTGTAAAAGCCCATACACAATTACATGCAGACCTACATGCACTATAACAAGTGCAGCCGGAAGAGAGGTTGGGGGCTTGGAGCTTGTTGCGAGTGGGGCTGCGCTCTGCTGGGGGTGATCCCTGGAGGGGATAACCCCGCAAGCCGAAGTGTAGGTTGGCACCGATCTCAGCATCCGGTGGGGAAGACACTCCGCTACCTCCCGGGTTAAACACATTAACGTCGCTATTGGGACTAAAGGGATTAGCAGTTCCTGGAAGATGTACTCGGAAACGTCCATAAAAAAATAAATACTCACCGCTGCGCGGGTGCCGGGTGGCCGGGGCTGCGGCCGGGGCTAAGGCTGGGTCTGTGGTCAGGGCTGGGACTGGGACTGGGGCTGGGGCTGGGGCTTGGGCTTGGGCTTGGACTGGGGCTGGGGCTGCGGCGGCCGGGGGGCGGGGCCTGGGTGCGGCGCTCTGGCGACGGCGAGACGGAAGATGAAGCAGAAGACGCCGGCGAGCTGGAGGCAGGGGGGGAAGCGGGAAGAGGGGCGTTGGGGTGGACATGAGAAAGCGCGGGCACGGGGACGGGGGCCGGGGCAGGGGCGGGGGCGCGGGCTCGAGCGCTGACAGGGGCGGGGGTGGGGTCGGGCGCGTCTACGGGAATCCGGGCAGGGGCGGGGATAGTGACTGAGGTTGTGACGGGGGCTGAAGCCGGGGCGATGGCAGGCGAGGAGGTAGGGGCGGGGAGGGGGGCAGGGGTTGTGACGGGGGCGGGGGCGGGGTCAGGGGCAGGGGCAGGAGCAGGGGCAGGAGCAGGGGCAGGAGCAGGGGCAGGAGCTGGGGCGGGGGCGGAGGCAGGAGCTGGGGCGGGGGCAGGAGCGGTGGCGGTGACAGGGGCGGGGAAGGGGGCAGCGATTGGGATGGGAGGAGCGGGGGCGGGGGCGGGGGCTGCGGTTGCGGCCGGAGGAGCGGGGGCGGGGGTGGGTGCTGGCGCGAGGGCAACGCTGCGCTGTGAGTGCGTAGGCTGCCGCTGCCCGTCTCCTGCAGAAGATCCCTGCACAGCAGCGACATCGATCACACGTTTTCCTTTCAGCTCAAGCAAATTTCTACCTCACAAAAATTGGAGTTCTGCAAACAACTAGGTTACTCAACTATGTTTCTGATATAGGAAGTCAGATTTTAATCTATCTTCGAGTGGAGCTTCAGCAGTTATGATAAAATACTATTTTTTCTCAAAATCCACTGAAATTAAGTGTTTCATCGAAAATACTATTATTTAAAAAATGTAGAGAATCAAATTCTGTGAGGGATGGATAAAAAACTTGGCAACTCGACCAAAGGTAGTAAGATAGAAACATTACGTACAAAAACGCCACATCCACACTTTTAGCAAAACATTCTACTCATTTCCATAAAAGTTGCAATATGAATGAATCGACAAATTCAACTGAAAATGTTACAGAATACAAAATACTCGTAGTAGAGCATTAAACTATGTTTTTAACAAACTAGAAAAGTTGCTGAACAGCGTAGTCAGAAAATAAATACTATTTTTCTCTTTGGCCTTACTACATGGGTAGAAAGGGAAAGATTGTAAAAAAGCGGCAGAAATTGGAAATTTTTCGAAAGAAAAATCATTGTGCGTCCCTGGTACCAAAAAGTTAGCAAATCATGTTCCTACATGTAGTAAAGGAATCTCTCTAACACGCTGGGACGTCAGAACCCACGTTTCGGGGATCCTTGATATCAAAACAGTCTGTCCATGACCGTCGCGGTGTAAGCATCGTCCCTTGGCGCTCCTAGCTAAGCAGCAGGTAGTTTTATTCGCAGGTAGTCACCGTTACAGCTTTCACACTCAACGACTGCTTGACGCTGTAGAAGCCTACAAAGATAAGTATATTTTGCCTTACTCTGCCGCTCAGTGTAACTGTATTAATCTCTATCTTTTAGAATTAATTCGTATTCTTAAATTTTAAGATCTGCTCTATTGCTCTATTCCACTCCTTGTCCCATTTCTCCACAAAGCAACTCTCCTAGTCCGTTTTCCTGTTCATCTGATTTTCTCTGTATAATTTTTTCTCTTAAGATGACGAAGAGCAACAAGAATTCATCTAGTGCCAATATTGATCTTGAAAGTAAAATTGCGGCGCAAGTGACTGAGGCACTGGATAGGGCAGTAACATCGCCTACATTCTTAAGCTCTTTGGCATCTGTGCTCACTGCATTAGTAGCAAAGCAACTAGAAGATTCGATGAATTTTAATAATAATCTTGTGACATCTTTAGAAAAGAAATTGGCTGAACGGGATTGCGAGATTTCATTTCTAAAATCTCAGTTAGAAGAAAGGACAGATCAGCTCGAGATGTACTCACGCCGAAACTGCTTGCGGATATTCGGCGTTGAAGAAACTGAATCTGAAGACACCGACAAGCTGGTCATCGAAAATGTTGCAAAAAAGATAAGTGTTAATCTAAACCTACAAGATATTGATACAAGTCATCGGGTAGGTCGTCAAATAACTGGCAAAAACAGACCTATCATTGTTAAATTTGTCAGTTACAGGAAACGGAACGAAATGTTCCGCTCGAAACGGCTGCTCAAGCATACTGGAATAACGATTCGCGAGGACCTCACGAAATCGCGCCTGGTTTTACTACAAGCTGCTATCGAGAAGTTTGGCCTCAGGAACGTGTGGATAGAAGATGGCAACATCGTCATTAAACACGGTAATGGTCGTGCCCGGGTGCAAACCAGGGGCCAGCCCTAGAGGCACTTAATCCTTAGCGTAGGAGCGCCCCCACCCTTCCACCCCCACTCTACACCTCCCCGACACAACAACGTTCGGATTTTTTCCGAGAACTCTTCTTCCCTTCTTCTTCTCCGAACATTGCCTCTGCAAATCCTCTGTAAATGCTACCTACTTCCTTCCCTGCACATCCCGTAAACCTGTTACCTGTGGGTGGCCGGACCCTTTCCCCGACCGTCCAAGCGTCTGGCACTATAAATGAGCCTAATCCTCGCTCCCTCTCTCTGCACGTTGCACACTTAAATGCCCAGTCTCTGCCCTGCCATTTCGACGAAGTAACGGAAATTATATCTAAACACCGTTTTCATGCACTTCTCATAAGCGAAACCTGGTTGAAGCATTCTCTCAATTCCGCGCTAGTAGCAATATCAGGGTACCGCCTAATTAGAGCCGATCGAAAGGCCAGCGTCGCCGCACACGGTGGAGGCGTCGGTATATACATTCGCGAAGATCTAAGGCATAAACTTTTACTATCTTCAACAAATACGGATTGCCTGCGTAGCGAATATCTTTTTATCGAAGTTGGACTTTTAGGGAAAAAATGTCTCTTGGCTGTAATATATTTACCTCCTAAGACAGGCAGCATAGATATGCTGGACGAAACCATTGCATCTGCGATAAATTCCTATGAACACGTTATTGTAATGGGTGACTTTAATCATAACTTATTAAAACCTTCTCCCTCTGCAGAGCTTTTTACGCGGTTTTTCCACAGCATGTGCCTCGAAATTTTACCTCTCGCACCAACACACCACTCAAAGAACACAGAAACTTGGATCGATCATATTATAGTGTCTAATGTAAACAAAGTTCGAAAACACGGACAATTTCCAGTTCCTGGGATTTCAAAACACGACCTAATTTACCTTGTTTACAACCTAAAGTGCCCTAAATACTCACTTCACATAATCAAATACCGCGATTTTTCAAAATTTGATAAGCAAGCATTTATTATAGATGGATTGGCACTTCCATGGCGCCTTGTACACGAAGAAGAATTACTGGATGATAAAGTAAATATTTTCACTAACTTAATAACACAGCTCTACGACCGGCATGCGCCTTTAAAAATTTCGCGTGTAACTCGTCCTCCTGCACCATGGTTAACTGCTGAAATTCGAAATTTAGTGAAAGATCGTGATGCAGCGTATGCAATTTTCCGGAAAACTAAATGCGAACTACTTAAAAAACAGTACAAAATGCTCAGAAATTTAGTTACGCAGAAATGCCGCAACGCTAAAATAAAATATTACCACACCACCTTCGGCAGAAACAGCGACTCGAGAACGATCTGGAAAAATTTGAAAAATCTAGGAATAGGCAAAGGTCCTCCCCAAATTGAAGCGAATATACCCTTAGAATCACTAAATCACAGTTTCATAAACAGCGTTCCTTCATTTGACAGTAACTTGAAAAAGCAATCTCTTTTGTTTCTCCAAAACGCAGAAATAAAATCCAACGATAAATTTTTCTTTTCGTCCGTTGAACATCAGGACATAATTAAAATCGTTCAAAGTCTCAAATCAAATGCTTCAGGTTCCGATGGTATAAATGCCAAGCTGCTAAAAAATAGCTTAGATGTGACTTACCCAATTATCACCGAAATCGTAAATTTCTCACTAATGAGCGGGCAATATCCCTTATCCTGGAAGACTGCGCTCGTGCATCCTATTCCCAAGACAACATCAACCAAAAACCCTACTGAATACCGCCCAATTAGCATCCTCCCAACTATCTCTAAAGTACTCGAAAAAGTCATCCGGAAGCAAACTGAACAGTATCTTCGAACAAAATCACTTTTAAACGATCAGCAATCAGGTTTCCGTCCCGGCAGAAATACTGGAACCGCATTACTAAACGTCACTGAAGACGCGAGAACAGCAATAGATTACGGTAATATAACTATTTTGGTTCTTCTGGATTTCAGCAAAGCATTCGATTCAATAGATCACGACATCCTGCTCGCCAAACTAAAGATCATGGGATTTGCACAGCCCACGTGTAAATGGTTTCTTAATTATTTAACTTCCAGAACCCAAAGAGTGGTGTCAGGTAGCCGTAGCTCAAGGGACTTGAAGCTTAACCGCGGAGTTGCTCAAGGCACTGTGTTAGGGCCACTGGCCTTCTTAATCTATGTAAATGACGTGGGAAATGCACTTAAATATTGCAGCCATCAAATGTATGCGGATGATCTCCAGATATATATAAGTGGTCACCCGTCTCACCTCGTTTCACTCGTACAAAAAATTAATGAAGATTTGATAGCGATAAACAACTGGGCAGCGTCTTTAGGCTTACAATTAAACCCAAACAAATCACAGTGCATGGTTATCAGCTCGAAATGCACTATGAATAAAATCTCTTCTTCTCCTTTGCCTAATATTTTTATAAATGACACCATTTTATCTTGGTGTTCTGAAGTCAAGAACCTAGGTGTAGTTATCGACAACACTCTCAGCTGGAACTCGCACGTAGATTCAACCTGCCGTAAAGTTTTTGCTTCAATTCACTCACTGAAACGCCTGCGAGCACTTTTACCAGGTAGCACACGTGAGACTCTCATCAAATCCCTTATCATGCCACATTTCGACTATTGCGACTTTCTTCTCACCAACATGACATTTAAATTACAACGTAAACTTCAAGTAGCCCAGAATGCATGCGTACGTTTTATTTTTGATCTAAGAAAATACGACCATGTATCCGAATTTTTTGAAAGAATTCGTATGCTTACTCTAGACAAAAGACGATTACTCCACTCTTTACTTCTTCTTTATAAAGTTTTAACCGGTTCTCATGCAACACACCTCATAAGTAACTTCAATCCTCTGAAACTAAATCGAGCTCGTGAATCAGCCCTGCTTTGTGTACCACGTCACAACACGACTTCATTCAGTAAATCATTCACCATTACAGCTATCCGAGCCTGGAATAAATTACCAGCGAGACTAAAACATTTAAATACTTTCGGCAAATTCAAAGCTGAATTAACCACATGGGTAAGGAATAACGACATATAGAACGGCGTTAACGTCTTCTTCAATCTCCAGACTTCTCCCACTTCCAAGCGCCCGGTCACCGCCCCCGTTAAACACCCTCTATTTCCCCCTCTTTATTCTCAATATTCTACCCCATACCTCATTACTCTATCCTCATCTTCCATTCCCTCTCACACCTAAATTATGAGCATTATTATTTTTCTGTGTACCCTAATGAAATTGTTAATTAAATATACAAAAGTATTAGTGACGTTCCAGATAAAATATACTTGTAGCTATCTTTGTACCATCATCAGGATATTCACTACAATATATTGGCATAAACAAAATTGATGTTAAGATACCCGCACTCTTTGTATTGTGCCTTAATACTGCCAGTATTGTGTTTAAAATTACTGTTGTCATTAGCTTATAGTGTATTGTGCTTCTCTGGAGTAAAAATTATTGTATATTTATGTAAAGTGCTACTGTAAACTAAAGGTAGCTTTCTGTAACGTTCCACAAATAACTTCACTTTTTCGCCTACTTCTTCTTCGTCCTTTCGTTCGCTTTTTTTCTCTTCCCTCTCCCTCACAAACTTTATCATTTATACTTTCTGACCCCTTCCCCTGTACGTCTTTTCTTTTCTCTTTCACGAAACTTCCCTTTCACTACTCAGTATAACATACTCAGTTGTATTAATGTTCGGCCCTAAGCCGCCATCCTGATTGAGGTTTTTCTGGGTTTACTCAATCGCTTAAGGCGTATGCCGGGATGGTCCCTAGATTTGTTCTCCCAGACGTAAATGTACAGCTTGTCCTCCCCTCTTAAAATGTTACTTCTCTAAATGTATGTAAATTAAGTGGTTAGGCGGAAGAGCAGGCCCTATGGCCTGAGCCTCGCCATTAATAAAGACATTATTATTATTCTTATTATTATTATTATTATTATTATTATTATTATTATTATTATTATTATTAAAACATCGAAGCAAAACATCCATCCCTCACAGAATTTGATTCTCTACATTTTTGAAAGCTAGCGCCTCACCCGTTTGGATGTTTTTCTCCAAAATTGACATTCCGCGATTGAGCTCATCGACCTCGAGTCCTTACGAGTTAGAAATGGACATTTTGATTTTGAGGGAACTTTACATGAAGCCTCCACATTTCCAAAATTTTCACAGAAATGGCTCCAAATATTTGTATTCCATTACTTCCTCGGAAAGCGTAAAAGACGCTTAATTTTCGAAAATTTCAAAAGTTCAAACCTTATTGGCGTCATCCTACGACATATTGAAGATATTTTTTCGTAGTGACATTGTGCTTTAAAAACAGATCTTGGAATACGGTCATGCCGCAGTGGCCACAGGAGACCTTTCGTGTATGCATTTCCCTCTTCCCCCTGAATGCCAAGCATCACCAAGCCATACAAGGCCCCGTGAAATTCTATCAGGACAGCCTCTGGGGTCCGTTGCATAAATATCGATATTTTAATATTTGTTTTGACAATTTTGATAAGTTAATGTATCGACCAAACTAATAATATACGTGTGCATTTATTTAATTTCTGGCTTGTATTTAATGACAAAACCTTTTTTGTCATTAACCAATGAAATGTATTTAATTATATTATACTAAGATTTAAAATACTACAATTATTTCAAAAGTCTCTTGTGAATGTTCTGTTTCTGGGAGGAGAGTCTTGCATTTTTATCCACAGCCAAGGGTGCTGAAATAACTAGAATTATAACTAACATTTGTGTTACATTTCATGATATTTCTGGCCGAAACTCACATTATAAACATTAGTAAGTACTACAACTAGAGCTGCCTTCATTGCGCCACATCCCCGACTCGTATTTTCCCGCACGCACCCGGATGTCAAGGGATCACAGCTAACTCTTTAAGTGGATGTTAAAAACAACACATAATATTCAGGAATGCACATGCAATAAATACAAAGGACTAATAAGGGTAATATGGAATTTTTTCATATTATATTATTGCTTAAATTAAATTCGTAATTTCATAAATGTGTTTTTGTATACCAGCATTAAAAACATCCTTTTCTGAAGCACGAAATCGTTCATAAGTGGGTATTTTACGGGAGAAATGATTGCGTCATCCTACATTCATCCAGTCGCAGCGAGAGAATCGTGGGGAGGTAGCGGTGAAAGGAACAGTCGACCACCGTTTTTCGCACAGATGTCAAATTCCCGAGACGTCACAAGAAAGTTGTTTCGTAGAATTAAGTTTGATTCTCATATAAATTTATAATGCTGTTATACAAAAAATAGAGTGTGCAACTCGCTTACAATGTTGCTTCATAATGTTGCTAATCATATTATTATTATTATTATTATTATTATTATTATTATTATTATTATTATTTTGCTGTTATAATGTTGCTATTATTGCATTCGCAGAAACTAAACTCATGCAATAAAGCTTAACATTATGAAGTAATTGCACGAAGCAGTGTTTGCGAAGCGCACCTGGTCGCCGCGCGGGGGACCCTCGCGCCGCACCTCCCTCGCCTCCCGCGCCGGCTGCGCTCGCTGCTGCTCGAGCTGACTCCGGAGCAGCTCCTGCATCTGCCGCAGCTGCTCGCGGAGGTCGCTGATTTCTCCTTCTTTGGTCTCCAGCATTTCCTTCAAACGCTGGAAAACACACGTTGTCAGCGTTATCACTACGTTTTTGTACAGATGATAGGGAATACATTGGTTCGTTTCAGAACAAACAAACAACGTTCACAAATCCTTATAAGTAGAGCCAGGAAGTTTAGCAAGATGCCTGCTTTTGTGACTTTTAACAATAGGATTCACTTAGCTTCTGATACCTATTTTGAGCATTTTGCCTCCTGTCTTTTTTATCATTATTTCCCCCTTTTCTCTCCTGCCACCAAGCTCTCTATCAAGCTGAAGCATACCTGCAAGCCTGAAAAACATGAAGTCACAGTCGTGTATTGTCTTTATGTGCACGCGGATGGCCCAGTGTAAGGTTGTATTACAATCTACAAGGCAAAGGAAGATGATACCAGTGAAGATTTTTGATATTTATCACTGATGCGTACAGGCTTGTTCTTCACGAGAAATGTAACGTTTCTTAGTGGTGAATTGAAACACAGGTAATATTTTAACAAAGACGTTTATTTTGTCTGTTAAGGATACACTAAAACACATGATTTCTTAACAGATTGGTTGCACAGTCCTTGTGTTCTTCACTTGGTTATTTCCTTATACATGACTCACTTCTCTTGATTATTTATTTACACATTTCACTTCTTCAGATTATTTACTTACACTCTTCACTTCTTCTACACTATCGCACAGTCCTATGCTCTGTCCACAGTCCTCTGCGCCGCTTTTCTCCTACTGCACCGCTGTTCACCGAAATGCACGCTTCACAGCTCAGCTTCCACTTCAGACTGACTGCATACTGCCAGCGGCCGCCGGCAGCGGCGAATTTATACCTGGCCGGTCCGTCTCGACACAACCGGCACTTGCTCCACATTTCTACGCGACTCACGACTAACCCGGAACCGTCCAGTTCGAAGGGAAGGGGGGCGCCGGCAGATGACGCAATCCGCGCAGCGAATTCCGGCAGATGATGAAATATTCGTTACACTATGTTTGTGTGTGGCCTCGGATCCCTTTTGAGGTCAGAGCGGTGTGTACATGAATATCGGGCACCGTTGAGGAGATTATACGAAAACGCTAGAGATAAGAGAGCGAGAGAGACAGCGAATTATGTCTTAAATGAGGTGGTGCAGACCCCAGGTAGAGATCTAGATATTACTGAAACAATCACATTGTGCATGGAGCTGGATCTCTGGCATCTCAGATACTTTTAAGGCCAGTCAAAAACACCGACGGCCGGTAGGCAGAGTAAATAGCTCTGTATCCCTAGGTCGAAAGAATTATGAAAGGAATAGCCGAGAAATATCACTCTTAGTTGAGGAATCTTCTAAATCAACGAATACCTATAAGTTCAACGACAAATACTGCATGTTGAACAAAAATAACAAATTCAAAATGGCACAAGGCGGTGCCTCTAGCCGAATACAGTTTCGAACTAAAGGATTGGACTGAGCAAGAAATTAGAACCATGGATCGAAAACAAAACAGAAAACTGCTAACAATGCAGCATGTCGCCCACCCTCGAGCTGACGTACATAGACTTTATGTGTCACATAACGAAGGAGGAAGAGACTTCAGACAAATTGACGCCTCCTGGCACAATAGTCCGGATGGGAAAGTACGTAGTCAGTCATTAAAATGATCCACTAATAAGGCAGGTCATTAATATCTAAGTGTAGTAAGAAGCATTGCGAAGAAGAGTACGCAGAATAACACGGACACAACTTGTGATGCCATTTAATATGAAATGTGAGTCAAAAAAATAGTTGAAGAAATCGTAGTGAGACAATCCATTCCATGGATAGTATGTGGTGCTACAGCAGTACATCCTTTCTCGCATTACCGGAAACAGTTACATAATACTGAAATATTGCTATTTCTGCGCTACTAACACCTCAGCTATTACTTGAAAATGGCCAATTCAAACAAAGCGCCTGTGATGCATCCATTTTGATAGTCAGGAAGAGCAATCATTTCTTACTTTTACAAATGAAACAAATAGAAATAAATGTCAGTGTTACAGTATTTGCAGCACATAATCCAGAAAAGCAAGAACAATTTTACACAAGTGAGAGCGTAGGCTTCCGCGGCCGGAGTCAGTACTTACTAGGCTGTCCGGGTGACGCCGCGTCCATGGCGAAGGTGCCGACGTTTCGGTCGCCATTCTGCGACCTTCCTCAGGGCGTATTGCGCGGAGATGGGCTGCGCACGCGTTTATATGGGGCTTGGTTTCTTCTCTACCCGAGTGCCGGTTGGCCGGGTGGTCGGCCAATGCGGAGAGAGCACCGGCCAATCAGGGGCGGGCTCTCCGCAGGGTGAGAGGAGGCGCTCCGTCCGTAATCGGACGTTGCGGAACAGCTAGGACCGCGTCCGGTCGAGATCGGACGTCCTGGTGGAATAGGTGTTTCCAGGCATCGTGTAGACGTATGCCCTGGTCAGCATTAAAGTTATAGGGATGTTTGATGATTTCCACCGCCTCTTTTACCCTCCTCGTGCCCCAGCGGTCTTCTCTGGCTAGGAGGCGTGTGTCATCAAATAAAATAGCGTGGCCAATTTTCCATGCGTGCAGGGCTACGGCCGATTTATTCGTATTATTGTATTTATAATTACGAATATGTTCCCGGAGGCGTTCCTCTACGGTACGTCCCGTCTCGCCAATGTAACTATGGCCGCAGCTGCATGGGATCTCGTATACCCCCGATGACATAAGGGGAGGAACGCGATCTTTCACGCGTACAAGCTTTTGCCCGAGTTTTTCCTGGGCTTTGTAGGTCGTCTTTATATCAAAGCGGCTCAGAAGCTTGCCAATCTTATCTGTGACACCGCGTATATATGGCAGAGTGGCTATTTTTGTGTTGGGATTGTCAGTGTTTCTAACTATAAGAACAATAGGTAAGTCTTATCCTTATATTGTACAGGAAATATTGAAACAGAGATAGAAATAATCCTTAATCATAAAGCTGTCATAGTCATAATTTACCGTTCAGTGCAGAATTAACATATAAATTGATCTCTCTTCTGTAGTTGTACAAAACTCTACCCGTATGTCATTATAAAAAATGTACTAATTGTTTAACCTAATGATCCTGGTTTTTTCAACTAGGTCTCTGGTAACCCTACGTTTGTTACTTCTAAGTTAAATTTATTACCTTTCTTTTTTCGTTTATAAGAATATTATCTTCATCATAAAATCATCCCGACCGCCAACAATGGGATGAATTCGAAGAATCTTGAATAAATTGTTGCCAGTTTGCGAAATGATAACGCGTCAAACGAAGTCATTGTCGCACGAGCGGTTGGTAGAACCGAAACAGTTGCTTTTTACTGTCAACTCACCTTCAAAAACTGTTCCACATTCGAACGTTTGTTTTTGAAAAAAACAATAATAATAATATTTATAATATGTTTATTATAAATTATATTTTATAAATTATATAATATGTTTATTATTATAAATTATATTTATAATATAATTTATAATAATATTTATAACAATAATAATAATATTTATAATATGTTTACGATTATTATACTACGTTATTTATTATTTCATTTTTTACACAAACAACAGTTATATGTGTGAATTTTGACTACTTGCTAATCAGAGAGCAATTAGTTATAACCGGACTCAAACAAAGCGCGGAAAATTAGAATTTACAATTTCATTTTTTTTACAAAATTTTGAAAATAAAGAGCGTACGCCGAATATGGGACCAACACCACTACCGTTCTTTGCTACATACGTGAAAATAAAACACAGCAGAAAATTGAGCCGTTTCTGAAAAAAATAATCTTATGTTTCTCGCCAAATTACATAAAACACTCATATTTTCGAAAAATTGAACATTGTCATATTTGAAGATGTTTTTGATGACACATTTCACTAAGGAATTAGTGGTGCAAAAACAGCACGTAATTTCCAGCCCATACTTTCACGCAAAATTACGCGAAAAGTACTCAAATTTTCGAAACGAACCTTAGATTTGAACCATTCTCTTATGTTTTTCACACTAACCAACAATACAATTTAATCGAAAAAAAGGGTGCAATTTCTTTTCAAAATGTCCCAGGGGTTTCATGTAAAGTACCCCCAAAATAACAATATCGGTTTCAAATTCAAGAGTCTGCGATATCAACCAGATAGATTGGAGAAAATCGGATGAAGGGTTTGGCCGATGGCGTTGTTCACAGACGGACAGACAGGACGTACGGACGGACAGGCGATTTCCCGTCATTCAATTTTCCGGTATCAAGGACCCATGAAAAATTGATTCTTGCTTCATCATGTGTTAGAGGATTTTTCCCCTAAATTTAGCAACTGCATTTACTCACTTTCTTACCAGGGCTCGGTAATACTCGTAAGAGTTAGAGATTTTCTGCTGAAAATTTGCCGTATTTTCTCACAGCATTACATAACTTTCTCACTACTCCGTAGTGAGAAAGTAAAACTGGTATTTTTTTTTGTTGAAATTTTTAATGTTTTTTGCAAATTTGAAAAAATAAAGGATTTTACGAAACATGAGACCAGCACCATTCTCTTAAGCGCCCCTTACGGTTTCTGAGGTCAAAATTTAATCAAGTTTGTTGCGGGTTTTGAGAAAAAAAATGTATAAAAAATATAAAATTGCCTAAATTTTAAGGAAAATTCTCCGAAAACTACTCAAATTTTCGCAAAATTGTGAATTACCTATTTTGAAACTCTGTCTTTAAAGTACAGGTTTCATTAAGGAAAACAATATCTATTTTCAATATCTTAGTTGTATGAAGACGACGCCAAACGTTCACCTTTTGCAATTTTCGAAAATCGAGGATTTTTCGAAACCTCTCGTAGAAATATTTTCTATTTGCGTTATGGAACAGCAACCTTTTTGTTATTGTTGATACGTTGAGAACTGTTGATCTGTTTACTACGTAATTGCAGATTTGTGAACACTAATTTTGTTACAATATTTTATTTATTACAGTATTTTTCATTGTCGTTGAGTAGTGTGCGTGAACCTGTTTGAAAAACAATTTGATGTGGTTTAGTTGAGTAGCATTTTTGGCGTTGCAGTGTTCTAGTATGCACTATGCAATGACGGGTGTGAGCCGCTACGCAACCTATCCGGCTTCAGCCATGAGCTTCATGCAAAAGTTTGCGTCACAATATGGAATTAGCGCGAAATTACAAGGGGGCCACATACCGAATAGGCATCATCACCTTGTTACAAGATATTGAAACAGATGCATGAAGCATTGTTTGAAAATATTACATCTTTTATTTCAATTACACAGTGACAGTTGAAAAGTATCACTTTCTGCCTCGTAGAAAACGTTTCTCACTGGCACAGCTCGTTTGCCATGCTGCACAGCGGTCAGCGCCTGGCATGGCTGGAAGTGGCCGTGTTACGGTCACGTGGTTCGTGACGTATCTGGGGCAGCGAAGAACAAGCCACAATCGGTGCGCGGGAGCGGCTCATTGCATCACAGCAGTAGCCAAAGACGAAGCCCGAGGGTAGAGCGAAACGCAGAAACGCGTTGCCCGAGGGTCGAGCGAAAGCGCAGCGGGGGAAGGCGCTTATCGGGCGGGAGGGCAAGGCCGTCGGCGCGGTGTGATGGGGAAGGGGGAGGTAGAATGGGGAGGGGACGGTGCCGGCGGCAGAGCGAGAGGCGGCGGCAACGGGACCGGAGCAGGGCGCCACTTTCTCCCGCATCGGTAAGCAACGCACGCCACACACGCCGACTCACGGGGCAATGCAACTATGCAGCTACGTTCACGGCAACTGCACATGTGTTCGCGCAAGCAACAGTTTTACGTTTTCTGGCGCTCATCACTTCCTTCCTCGACGCCACGAAGCCGACGGGGTACAGTATGTTGAAGACAGGCAGCGTTTTCTTTCACTACTCAAGGATTCTTCCCTGTAAATCAAGGGACTCTCGCGAAACCAACTCGGATTTTGGCGAAAATTTGAATACCGAGTCCCACATGCTTAGAAGAATCTTCTGTGAAGTTGTAGCAGCATATGTGAAATAGTTTTCACGTAGGATAATCTGTTTGGTAGCGTTTGTTGCGCTAAGAACATCCGATTTCCACAATTTCGGAAACTATATTTCCTTTGTCATTACTGCTAAACAAATTAAACGTAGCTTGCTTGTACACATTTTTTCGCTCTCTCTATTCAATAGAACTAATATCAATTTCATCTTACAAGTGCAATACATAGTGCAGCAAAGCCGCCCAAAACTAGAGGTGCAACAACAGAACAAACAAGAATTATTTCAGGATTTACAATTATCGAAATTTCAGAGTTCAAAGAAAATGAAACTCGCGCGTTTCTTTTAACTGTCCCTTCTTTCTGTAGAAGACGTTTGAAGAAAATAATTAAAGAAGTTTTTGAGACAAAAGATTTAGAGATTTCGTAACTTTTAGACACAAATCAAATTATGCGAAATCTAGTAGATTTCTTTTTTTTTTCTTTCAAAATATTGGGCAAGGCCTTCCTTTAGAGATGATTGTTTACAACAAACTTGGTCTAAGGCAAAAGTCACTATCTTCAATTTTGTAGGTTTGATTTGTTACCTGTTTGCAATTTTCGAAAACAGTAAGTGTTTGATGAAAATGGGATTATCACCATATTTTTTCCCCGCTCCGTGACACAGGAGAGGAAAAATTAAAGAAAAAAATTGGTGCAGTGTTTGGGGAAAAAAATGTTTTAAAAAAGTAACGTCCTACAAAAAGTCAGTCTTTACTTCACAATTTTCTAATTTCTTTTGGTTTGGGCTAGCTCTTTGGTCTCGCCCCATCCTTCACCCAGCTCCCACCTATTTCCTTGTACATTGCTTGTTATACACTTTTTAAAAATGTTCTCATTGTTTTGTTTTTTTAATAGAACTGATATATTACTTAATAGGTATTAAAGAAGAGTAAAACTTCGTCCTTCATGGCAATTTTTGTTGAGTTGTGTGGAGTTCTTTTTAAGAAAATGTAACCTGAATGAAAATTTTACATCAATGTAAATGGGAAATTTGAAGCTCTTGTTCAAAGAAAATAATTTTGTTTTCGAAAAAAACTTAATTTGAAGTCATTTTGAGTACTTCAACTCCCAAATGCAAAATTTTTTACAAATCCCTGAAGATTTGTGTATTAACGGAGTGAAAGATATTTCAAAACAATTACATTTGTGTAATTAAAAAAAAAAGAATTCAGCAAAATGAATTTTATGTCGTATTAAATCGTGCAAATAGCACTATCCGTTGCAAAAGTTTGAAGAAAAACGTATAAAATATGAAACCGTTTTTGAGAAAATGGCGTTTAAACATTTCTGAAAACGCGAAATGTTCAGCTCATTTTCAAAGGAGAATTAGTATTTTTTCTAGAAACTTTATAAGAAATCATTTGAAGCACATGTGATCTTAAAAGCAATAATGTGAACTAATTGCCGCTTCTGTAAATATTATCAACGTAAAGAGACAAGTCAAAAAAAGTACATTTTCGTAAATCTTGAAAACAACGAAAGAATAGAACAATATGGCGTTTATGTCATCTTATACAGTATATTTAGCAAAATCCTTACCAAAGTGTCAAGAAAAAATTTGGAACAGTTTTCGTGAAAATGTTTTTGTTGTTAATATAATTTTTTTAATTGTGTATAATTTTAATAAAAGAAGAAAAACTGTACTTGAAAAATCTTTATCTTCAAATTTGTAATAGTAGGAATTAGCCGAATGGAATTCAAACTTTTGAAATTTTCGGAAATTCTGAGTTAACAGTGAAAAAGAGACCCTTGTCACATCTGTAAGTACATTAAACTGTATTCTTACAAGAAAATTAAAGAAAAATTTCGAGCCATCTTCAAGAAAGATATTGGAAATATCCCAGGGGCTTCATGTAAAGTACCCCAAAATTTTAAAGAATGTTTTTCAAAATCGCAGCGCTTCGAGTCGAGTCAAATCAACCAGAGAATATCCATTTTGGAAAAAAAAATCTACATAGTATTGTTTAGGAGCTAGTAGTGTACGCAGACGGCCGGCCGATAAACACACGGACAGACGAACAGAGGCACGAACAGATGAGCGGACGGACAGACGGCCGGCCGGGCAGGTGGACAAACAGATAGTCAGGAGACGGAGAGACAGACGGGCAGTCGGACGGACAGATAGGCGGACGAACAAGCAGACAGACGGACAGAGAAGGAGGGACGGATCTTGCTCAGATCTTTCTGGCAATATATTGCCCCTCCTTGCTCTTGCTAGTGCAAAGATGACCGCAAGAAGCAGAAACAAATTCCTGAAAGATATTGCGGAAACGTATTGCTAATATAAGGCCAGCATTACGAGCACTGGCAACTTCCCCTGACTTCGCTCACATTTCCCCTACAAGTCCACAAAAGGGTGCAGCAAGCGCAAGCTGAAGCGGCCTGAGGCGGGGAATAGTGGCTGCACACGAAAATAGGTTTGCCAGATTTGTTCTATCAAACAATCTGAGATTTGAATTATGTGTATATTTTTTACTATTTCATGTTTATTTGCTTTTCAAATTCTGCATTGTATCAACATTTTTTCCAAGTAGGCAGGAGAATGTTTGAAAGGTGAATTCTTCTCTTGTTTTCGTTTTGTTTTTGTGTCTATAAATCATTTGGTTATGTATTGTACTTAGGAGTAATGTGAAATAAATTAAGAAGCCGGATGGAAAGCGCTTTTAACAGAAAGAATCTTGATCTGTTAAACCTCTTAACCTGAAAGTCAATGCTATTAAATCACTTTTAAGTAAACATGATTACAAAATCAAGATACTTTCGATTCAAAATGTTTAATTTTATTCTCAGTTGAGAAATTGTGATCTGACTGATATATTATTTCATTTTAATGGATCATTTCTTTGCTTTAAAGAGAAAATGGAAATTACGTGGCTAAATTTATGACAATAACTGTCAAGATACGTCCCTTAAAGACCATCACGGACCAGATGTCCAGTGATGCCATTCCTGGACAATTAGCACAATCCTAACTTTTAAATCTCGCGCCAATTTCTCTGGACGCAGTGCCCGCGTGATGTAGTATGCTTGTCTCAGAAGGTGCACCTTCCCCCCATGTCTTTATTTGTATGCCATTATATGTTAAAAATTTCACCACATGTTCCAAATATAACAAATTGTGAAATAAAAATTATTATAAAAAAGGATGCTTGTTACCTTGCCTGCGACCTTGTCATGCCTGGTTTAGACGCTAGAGTTTAGCAAAGATGGACGGACTGACTCACTGACTGACATTTTACCGTCAATCGATTTTTCGGTATGAAGGTGGATTCTGGGTACACCACGTTTTAGAGGGAGTAATTTATTATACAGGGAGTCACGCCAACCACGGGTTACTCTGAACCGACAATCCGTTTTGTCCACCTTGATACCGAAAAATCCATTGACGGCAAAACGTCTGTCTGTCCGTCCGTTCACTTTTGCAATATTTGAATAATTAGGGATTTCAACGAACATGGGCGAATATTTCAACGAACCCGCACCATTTTCTTAAGTATTTTACACTATTCGAGGACAAAGTTTGATAAAAACATTTGGTGAAATTTTTGAGAAAATATTGAGGCTTTATACAAAGTATCCACAAAAACCAAAATATCCGCTTGGAACTCCCAAAGCCTCGTGTTTGGTCAGATCGACTGAGGATTATCAATTTTGGAGAAATCGGCTGAATGGCTTAGCGTTGACCATCGACGAACAGACGTTTTGCTAACAATCGCGTTTTGCTTAGGTTATTTTGAGGTAATAATCAATATTTTATCCGAACGTTGACAATTTCCTTCCTGAAAGTAATGCATTTGTTGAACAAAGAGATTTGTGAATGTCTTTTGTTTGGGAAGAATGAATAATGTAGTGGCATTTGTATTTCTAATATAGGTAGTCCCTTTGCTCCGATTTACTTACAAAATATGTATATAATACGTAAGTATATTATAATACATGTGCAAGTAATAATCGTTTTATCTGAAAATTGAAAATCTCCTTAGACTGAAAGTAAACCATGAGTTGGTCAAAATGATGTGTCTTTTGTTTGGGAAGTTTTAATAATATATTAAAATGTATTTTCAGCATAGTTTTTGTTTTTGTTGTCGTGTACTTACATAATACGTATTTTGGAAGTACATCATATACGTACTTACAACGCTGAAAATGTCCTTACACTGAAAGTAATCCATGTGTTGATCCAAGCGACGGGTGTGTCTTGTTTACAAGAGCGCCGGTAGAACTTCATTCAGGGCATGCGTCCACAGGGAAAATGCACCGAATTACATTTTAAAATTGTTGCACTGTTGACATCACATTTTATAATCAAATTTTCCAGCTCTTTCAATACTCGGCGTTGTCAGTTAATACTGAATAATTCTAAAACACCTTTTGCCCACACGAGCTTTCTTGGACACGACCGACTTCGCGTGAAACAACAAATACTATTTGGCGGAAGCAACGTCATTGTTGCTTAGTCAGTGCCTTTCAGCCAATGTCCCTTTCTCGTAATAAAGGGAAGTAACGTTCCTTTGTGACTTGAAAATTTTATTTTTTACTGATACGTTATTGCCTTTAATACGGAACTCGATATACAGTGCATAACTTTCCTGGATTGAGAGGATTGTGCTTACGAGGGAAATATGAAAACAGTTGAATATGACGTTTTCTTATGATGGGAATAATGAAAGGAAGTATGAAAAGAGTCAAGTTAATATTAGTTAATTAGTAAATCTCAATTATTAAAAGTAGGTACAATATAAAAATATTGTATGTTCCACGGGCGTTAACTGGTTGTAATAATCTCGAGCGCCAAAATACTATCGGTCTTATTATTGGCCGCTCGATCATTATTGGCCGAATAATACTGTCTACTTGGCAGCTAGGGGTGAGGCAGAGCAATGCTGCCACTTTCTCGGGCTGCAGACTTGTGGTCGTGTGGCCATTCTTCCATCAGATCACAACAGCAGTAGTATGTAAGTAGTAAATAAGAAACAAATTGCAACGAGAGCTCACAACAATAGACAAGGAACCGCACACACGATACATAACCAAATAAGTACCTAATGGCGCTCGGCACTCTGCTCTCTTACTCGTAACAAGCATCGGCAACTCTGCAGTGATAGCATCACAATTTGAAGCCTCTGATTGAATAACGTGGCCTCTCCTCCCTTGTCAACCACTAGCTCTCAAGTGAACAAATATTATACAGACAATATAAGCCTTATAACGCCCTTGGTGCATAAATCACTTATTTTAACACGCCGTGCGCAAAACGCGGTTTCTCGTGCTCGTTTTCCGTGAGCGACAACTAATTTTTACTTTCTCACTACGGAGTAGAGAGAAAGTTATGTAATGCTGCACAAAAAAGGGCGAATTTCGGCAGTAACAATCTTTTTACAGGACCTTAGTAACAATAGTGTGGATCAATCGAGATACTAAATTTAGAAAAAACTCCTCTAACACTAGCTAGGATCCATGTTTTGTAAGTCATTGATACCGAAAAATCGAATGACGGCAAAACGTCTGTTCGTCTGTGACAACGCTAGTGGCTAAACCGTTCAGCCGATTTTCTCCAAAATTGATATTCCCCAATCGATCTGACTGATGTCCCGGTCCCTTGAATTTCAAACCGATATTTTAATTTTTGAGGGTGCTTTACATGAAGCCCCTGGGACATTTTTCAAATTTTCACAAAAATGGTTCCATTATTTTTGAATGAATTTTGCTGTTGTATACCTTTGGACCGAGAATACTACAGAAATGAAGTATGGAGAAATGATCCTGTGAAGTTGTTGTTGGATAGTGTGAAGGTCGTTTAAGAGAATGGGTCTTATGTTTGTTGAAAACCTTGATTTTTCGATAATTGCAAAAGTTTCTGTCTCGCTGTTTCAAAGCTTTGACACATGCACACGAATGCCATTCTGATTCCCGGAGGGGAAGAATAGGTCAACAACATCAGAATAAATTGCAGTATCATTGAAGGACAATTCTAAGACATTAATTAAGAATTAATGCTCCATGAAGTTACCAAATAATTACAATTATTTTCTGCACGTTTGTCTTCTTCTTCTCCCTCAGGTATTAGACCTGTTGATCCGTTGCGACTCGTTCATCACTCCATCTTCTTTTGGGTCTGCTTCCTTTCCCTCGAGGTGTGTAGAAGACGAATTGCTTAGGTAAACTATTATTTTCCATCCTTAGTGCAGGGTATTTCTATTTCTTTCTATATTCTTCGATTGTGTCGTTTAGATTGAAAATTCCAAGGTTCTCCCGGATGAAGTTTTTCAATCATTCACTTCTTGTTTCTCCTAGGATCGACCTCAAAAATCTCATTTCAGCAAGCTGCCTCCTCTTCTTACAGCTTCCTCTTGCTATAGAATTTGGAATTTAGCATATAAACCCAGTTTTCACTTCCTTGTAGTCTACAAGTCACTGACATAACTTTGTGAATATTTAGTATAGCATCTTTTCGTACTTTACCACTAAGTGTTCTTTTAATGGTACCACATATAACGTTGAATCTGCATGTTTGTATTTAATTTTTTTCTACTATTTTTTCTACGGGGACAAAGACGACCGTTTCTGTCCACTAACCGCATACCTCCCCCCCAAAAAAAAAGTTGAAAGAACTACGCGCGTTATATCCCACAGCTGCGCCTCACAGCTTTGCGACCACTTCAGCTGAAGTGCCGCTTCCTGAGCAGCCGGAAAATACTTATATTCCGTGTTGTAATAAATATTGTTTTGTATGGGGAAAATAGCGCTCAGGAAACAGCGGCTAAGGTGCACTCCGCCAATCCACTCAAACAGATGAACACTTGGGTACTTGAGCACAAGTGCGTAGATGGAGTCACGTAGGAAATTCTCGCAAAAGTGAGAACAGCCGCGTCAGAGCGGATGCACGCGACTGCTGTGGCGTGTGAATCTTAGACACCCGCCAGGCAGATTGAAGCAGAGGCACCCAACGAGAGGGAGGCACATTTAGTTGTAAGCCGTAATCACACAGATCCTTCTGTAACATTATTTTGGAATAAACGGCTGTCAATGTGATCTGGTGTTTGAGTGCCTCTCTAGAGTAAGCCAGTTGCAGCGAAGCAGTGCGAAGTTGGACTGCACATCGTTTTCTCACCCCAGAGAGAACATGAACAACCAAACTCGCAGAGGTCCATCGCACCGGCATTTAGCACAGGACATCAACTGGTGCCTCTGACTGGGATGTCCTAAGATTCCACTCCCGAAGGTTGCAGGATTTTCGACACTAACTACATAGCTAGGTCAAATTCAGCCGCTGCGTAGCGGAGAATTCTAGCCGCTGGCTGTTCTGATCGGTAGTTTCTTGTGGTTTCTTCGATCAATACCAGGCGAATGCTGGAGCAGTATCCTAACAAACGGGCCACGGATCACACGCGATCTTTGCTTCCTCCTCCTATCCTCGCCCCTTTCTTAGTCACATTTACACTTGCATGCACTACACTACCACACATGTCGGGAGCTTACAGGCATTTGTTTGAGGAAAACTGCAGGTCGGTGCGGGATTCGCCATCCAGCGGGGAAGACCACTGCCCCCGCCCGCGCTGAAAGCGTTCACGAAGGACCGCAGCAGTTGGTGCGGCCGTAACAACTACTGAATGACCCTCCAGATGGCAGAAACGTGTAGAACTTATTAAAAACTTCACGATTTCATATCTAACTCATTTTTTTTCTACAGTGGACAGTATGTGTTTTGATTAGTTCAATTGAATTGAATTTTTGCCTTATTTTACGTGGCGAGACTCAGGCCATTAGGCCTGCTCTTCCGTCTGATCACGCAAATTTCGCTACGCTCCTTTCACCAACTAGCAGAGAAAGCAGGTACTTCTTGGGCGAGAAACACGATTTGAATTTAGCTCAGAGGTGTCATTTAGGCTTGAGGATCTTTTACATGCAAGTACATCTACTAACATGGGACAGCCGGCTTCACTTCCCCTCCGAACGAAGGCATACATAGGATTTTTTCGCCCTTCGATAGGGTTTGAGCCCGCCAACTTTACACCATCGCCGCGCGCAAGTTGCTCGTCGTGTAGCATCTATGTTACGTGGCCAATGGAGCTGCTTGAAGTGTGGGGCGCGTGCCGCCAGGGCTATACTAACATGGGACAGCCGGCTTCACTTCCCCTCCGAAGGAAGGCGTACGTAGGATTTTTTCACCCTTCGATAGGGTTTGAGCCCGCCAACTTTACATCATCGCCGCGCGCAAGTTGCTCGTCATGTAGCGTGTATGTTACGTGGCCAATGGAGCTGCTTGACGTGTGGAACGCGTGCCGCCAGGGCCGGCGCGATGGGCGAGGCGCGGGTGGCGCTGGACGTGATCGCGGCGGCCGACGCGCGCCTGGGCATCGGGCGCGCGGGGGTGCTGCCGTGGAGCGCGCCCTCCGAGTTCGCCTACTTCCTGCGCATGGTGGGCGGGGCGGGCGCCGTGGCGGTGGGGCGGCGCACGTGGGACACGATGGGCGCCGTGGCGGGGCGCCGGCCGCTGCCCGGCGGCGCGCTGCACCTCGTGCTCAGCCGCCGGCCCCGCCCGCCCTCGCCCGCCAGCCTCGCCGACGGCGCCGTCTTCTGCGCCTCCCTGCACGATGCCGCGCGCGCCGCTGCGCGCCACGGCGCCACGCAGGCACGTCGCAACGAACAAAACCCTGGACCCATTCACAATGCAAACATGTACATAGACGTAAACATTAACTAGACTGAAGTATTCACAAAGTCTAACACAAACGTAAGAAAAATAAAGAGTTTCTATTAGCTGTGAGACATTCTGGATTACTATTGGTTAGATGTGAGAATCGATTTCGAGGTATCGACTGTGTCCTCGACCCATAATGCCGTAAGTTCTTCTATCGACTTCGCTCCTCTTTCGATTCTCGATTTGAGTTAACGTGCTGTGATTGGTTAATTTATTATGTCTTACTTAAGTACAAGCACAGAAGCTTGAAGCTTGCAAGTTTTTAAGTTATCGTCTTACGTATTATGCTTATGCGAACGTACTGTGAATGAGTCCGCTTGTGGACGTAGTCCTAACTTTTATATTAACGTCATGCTGTCATGTTTATGTTTGCATTGTGAATGGGCCATCAGAGGGAATGTGGTCTTGGGCATGCGCATGGGTTGAGGTCCAGCAAAACCGACGGGCGCGTGGGTGTTAGAGAAAGTCGTCGTTGATAATGGACAACCTCCTAGGTGACGGAATTGTCGATTTGTACATTTGGGCATCAATGATTCCATATTTGCTTGTTCTTTAGTTTGATGGGAAAATGTTTAAAGAAAACTAGAAATTGTGGTCTTAAAATTGAAAGTAATAAATTTCCTATATGGCCATTACAATTTATTCATGATAGAATATGCCGTACGTGGTAAGAGCCACATGAGATGTTTATGTAAGGCGCTTCCAAAAAAAATTGCAATAAACAAATATTTAATCCTGTTATAGACAAAGTGTAGAATACCTAAACTTAGCCAACTGAACATTATCAACATCAAAAACTGCTTTTCCATTCTTCTGTAAAAAAATGTTTTTCCACATAGACCGTCTATCATCACGACATGACGTTTTGCTTACACAGTATTGCGAGTTTCTAACAACTTTTGGAAATGTGGGCGTTTAAGAGGATAAGGCGTTTTCTACGCATGGGGGAAGAGGTCCAGTGTAATGATTGGTCTCGTGGCTTTTAGAGAGGTTCGGGTGCTTTGCATACACAGGTTTGCGAGTTTCTAACAACTTATGGAAATGTGGGCGTTTAAGAGGATAAGGCGTTTTCTACGCATGGGGGAAGAGGTCCAGTGTAATGATTGGTCTCGTGGCTTTTAGAGAGGTTCGGGTGCTTTGCATACACAGGTTTGCGAGTTTCTAACAACTTATGGAAATGTGGGCGTTTAAGAGGATAAGGAGTTTTCTATGCATGGGGAAGAGGTCCGGTGTAGTGATTGGTCTCGTGGGTTAGAGAGGTTCGGGTGCTTTGCATGCGCAGGTGTCTCTGCACAGGAGGGGACTGAGCGAGCCGTGTGGCGTGCGCAGGTGTGGGTGATCGGCGGGACGCAGGTGTACCGCGAGGCGCTGCGCTCGCCGCTGCTCCGGCGCGTCTTCCTGTCGCGCATCGACGCCGCCTTCGACTGCGACGCCTTCTTCCCGGAGGAGATCCTCGACGCCTCGCGCTTCCGACGCCTGCCGCCGGAGGAGGTGCGCGACGCGCGCGTGCCCTGCGGGCCCCAGCGCGACCAAGAGTCAGGGCTCACCTTCGAGGTGTGCGTCTACGAGCCCCTCCCTTCCAGTTCAGCTCCGTAAGAGTCTCCGGGCGGCTTTCGAGGAATGCTTGTACGAGCGTCTCTCCTCCACTTCAACTTCGTAGGAGTCTCCGGGCTAGTCTTCGAGGAATGCTTGTACGAGAATCTCCCCTCCACTTCAGCTTCTTAGGAGTCTCCGGGCTGGCCTTGGAGATGTGCGTGTACGAGCAACGCTCCTCCACTTCAACGTCGTAGGAGTCTCCGGGCCGGCCTTCGACGAATGCTTGTAAGAGTCCCTCCCCTCCACTTGAACTTCATAGGAGTCTCCGGACCGGCCTTCGAGGAATGCTTGTACGAGCCACTCCCCTCCACTTCAGCTTCGTAAGTCTCCGGGCTGGCCTTCGAGGCGTGACTGCATGATCCAGTCTCTTCCACTACAATTTCATTGGAACCTCAAGGCTTGCTTTTGAGGACTGCATGTTCGAGTCACACCCTTCCACATGGAGTGTATAATAATCTTCGGACGGATTGGTTTGAATTTTTGGCTAAACTTATAAATGAGTCTTCTTTTGAGTTCCCTGATTGGCCAACGATGGTGGCATAGTAAACGTGTCAACTGTACTCTGGGGGATACAGGGAGGACATGGGGGCCATGCCGCCCCCTAAAAAGGCCAAGGATTTTCGTTTTTCTTCCATTATCTAGCAACATTTATTTAAATATTTAAGTTCGAATTATGTAATTACTTTAACAATAATATTGTATAAAATCATATTTACAATATATAAATAATATACAATATAATAACAAACATGTTTATTTAACAAAAATCTATGATGGCCCCCTCCAAAATGATCGGCTGGATCCGTCCCTGCATCTGCTAGCTTGCTCTGAAATGAATTCTGACCACTTGTTATACGGCGCTTGTCAGATTTTCCTTATTTGTTGTTGATCAAGGTTTTTCTTTATGTAAATGAGTTACAAATTCAACTGCGATGTGTGAAATAAATGAGTGCAGATAAACTGTTTGATTATAACATGTAATTAACTGAATGACCCAACTTTGACACAGATTTTCTCTCAAAATTAACATAATAACCACACATTCATCAATATTAACTTACAATACTTAAACGGAACTCTTAGAATTACCTTACATTTAACATTGACCCAATTAAAATAAGTAATTATGAAATTGTTTCTGAATGACTGTTAAAGTGCAGCAGCTCTGGAAATAAAAATATTATTCTAAAACAAAGCCAGGTTCAGGGTGAATTAATTAGAAGTTGTAATGATTACAGGTTGAATGAAGATTAAGACAGTAAGCAAATATCATTCATGACATATGGATATTTATGAGAAGACAATATAAATTGGGTGATAGAATATGTTTCTTCAAAATTTTTTTACAGTTGATAAAATATTAAACTTTGCATGTTTATGTAGTGACGTAAAATAAAATATTATACAAATATACAAAACAACCAGTCTTTTTTAAGCCTATAATATATACTTTTTTCTTCCCCTTCCCCTAGAATGTTTCAACTAAAAAGAAATAATTTATTTTTTCTTTCTGAAAAGCGCACCAACAGAAAGAATTCTTGCTAGTATTTATATTTTACAAACAAAGAGGTGGAAAAGAGCAACAAGTAGGGTCCTATTATTTTAACTGACAGAACACGCAATCTTCCATTGGATCATTGTGTAAAGCTGTAAAAAATAATCGCACGAAAATGTTCACGATTTAATTCCATTTTTGGGCCAAGATGAATCTTTTAAGTTACTGTAAACAACACAAATAGCGCTCGTATGTCAAAACATTCTGAATACATATAACCTCAAAACATCCAACTTTACGATAGAGCTGTCAGTTGCCAGATTGCAACACCAGGGTTGCCAAATCCCGAAACATAAAAGGCAACCATATACCAAAACTATTTTTACTACTCTTATTGTATCTACTAGTGCCTCTGTTAATTGTCAAAGTACAGTTGCCTGGCATTCATGAAGACAAGTATTATATTTTATGAAATGATACTTAAAAATTATTTGGGATATCTGATCAATTCAGAAATATAACACAATTCATCATAAACTTAGAGAGAAAATTGGCAGCGTAAATAGATAACTATAAATGAACTTGCTTCAGATTTTAATAAGAATGAGTTGATTATCTGCAGTGTCATACCAACCAGAATACATACACATACAAAGACGTGAAAAGCTGAATCAGATGGCGAAGATCGCTAAGGCAGTAGTGCCGTAGCGACCTCGGACCGAAGGATCGCGGGTTCGAGTCCCGCCTCGGGCACTATTGTATTGCGTTCGTTCTTTCACCCCCTATCATCATATCGTGTTATCCTCACAATTACCACACCGTTACACGCAATAGTGGTCCCCAATGACCTAGAGGTTGATGCGACCTTAAATAACACACACACACACACACACACACAAAATTTGTGTCTGTAAAGATAATTCTCAGTGATACTGGGACGGAAACACATAATTTATTTTTATTATTTTTACTTTCTCGTATACGTTCGTACCAGGGTTGTTCAACTGGTGGCCCGGGAAAGGTTATTGGTCAAAAGTGAAACGTCCTTGCATCCATGTCCATCAAGAACAATGCGCGCCTGGCATACTGGCGCCTGTGGAAGCCAACATCCTCTTCATGTAAAAATAGGTTGCTTCGATGGATTTTTTTAATATTAAATTCAGAAGTTCAAAATCATCCCAATGTGTTTCCCTGCGTTATACATGGTACGGCCTGATATCACGCATGGTTCCATTCCTCCACCTCCTCCCCCACTGTTTCAGAGCACCCGGACAAACTACCGATATCAATAATGCGGGAAAAGTATAACTCGTGCAAGTATTCTTGATACACGAGCTCCTTAGTCCTCACCAATCGCTGAATAACACGGCACGTTGAGATAGGTTCATCTCGGGACGGCATGTAACAATTTACAATGCTGGCAACAACCACCCCGTACTTTCAAAACAATCGTAGCATTTCTCGTGGCACTCTTTGGTGAGATAAGTTCATGCCCACAGTTGGCACGCCCTTTGAAGCCGTGACGTAGCCAGAGCCCTCCTCTCCCCGCACCCCCGCTGTGGAATATCAAGTAAACTTGCGCGTATAGTAGGTGGATCGTCCGAGTACTGTAAATATGGCCCGCTGCTATATTAAAGGTTATAGTCGGTTTCATCCAATCAGGAGCTGGAATTTCACCATAGTGACGTCATTGTAGCGATATTTAAGCTCCCGCTTGAATGAAACCGTCAACAGATGATTTATTTCAAACGCACATCTAAATAAATCCAATATTATGGAGTAATATACGTAGTACAGAGAAAATTAGTTAATGCTGCAAAAAATCGATTATTTTAGGGTATTACTCGTTTGTTTTTCGAAAATTGCAAAAAACATTTCAAAACTACAAAATTGAAGATAGAGATTTTTGCCTCAGACAAAGTATTGTACAAATTAAGGTCTTTAAAAAAGTTCACGTAGAATTTTTTTTTAAAACGAGTAATTTTTACATAATGTAACGAATATTGCATCACCTGCCGAAGTCGCTGCGCGTGGATTGCGTCATCTGCCGCCGCCCCTTCCCTTTCCCCCGAACTAGACGGTTCCGGACAATTCGCGAGCCGCGGGGAAAGGCCCAGAATGTGCCGGGTGCCTGGAGACAAGCGCCGGGCAGGTATAAATGCGCCGCTGCCGGCGGCCGCGGGTCAGTCAGAGTTAACAGAAGTCAGTTAGAAGTTAACAGAAGGAAGTCAGTAGTGAGCAGTAAGACGTCAGTCCGTCAGTGTGTCCGAAGTGGAAGCTGTGCTGGGAAGTGTGCATTGCGGTGAAGAGTGGTGCAGTGGTTGAACAGCAGTCATCAGTCTGAAGTCTGCAGTGGAAGCTGAGCTGTGAAGGGTGCATCGCGGTAAGCAGTGGTGCAGTGGGGAAACAGCAGTCAGCAGTTTGAAGTCTGCAGTGGAAGCTGAGCTGTGAAGTGGGCATCGCGGTAAACAGCAGTGCAGTGGACCCTGGTGTTCGCAGTGAAGTGTGGTCTGCGCAAGGAATTGTGGTCTGTGCAGGGAATTGGGGTCAAGTGCAGTGGACCGTGGACAATGCATGGACTGACTGATACTGTAGAAGAAGAGAACTGTTTAAATAAATAGTGTGTAAGAAGTGAAATGTGTAAATAAATCAAGAGAACGGAGTCTTGTGTAACAGTGTAAATAATTAAGTGTAATATATCTGTAAATAGACCAAGTAGATTTTAGTGTATAATTGTACTCGAATAAACGTTTTTGTTTAAACAATATTGTGTTGGTTTTAATTCACCACGAGAAACGTTACAATTGGTGTCAGGTGTGTGGGGTGTGTGTTTAAATCAGTATAACGTGTGGTGAATTAAAACCTTAATGAAAATGGAGTTCACAAAAAGCTTACGGGAACTGAAAGTAACCGAGTTGAAGATGGAGTTAGAAGACAGGGATCTGGAGACCACTGGAACGAAAGCAATATTACAAGAACGCCTTGCTAACGCGTTGAAGGCAGCAGCAGAGGATCCAGAGAGTTTTCGCTTCGAGATGTATTTCGAGGGTATCTGTGTCCGAGCATTCGTAACAGAATTGGAAAAAAATGGAAGGAAGCTGACACAACGACAGAAGAAAAACTGACAGAAAATTCCAGAATTTCGGAAGAAAAGGTGTCAGAAAACCTGGAACAACAGATAACGCCGAATAATACATTGGTTAGAGAAGAAATCGAGGAGATAATTTTAAAGAACGAAGAGAAAGTTGACAAAATTGAAGAGAAATTTCTGAAGAGCGAGGAAAAATTACTAAATCCACTAGAAGCAGCAGCGAAAGAAGAAGAAGCAGCGAAAGAAGAAGCAGCAGCGAAAGAAGAAACGGCAGCGAAAGAACAAGCGGCAGCGAAAGAAGAAGCGGCAGCGAAAGAACAAGCGGCAGCGAAAGAAGAAGCGGTAGCGAAAGAAGAAGCGACAGCGAAAGAAGAAGCGGCAGCGAAAGAAGAAGCGGCAGCGAAAGAAGAAGCGGCAGCGAAAGAAGAAGCGGCAGCGAAAGAAGAAGCGGCAGCGAAAGAAGAAGCGGCAGCGAAAGAAGAAGCGGCAGCGAAAAAGAAGCGGCGGCGAAAGAAGAAGCGGCGGCGAAAGAAGAAGCGGCAGCGAAAGAAGAAGCGGCAGCGAAAGAAGAAGCGGCGGCGAAAGAAGAAGCGGCAGCGAAAGAAGAAGCGGCAGCGAAAGAAGAAGCGGCAGCGAAAGAAGAAGCGGCAGCGAAAGAAGAAGCGGCGGCGAAAGAAGAAGCGGCGGCGAAAGAAGCAGCGGCAGCGAAAGAAGCAGTGGCAGCGAAAGAAGCAGCGGCAGCGAAAGAAGAAGCGGCAGCGAAAGAAGAAGCAGCAGCGAAAGAAGAAGCAGCAGTAGAAAAAGAAGTTTTTAAACGAGTTGTAGAAAATAAAGATGGCTCTCAAAAGAGGAGAAATGATTTTGTCTACCGAATTAAAAGGTTCCAGTATGAAAACACGCGGGTCATCCATTCCAGTCGACTGGCCCCGTGCGCGGGAGGTAATGAAAATGACGGAGAAGACACCGCAGGAGTTTGTGAGTTGGGCATGAAAATGTTCACTTTTGACGAGTTTATGTCTCATAATGGCGGGAATGATATGGCGCGTTGTGGTGTGGCAATGGAGGTGCAACAGGATCTGTTTACGCCAGAAATATTCATTAGCGCATTGTGTTGCCCAGGATCTGGATATGACCAGAGGTGTTGCTGCTGTATTCGGAAGAAAATACAAGAGAATGGAAGAATTGGAGAACCGGCGACCGGATATTGGGAATGACCTTCTTCTCCGCGACGTGAGTAAAGATGTGCATTTTGTTATCACAAAAAGAAAGTCACATCGCAAGGCCACCTTCAGAATCTTGGGAAAACTCTGCTTGAATTACGCCAACAATATCTGCATTATTTCACTAAACGCGATCCGGGTCGGATCGCATCTAAGGAGGGGGCAATGTAACGAATATTGCATCACCTGCCGAAGTCGCTGCGCGTGGATTGCGTCATCTGCCGCCGCCCCTTCCCTTTCCCCCGAACTAGACGGTTCCGGACAATTCGCGAGCCGCGGGGAAAGGCCCAGAATGTGCCGGGTGCCTGGAGACAAGCGCCGGGCAGGTATAAATGCGCCGCTGCCGGCGGCCGCGGGTCAGTCAGAGTTAACAGAAGCGAGTTAACAGAAGTCAGTTAGAAGTTAACAGAAGGAAGTCAGTAGTGAGCAGTAAGACGTCAGTCCATCAGTGTGTCCGAAGTGGAAGCTGTGCTGGGAAGTGTGCATTGCGGTGAAGAGTGCATTGCGGTGAAGAGTGGTGCAGTGGTTGAACAGCAGTCAGCAGTCTGAAGTCTGCAGTGGAAGCTGAGCTGTGAAGTGGGCATCGCGGTAAACAGCAGTGCAGTGGACCCTGGTGTGCGCAGTGAAGTGTGGTCTGCGCAAGGAATTGTGGTCTGCGCAGGGGAATTGTGGTCTGTGCAGGGAATTGGGGTCAAGTGCAGTGGACCGTGGACAATGCATGGACTGACTGATACTGTAGAAGAAGAGAACTGTTTAAATAAATAGTGTGTAAGAAGTGAACTGTCTAAATAAATCAAGAGAACGGAGTCTTGTGTAACAGTGTAAATAATTAAGTGTAATATATCTGTAAATAGACCAAGTAGATTTTAGTGTATAATTGTACTCGAATAAACGTTTTTGTTTAAACAATATTGTGTTGGTTTTAATTCACCACGAGAAACGTTACAATAATGTCTGCTTGAAATTAATGAAATATATACAGGTTTCACACCAACTAGGGGCCACGAGAAATGAATGAAAGATAAAAAAATAATTAATTTAATTTTAATTATAATTTACTACTGAATATGCTTATATTAATTATATTTTTAACACTCTCGCATTCTTTACGTTTTACTCAATTTGTAATCTCCGTGTATTGATGTATTTCTTTTCAAGTAATCTGCAAAGCTTAACAGAAATAACGCAACAAAGCGGCATCAATATTTGAGAAACTAATTGTTGTGGAACGGCGCGATGTTAGCAGTAATTAGATACAGTTGTTTTTTTAAGTCAAGCCGGTGGTGGTGTAACTCCTAGACCGAGACCCAGTTTGAGATGAATTTCGCAGCAGTTTTTTTTTTATAAATTACTCCTCAGAATACCCAGTGAGATATGTTATATATCATTTAATATCATCTGATTCCTAAACAAATTTACTGAATAAAAGAAAAACGATGAAACATCGGAACTGTTATCTTACGACGAAAGGCAACTCAGGAGTGAGCAGCCACAATTTTCGTAATTATTTTGATGTCAAATGCATATATTTTCAGTAATGTATTATCCAAGCGAATACACATATGTAGTTTTGATAAAGCTGCGCTGGCAACAGTGCGTTGCTCGCTTCTTGGTTGAATTGCACATTTTCTAATAATAACTGAGGTGTTAGTGCAGAAAATGCAATATTACGTACCTCTTTTCCAATAACGCGAGAAAGTATGCGCTTTTGAAGTTCCACACGCATCGAAATGTCTGTCTTCCGCCCCTCTAACCGTCCGTCAGTCGGTCTGTCCGTCCATCTTTAGTACGTCCGTCCGACCGTCTGTTTTTTTTTCGTCAGTTTTTTCTAGAGCAAAAATTAGCGCAGACCCTGTTTTCGGCGAACATTGAATTTTCGAAAATTAAAAAAAAAATTCACAACTAAAAAATCGTTGGTACATTTTTGAAATGAAATCTGTTCTTTAAAATGTCTTGAAATAATTTAATTGAAAATCTCCGAAATTTTGAAAATTGCCCATACAAATATTCAACATCTTTTTGTCGGGAAGGTTGAGATTACCTGACAGGCTGATGGTGTAGGAGTAAGGAGAATGGCTCGCTAACTCTGAGATTCTAACTTCTAATCCCAGCGTGGAGAAAAATTGTTTGTTGGTTGGAAACACTTTTGCAGGTTCGCGTAGTATTTCATGCGCAGCTGTTACAAATAATAAATGAAAATACATGCGCTGTTGTATCACCACTAATTTGTACCACCCGTTGCAATAACTTTCTCCGATTTTATTACGTATTTATTTTTTATTAAATTTACTACTTTTATGTAAAAAACCACAATGTACTTTCGAAACAACAACATTGTATTTCCAAAGTAGAGAAAGAAGAAACAGAATTTAAAGGTGTGCAAATGTAATACTTTGTCGAAGGTGGAGCATCTTGGTGAGGACAGCCTGGATCTATGTCCTCTACTGTCTTGGATTTTCATTCTTCTAATTCCGGATTGGCCAGCTGCCTCCCGTTACCCAGAGGGCTGGGGGTGGGGAGGGCAAGGACTAGTTTGGTATTTAGACTTTTTTTTCGTTAAAGGTAGTTTGAGTTGGGTGGAGAGAATAGTATGAAAAGATAGCAGAGATGTTATGCACTTATACAATGGAAAGATCGATATTAAAACAATTAATTAAAACACCCAAAACACATTACATTGAACATAATTTTGAACAGCACTTTCATCCCACAAAATTTAAATTAGCCGGCTTGGATAGCTGAGGTTACTAAGGCTAAAGGGCCGTAGCGGCCTCGGCTCGAAGGGTCACGGGTTCGAATCCCGCCTCAGGCGTGCATGTTTGTTCCTTAAGTGTTCTTCCTACTGTTAAAACAATCACAGGGGTCACAATATGATCAAGTTGTTAAAAAGTCCTTAAATAGTAATAATAATAATAATAATAATAATAATAATAATAATAATAATAATAGTAATAATGTTAAATTTTCGAGGGAAGTACAACGAGACCTTTATTTGTACCAGCAAGTGTACGCAAGATGCTAGTGGTGTTCACTTCACTTAAGCAGTTTCATGTTTTGAAACATATCTAAAACAGTTAAATGTACGTCATTTACGAAATTTTCATTTTAAATTTATCTTATAGAAAATAAATAACTTACCGTAATGTCGAGCAGGCATGTGTTCCTGACGGAGTAAATTTTTTCCAGGTACTTTTGTTCAAACTCTGCTATCTTCTCAAGAACCTTGCCATCCACTTCCGGGACAGGTTGATGAATGATGTTAGTGTTTCTCTCTGTGACGGCATGATTCGTAGGTACATTTTCTTTATTCTGAAAATTAGAAACCCAAAAAGAAAAATATTAAGAAAATAATTATTAAATATTTTTCGCAATTACTGTATTGTTATACCAACTTAACGCAAACAAAGGAACGAAAAATTGCTCTTAACGGTCGATGTCCGTTAACTTTCAATAATCCGTCGCCCGTTTAGAACAATACAAACAAATGAGTTGTCGCCGAAAATAGCATATAGTACTTCTATTCCAAGAAAACTAAATTGCTTGTTTATGTTTTCTTGAATAAATTATATTTTGAAAAGTGTTGAACGACACACAGCCGATGTAAAAAGTGACGGACTTCGTTTGTCATAAACATCAGCTATCGCTTCGGTTTTCAAATGTCAACCACATCTGTTATTCCGCGACCGTTATCGGCCTAATGATTAAACTGTTATCGTCGCTGCCAGGCGAAAACAAAGTATCTTATACTGTAATTATGTGTATGTCTGTATTTCTTGGAGCACATTAGCACAAATTTCATACTTGTACTAGGTTTTTCATCCTAATGCATAAGCCTTTATCATTTCAATTCTGGCACAGCGCCCATCACTCGCGTTGACCCTCACGTTGGGCGCCCCTCGTGCAGCTGCAGCGGAGTGCGCGTCTCCCAGCAGTCCCCGACGCCCACCCAGCTGCAGAGGGTGTCAACTCCAATTTCTTCCAGAAAATGCTACGAGTTTTTCAAACTAACTGATTTCACCCCCTCCCCTTCACTTTTAAAGCCTTTGAGCCACCAACGAAACGAAATAAATTCAGATCGGAGGAGATTTCCGTCGAATATGCACCCTTGATCGCGTTCAAAGTAAACTTTGTGCCTTGTGGCAATCAAGTCCTATAATTAGACAATTGAACTTTAGCATTAATGTCCACATTGCATCTTAAGCTATGCTATAATTGCAACAACCTAAATAGTAAAGTTGAATCAATTTATCAATCATTTATCAATTACTTGTGGGTCTGAACTCGTGTTGCGTGCCGTTCGGATTGTTTACATGAATTGTGTTATGCTCCGTCAGACTTTCTAATGCGACCATAGCGGTGGGTAGAATTGTCCATCTGTGCCAACCAGCCCCCTAATGAAATGAACAATGACAATAAAGTCATAACGCTCTGCGCTCTCGACCGAGCAACATCGCTCCGAACGTTCCGCAGAACAGTGGTGAAACATTTATTTCAGTGTTTGTACGAATCAGTATTAAGTTGACGGAAGTGCGTGTTTAGTGTTAGTGCACGATACTGATGTCAAAAAATGATCTTCTCAGCACAGGGCATTTAGTTTCTCAAGCCCTAGAATCAATTTACAACCCAGAATATTCAACCAACATGGCGGTCGCAGAAAGCAGCCTGAACTTTACGGGCAGCAGCATGGAGTACATCGAGGACAATACGTCCCAGCCTCAACAACATTCTCTCAACAGTTCTCATGTGACTGGATCATCGTCGGCGCCTGTCGAATCTCGGCAAGTAGCATCACAGCAACAAATAACCGGATCAACCCATTCAGTGACGCAACAAAACAAGGTAATGCAAGGCAAGCGAATCCGCGAGGACAGAGGCGACGCCAGTGACAGAGACGCCAAACGCATGACCTCGACAGAACTTTCCTCAGAACTGAACCCCGATAACAACTTGCAAAAACACTATAACGTAGATGTGTCAAATAGATTCAGTTTTTTAAACGAAGAGTTACCTGAAGTACCAGTAGAAGTTAAAAAAATCCCCCCTATCTATTTAACAGGAATTAACAATCATACTGAACTTATAAAGGAAATCAAATCTAAGTTAACCGAAAACTTTACCACCCAACTCAAGAACAATAAAATCAAAATACAATTCACGACTATATCCGACTTCAGAACTGCAGTTAAATACTTTATCAATTCTAATAAACAATTCCATACCTACTCAGACCCCAGTGTAAAGAAATATTCAATTGTGATAAAGAACATTCATCCCACAATTCCGGAAAACGAAATTTTTGAAGACATCGCATCTCAATTTCCATCAGTTACAAAGGTCACGAGACTAAACAAGAACAATATCCCGATCCCAGTAGTCGCTGTAGAATTCAACGGCACCGAAAAAATCGAAAGTGTTCTGGAATTAAAATACATTTGCAACTCCGTAGTTAAGCCGGAAAGAAGAAAGAAAACTGTAGGTCCAATTCAATGCTACCGTTGCCTAGACTATGGACACAGTAGAAATAATTGTAACTACGAAGTTTCGTGTGTGTTCTGTGCAAAAAACCACCTTTCAGCAAACTGTCCATCAAAAAAATCAACTCCTACTTGTAAGAATTGCATGGGGAAACACAGGGCTGACCTCAGGTCTAATGAATGTCCATATTATAAGAACATTGTGGAAACTAACAGCAAAAATGTAAATTCCAGTCCCAGATCTCGACAACCGCGCACGCCACCACCCAATCATGACACAACGAACTTTCCATTCTTGCCTACAACTAACAATATTCCTAATTTCTCGCAAAGAATTAATAATCGCTATCAACCAATAAATGCAAATAATGTTCACCAGCAATATCACAATCAACAAACAAACAATCAATTTAACCAACACGACAACAATAACTCCTTCATAACCAACATCACACAATTTATCACCAATCACATAGTTAACCTCATCAACTCGCTAATTCCAACAATAATACAAAGTATTCAGAACTCCATCACCTCCACATTTAGTAACAGCTATGGCAGATTCACATCATAAAGCATTAACCATTCTTAATTGGAATGCTAATGGCATAATAAGCAAAAAAAACGAACTAGAACATTTCCTACAGGCAAAAAAGATAGACATCGCATGTATCACAGAGACGCATTTAAACCCAAGCAAAGCATTCACCATACCAGGATTCAAAATTATTAGAGCCGACAGAAACGAAAACTATGGAGGTGGTGTCTTAATATTGATAAAGTTTAGTATTCAACACCACCAAATAACCTTGCCACGCACTCCAGGCATTGAAAAAATCGGGATAAATGTAACATATAACAACAATCAAACACTAACTGTAGTCACGACGTATAAACCACCTAACATAAATATAAAAACTACCTCTATCAATAAATTACTACAATTGCCCAACTCTTTCATCATAGTAGGAGATCTAAACTCAAAGCATTCTGCCTGGGGATGTCGGACCACAAACACTGCCGGTGAATATTTAAATAGAATACAAAACACAATGCAGCTTAAAATACTTACGCCCACAGAACCAACCCATTTCCCATATGATCCCAATAAAAACCCAGATATATTAGATATAGCAATAACAAATCTCAAAGACCCATTATATTCCACAGCTCATCATGAATTAGACTCAGACCACATTCCTGTTATTATAACAACTAAATTAATAAAATCTCCATCCCCCCTCCACCCACACTGAATACTTACAATATAAATTGGAATTATTTCAAAAATTCTGTTGAAAAATTAATACCAAAATTTCAAATCCTCAACTGTCCAACTGAAATTAATCAAGCAATCACTAAATTAAATAACATAATAATCAAAACAATCAATGACTTTCATTATAAAACACTAGACACCAGAAGAAATCTTAAAAAACCATTGCCTCCCAGTATTACTGAACTAATAAAAATTAAAAACAAAACCAGAAGGCTATGGAACACCCTAAAAATCCCAGAACTGAAAAAAGAATTAAATCACCTAACAAAAATCTGCAAAAAGGCAATCAGTAAACACAACCAAGAAAAATATAATCAATTTATCGAGGGACTAAATACCAAAACTAATTCTCTTTGGCAACTCACAAAGAAAATTTTAAAGAAAAGGAACAGCATTCCCCCACTTTCAACTGAAAATGGGAAAAAATACTCGCCTATGGAGAAAGCAGAGATTTTAGCAGCCCATTTTGCTAACACATTCACTCCTAATGACTCCATAAAAAATTCCAAGCATGATGAAATATTAACATTTTCAAACGCTCCTCTATACAACGTTCCTCACAAAATTAAATTCATCTCTCCCTATGAAGTTAAACAAATAATCAAAAAAATGCCTAATAAAAAATCCCCAGGTCACGACCGAATTAATACTATCATTCTCAAAAGATTACCAAACAATGCCATCGCATTTTTAAACAATATATACAACTCCATACTAAGAACAGGTTATTATCCCCAATCATGGAAACATTCAATAATACATCCAATAGCAAAACCAAATAAAAACCATTCACATGCAGAAAATTACAGACCAATCAGTCTTTTACCCACCATGTCAAAAATTTTAGAAAAATTAATTCTCACCAGACTAAACAAACATATAAATAAAACCAACTCAATTCCACCTCATCAATTCGGCTTCATCTCTCAACACTCAACGACGCACCAGCTATTGAGACTAACTGAACATATCCACTCTGCTTTCCAAAAGGGATTCCACACCACCACTGTATTTCTAGATGTGTCACAAGCATTCGACAGAATATGGCATCCAGCCCTATACTTCAAATTAGTCAAAATCGGTACGCCAAATTATTTAATTCAAATAATCAAAAATTTTTTATCTAACAGAACCTTCTCAGTAACAATAGATGGTCACTGTTCTAACCCCAAACCAATTACCGCAGGGGTCCCCCAAGGTTCGCCGCTATCCCCAACTCTCTTTAACCTATACACTGCAGACATCCCTACTTCTCATCAAATAAATACCGCCCAATTTGCCGACGACACTGCTTTATTTATCTCCGGCAACTCATTACAAACTCACCAATTCCAGCTCCAACAGCACCTAAATCTTATAACAAATTGGGCAAATAATTGGAAAATTAAATTAAATCCATCAAAATCAGCAGCTAAAATCTTCTCATTAAAACCATTTGCACATCCACCCCCGCTACTTATAAATAATAATCCTATAAACTGGACCCCAATTACTAAACCAATAAAATATCTCGGATTGAATTTAGATACCAAACTCAACTGGAAACAACACATTGAAATAAAAGTACAACAGGCAAAAATCAAACTCATCCAATTAAGACCATTACTAAACTCATACAACCACCTCTCACTCACAAATGCACTAACACTATACAAATCAATCATCCGCCCAATATTATTATATGCATGCCCGATCTGGACCAATGCCGCAAAAACCAACCTCAACAAATTCCAAGTGATTCAGAACAAATACCTAAGATCAATAACAAGAGCACCATGGTTCATTAGTAACAAACAACTTCACAACGACCTAAACATAAAAGAAATAAATCACCATATAGCATTCCTATCCAACAACTTCTACACAAACTTATCATTCATAAAGGCATCAACCCACTACAGACTCGGCAAAGATCCCAATCACAAAACCAGAATCAAGAACAGATTCCCGCTTCATTCTTTCCTACAGATATTTGCAAATCTTGAATAATTCTCCTGAGGTGCTTTTTGTTTCCTCTCCCTAGATTAAGATTAAGTACAATTTTAACCTAGATTAAGGAAATTAGATTAAGCCACCAAACAATTGAAAAAGTTTTTATCTGTTAACTGATCATTGTAATTCAACAAACGATAAAATAAATTTAAAAAAAAAAATGACAATAAAGAAATGTATTTTCCGGCTTTACTCCAACCACAACTAGCAAAAGAGAGATCAACAAAACGTGCGCATAGTTATGTTACGACCTTTCAAGTAAAATAAATAATGTGAAATATCCTGAATGTGACATAATAGTCATGGAATAAGTTTACTATGGAGAGATTTTCAGAGGAGACATGGTAAAAACCTTGGGCGGTGTTTATGCAAGTGGATTTGTCTCTTGACTGCACGTGTGCGATAATATCCGCTGGGAAATTCGGCGCGAGCTCTGCCGAGTTCAATGCATGGAATTGACCTTCAGTTGTATTGCAATGTGAACCGTCGGTGCGCTCTGGAGGGCCAAAGCGCATTGGACTGGGATGTCACATTGATGACGATGTTTTGAAAACATCGATGTTTTTATGCAAACGATAAGTTAAAGCCGATGTTTTATAACAACGATGTTTTGGGCTCGATGTTTTTACGATATCGAATTCTCACTTGTGAGTAAAAAATTTCCATAATCACAATTTTGTAAAAGGGCGCTCAGGCATTCAGACTCAGCCTTGTTCATTGCTATATTTTACCTCAGTTTCTGTTAAATCTTAATTGTAAACTAATAAACATCGCTAATAGACTAAACTAATAGAGTCTCGTCACGTAAAATAAGGCAAATTCAATTCAATTCAATAGACATGGCCACAGTCAAATAAAATGTTGTTTAGCGCAAATAAATCGGAGAAAAAAGATCAATGTCCAGGAGCTTCAAATTTTAAAGAGCAAGCGAAAAGATTTTATTTCTTTCCGGACATCAATCATTTTTTCTTTACAATAATAGTTGAAGGATACTCTGCAAACGCCACAGAATTCACGGACAACGAACTTTTATGCATAGAAAGGGTGGTGGGTTAAGGGGGTACGTGTGGTTAGCGCGTAGGCATCCCCACGCCACATTCTGGTCTTCTTAATCTGAGAATTCAATTTTCTCGTCGTCACATAGCATATACTGGGACACTACAAAGAAAACGCACACTATAATCTTGCCTCACCGGGAATTGAATCCGGGGCCGCGTAGTGGTAATCGAGCAAGCTGACCAACAGCTAGCCACGAGGGAAGTTGCAACAGTCAATTGAGATCACACAGTATCTGTTCTTCAAGTGTGTAAATCCGCTAACGTAAACAATATTGTTTGTGCATTTTCGCGTGTTTTTTATTACGATTCCGAGGAAGTGTGTTAATTCACAAAATATTTTCTGTTACGTGTGTGGCGAGTTTACGGCTATGTCTCAAAGACATCCCATCCCATTTCTCCGATCGTCAAAAAGACGTAAGAGTTGTATTTTGAATCAAAGGTAGACAAGGGTAAGTGTTGGGCACCAAATAACTGTTGGTCACGTTGCTCTCGCTATTTAAGAGGCAGGTTGCATGGAACCCACCCATCTACTTTTTGCCTTACCACAGATGTGGAGGGCAACTACCACATTACATATTGCTACTTCTGTTAAACGAAAGTAATAGGAATCTTAAGGAAATAAAAACAGTTTCTTATCCGAATTTGGAATCTGCAATTCGCTCCAGTTCCGCATTCTGTTTCTCCTCCAGTTCCAACACTAGCAACGGAATGGGCACTGGAAGATTAAACAGACGATAGTAATGACAAACCAACAGATAACGAAGATCTTGATTACACGCCATTTAGAGAACAGCTACCCCATCCATTGTAGCAGGCTGAATTGAACGATCTTGAAAGACATCTAAATCGTTCAAAGAGGCAAGTAGAATTACTTGGGTCTTAGTTTTCAAGAAAAGAACCTGTTACACCCAAACACTAGCATTACAATCCGTAAACGACAGCATGATCTTTCCATTTTTTCTCAATAAGAGAGTTTGTTTACTGTAATGACAAAATGGGCTGATTACAAACTTTGGGATGATTCACAGTCAAGAAGAATGGCGCCTATTCATAGATTCCTCAAATAGTAGTCTCAAAGCTGTTTTCTTACATATAGGAAACGAGAAATCTTCGATACCAGTAGCCCATACTGTTCAGTTGAAAGAAACCTACTAGAACATGACGCTTTTCCTGAAGTATACAGGCTATTCCAATTATGGAATAGCTATTCCAAAATGGAAAACCTGTAGTGATCTCAAAATTGTTGGACTACTTCTAGGAATGCAGACTGGTTATACAAAATATAGCTGTTTCTTGTGTCAGTGGGATGGTAGGTCAAGAAAAGACCATTATGCAATAAAAAACTGTGAGTGAAATTTTCAATCCTCGTAAAAAAATGTGTCGCATGAATCCCTTGTTGACAAAGACACTGCGCTGTTACCACCACTTCATCTGAAATTGGGCTTTATGAAGAATTTTATGAAAGCAATAGACAAATATGGTCAAGGTTTTCAAATTTTTACTATCTAAATTTTGTGCAATTTGTACTGCAAAAATTAAAGAAGAAATTTTCATAAGACCTCAGATCCGTAACTTGATGAAAGATCATTACCTTTGCTGTCTGATACTCAGAAGACAGCTTCGCTTCCATTGAAATATGTATGCGACAATTTCTTTGGAAACGTAATGTCTGAGAATTGCAGGGAACTGACGGAACACATGCTGGACTATTACGAGACTATGGGGTGCAACATGTCTCTGAAATTACATTTCCTTCATTCCCATTTGGATTTCTTCCCACCTTATCTTGGAGATGTTAGTGACGAACATGGTGAGCGATTTCATCATAGAAACCATAGAAAGACGATATAAGAGAAGATGGTCACCAAACCTTTTGGCGGATTACTGCTGGACACTCCTACAAGACGTTTCAGCAACCATCGACAAACGGAAAGTTTACACGAAACGTTTCTAACTAATAAGTAAATTTCAAGCTTTATTCAGCTTTCTCTTACTGCTTTCATTATATATTTTGTTATACAAACAATTAATTATACAATGTTTATACATTATACACGACCTGTATATTAATGAACAACAGATTTCCCCTGTATTGTAACGAAGTTTGCCTCACGTTTCTCGCAAGCGATATATGTGGGGCATCTTTTCCAGAAAAATTGCTACGTGATGGAACATTTCTGATTTCATTTTCGCAATCAGTGTATGTTAGTTAGTAAAGAACACGTACTTTCATCTCGCGGCAAATCACAAAGTCAAATTTATGTTCGTTTGCCACGCAACATTTATATGCGTTTTGCCATGCAATGGTAACATCGATGCCACGAATGAGCACGCGTGTGCAGCAGAGGTTACCAGGAAGTGCGGCTGCTGCTGCAGCAGCAGGGCCTTGAGGTGATGCATGTCGGCGTGCAGGGCGGCGAGGTCGGCCGGGGCGGCCGTGGCGGGCGGCGCCGGGGGCGCTGCGGGGGCGGGCGGGGCGGGCGCGGGCGACGGCTCCTCCGCGTGGCGCCGCGCGCGATGCGCCTCCAAAAACCACGCGCTGGCGAACGCCTTGGGGCACTGCGCGCACTGCCAACACACCACCACCACCACCACCACCACCATCATCATCATCATCATCATCATCATCATCATCATCATATTATTATTATTATTATTATTATTATTATTATTATTATTATTATTATTATTATTATTATTATTATTATTATTATTATTATTATTATTATTATTATTATTATTATTATTATTATTACTACTATTAGCGCACGCGTGCAAAACCTCTCGCATTTAAACCCCACCCTCTTCCTATCCTTCTATATCCATATTAAGCCCATAATGTAGTATATCGTTTTATTCAAGACCCTCTTTATCCTCTGTCACTTGTTCTAGTACACTCTCCATGTAAATAAACGAATTTTAACAGTACAGTAGACCCTTATCAATACAAACTTTTATTTAGCTTTATTGCCAAACAGAGATGTACACCCTTCTAATGCAATCACATAGAATATCAAGTAATTAGTTTAGTTTCACGTACAGTTGTAGATTTTACACGTCTCTGAATAGATGTGGTAGTATCAAGAAGCGCCGAACCAGCAAAAATGTACACGATGTCCAAGACGATATCCTATAGATAACGGCGAGAGGAACATTTCATTGAGACCTTTGGCCTCATATTTCCAGATTTTAAGCCCCTAGAACGCTCCGTTTTGGAGTTGCACAATTTGAACAATGCTGCATGAGCATGCGGGTAGCATTTCGCATTAATATTTAAAGGTGTTTTTCCAACAAATCTTTTCTATTTTTAAAGTTAAAGTGCAATTCGTCAAGTCTCCGCGAAATTCCCTTTCTTTATAGAAGTTAAAACACTAAAAGTTTTTTAATGTACATGGCCTTATTGAAATAACTAAATACGGAGAACAAATTTCATTACAAAGAAAAATCTCTACCTTCAATTTTGTAGTTAAAGGAAGATCCGAGGGAAAAAATCAAACTTTAGCTCTTTTCGAAAATTCAGAGTTAACAGTGAAATAAGGAACTATGCCACCTTTATAAGTGTACTTTACTTGATTGTAACAAGAAATTTAAAGAAAAAATTTGCAGTAATTTTTGTGAAAAGTTTGAAAAAGTCCTAGGGGTTTCTTGAAAATATATACATCTTTTACTTTTTAGATTTTATACATAGGCAAAACAGTATGTTAAATATTAGGTCTACTTAAAAGAGACTTTGAACTATAACAGTACTATTTCTAATAGTTTTAACATTTTTAGGCCCATACTTCTTAGTGTGCTCATGCATTTAACTGATCTCCCCCTATGGGGTGTGGAATTCTAAACGTTTCAGGGGAGATCTCTACTGAACAGGCAGCTGGGTACAACACTAGTGTTGCACTATTCAACCACAATTTCCTTCAATAACAACAGTGCAAGACGAATTTAAAATTGAATTAACTCTGTAGAGCTCACGCTGCATTTCCCAATAGGATTGGTCTGTCAGACACAAGAGATTTTTTTATTTCGATGGGAAACCATGGGAATTGTATATATTGTAAATGAGTATACAACATTTATATAGTATTGGTGTGCACTTATTACATGTTAACAAGGAGAAAGTATATAAAAATTGAAGATAATTTTAATGCATATGTTAGCATGTGAAATTACTAGTGAAGTGTAATATTATTGCAAATTAATGTTAGTAAAAAGTATTTTACACTACAACTTTCTAATGGCAATATACAGTCCCTGGACATATTATTAGACGCACTCCAAATTTTTAACAAAATGTTAAGTTTTGAAGTCTTTCACTGCAGTACATTACATCTGGCATTGTTGCGAATCAATCAATAAAAACAAAGCTACTTTTTCTAATAATTAACACATCATTTGTCATTATGTACCATTGTTCTGACACCTCATTGTTGCTTAGACGCACAAATTACAAGACTTGATTAGAACAAGAGGTGACATGAGTAGTGTGTTGTTGCATGAAGATAGTTTATTTTTCATTTATTAGTTTGTGAAATAGTTATAGCCATGTTTATTTAAAAATTGTGAATTGTTGTATACGAAAAACTGATAGTTTTGAATAAAAATAATGGGAAAGGCAAGTGATTTGTCTTCTCAGAAGATCGCAGCAGTGAAAGCTCTTGTCGACACAGAAAATTATTCAAATCATGAGATATCTCGAAGGTTGAACGTATCCAAGACACCTACTCAATGAATTAAGAAAAAAATTGTCCTTGGTGAAGAATTATCCCCACGAAGGAAGAACACATGTGGACGGAAGAGAATATTTTCACCAAGATCTGAGAGATGTTTGAGGAAGATTTGGCATGAAAACCGGTTTGCTACTAGTAAACAAATTAAATTTAAATCGGAAAGTAGTGGAATCTGTGTATCTAAAAGGACAGTAAGGCGTACACTACTACAAATGAATTTTAAGGCTTGTAGACCAGCCCACAAACCCAGATTAACAGCTGGTATGAAAGAAAAACGTCTTGCATGGGCTAAGAACCTTAAGAATAAAGATTTGGACTTCAGGTAATCGGTACAAATTTAGTCTAGTGCTTTTTTTATAATTATAAATGGATACCAAAATTAATTCTAATGTCATTTACTGTTTTTCAGGTTTGCTTTAGCGACGAATGCACAATCGAATTTCTAGCAAACAAACATCAATTTGTGAGAAGGCACCCTGGTGAAAAGTATCATTCAGATTGTGTCATCCAGACTGTGTAACATCCAGTCAAGGCAATGATTTGGTCAGTGATCAGTGGCAAAGGCACGGGGCGTGTGTACTTGGTTAAGGGCATCATGAAACAAGACCAGTACAAGCAAGTATTGGAGAAACAACTGCTGCTTCAACTACAGGAATGGTTCACCAATGAAGAATCATTTGTTTTTATGCTAGATGGGGGTCCATGTCATACTGCTCGAACAGTTCGATCATTTTTGTGGGAGAAAAATGTTCCTGTGTTACCATGGCCAGAAAATTCACCAGATATGAACCCAATAGAAAATGTTTGGGAGCTCATGAAGAGGGAATTGGCAAACGAAGAAATAACAACAAAAATTCGCCGTCTGGTACCATCATCCAAAGTTGGAATGCATTAATAGCATGCCAAAAAGAATTAAAGCTCTAATAGCCGCCAAAGGTGGCCTGACAATGTATTTAAGATATACATGTGCATGGAGATATTTTATGAAAATTAGTTTATATATTATACTGACAGTCATAATTTTGCATATGATATCTTGTTTGTATCGTAAGTATTCAATTATTACTTATGTATTTCATTAGAAATAAAAAAAATACATTTTTCGTCACAAAAACGTAATTTTTATTGAAAATTTAGGGTGCGTCTAATAATATGGCCAGGGACTGTATTTTTAAACTATTACTAAAAACATTAAAAAAGGAATTTTTACTAATATTTATTAAGGACACATCTTTACTCTAGCACACCCGACAGAGAACAGAAATGTACTCTTAGGAAAGAAATTTAAGCAAACATACTTCCACTTGGAGTAAGAATATTGAGCTTTTTGTCTTTTCCATAAAATTCTTGCCACCAACGTCTTTTCTCTATCTCAGGAATTTGTTTAATTTTAAAACAGTAATTTTCCGTTAGATAGTCTGACTCTAATACCACTTGGAATGTTGCTTCATACAGCACAACTGGTCAGCTCATTTCTGACAAGTACAAGAATCAGATTTTTGAAAAATAGTGTATTATAAACTTCCTAGTTATTAATGGATTAGAAATTATGGAATTAGAAATTATGAAAGAATAAAAGCCAGTGGCATTCATCATAATGTAGTTTACATTTTGAATGTCTAACGCAAACGTAAATAGCACATATTTCAACAATGTCAACTTTCTTACACTTCACTATTGCATTTTTAGTGTTCATTACTGGTGTTGCCTTCCCTTTCCTATAAATTATCTTCACATTAATCTTTATCTATTTAAAGTTTTCTCCAAGAATTCAATTCCACCCCCCAAAAAATTTGATACAATTATTACAACATTTGATACTCCTAAACCTAATTTTAATAGTAAACACTTCATTGGAAATGTGCCCACATTCTGTTAGACCAATGCCAGCAGAGGGTCTACAGGACCAAGCAAGTTTCAAAATTTCATTTAATTAAGCATTCCTCAAAACCTGTTAGGAAAATTCAATCGCTCATAATGCCATAACATAACTAGAGTTGGAAGGTATTTTGAACAACATAATCTCTATCACAACCTTCTACCATTGAAACATTAAATTAATAATCTGGATCTCAGAGATCTGGCATTAGCTCTGCTAGGTTAACCCAACCTAACCCAATCTAAAATTAAATTTATAAAAGTTTAGAGAATATGAAACATTTTTTGTGAATTTATCATTAAATTAACTTATTACCTTGTAAACTTCTGGTTGATGTAATATGGAATGATGATACATGTTCATCTGATTATTTGACAATTTCATTTTCCCTTTCTCTTTTATTTTCTTCTTCAAATTCTTTGTAATGTCATCTTTCTTCTTTAAATCCTTTTTCAGTTTTTCATTGTCCTAGAACACATGTGAAAAGCAGTATTCTTAGTTTTGAAGAAGTCTCAATTATACAGCCAGATTTCCAAGAAACAATTACTTACTTTTATACAAGTAGCATATTCTTCTCTAATCAATTCCACACAGTTGAATAAATGTTGTTCTGAATACATTAAGTAGTCTATTGACAACTGAGCCAATTTAAATAGTTTCACAAAACTACGATCCAGAATTTTCACATCAAATTCACTCTCTAGGTTGTAATTCATAATATTAGGAAGATTATCTTTAAGACTGGTGAGATCACGTTCTTGAATTAGATGGTCAATATCTATGACTTCTAAAAAAAAAAACAACCAGAAATAATACTGGCTCTTGATTACAATTGTTGTAAATCAATGAATAATGAAATACCAACCTATTTTATGCCAGTCCACTCGGCCTCTCTTCAAGCTGAATCTAAAACCCATTTCCTTTGCTATTCTTGGAAATTCAAATGGGCTTGCCCCTATATCAATATTTAAGTTCTTGTTCATGTTCTCTGGAATTGCTTCATTCCTTTGTAGATGTTTGCAATGACAAGCCTAGTTGACAGGGTAAAAAACCTCACTGTTTATTGAATTCCAAGAAAGAAAAAAATTAAAACTTGTTAATAACAACATGCAATCTATACGAGAGTTCGTGTCTGGTCTTTTTACTGAGCCCAGTGCACCCCAGAGCACCTGCATGTTTGTCTATGCTTCTGGGGATGCGTTTCTATGGTTACTTCGGTTGCTATGGAGACCTGGAGCTTTCACGTGACGCGCCCGCGAGGACGCATAGTATCAGCCAATTGCATTGGAGCCAAGTCCTAGCTAAAAAGGCGGGAATTCATTCTAGTTACAATTGTGAGATTATGAACATCGTTTAGGGTTCGTAATCTTGAGTTCCTAACATTGCCCTTTGTGATATAATTTGATAGTTCATTTCATATTCTGTCATCTCTTTATGTATTCATTCACTATAAATATCATGTTGCGATTGCGACCTCGTCTGTGTCGTGCGAAAGATTTGTAGCGATCGTTTACAATACTGTACGACAATCATTTATTTTATTCACATTGTATATAATTATATTTACCTATCTTCTCGTATAAAGTATGACTTGAAACTCATGAATTGATAATATATGGAAAATCTATAAAAGTTTCTGCAACATATTGTATCATTAGTTTGAGCAAATGGAGCAAGATAGAAAGTTAGGATATTTTGCCTATTAAGATATTTTCTCGAATAGAGCCCCCTCACGAATAATCCCTCCAGTTGCTTTTTTAATGAAAATTTCAGAGGGAATTGTTTTTTGCTTGTTGAGCCTCTCTTTCCTTTCTCTACAAAGGAAACAGCTAGTTCTCTCTTGGAGAGACCAGAGCTATGTCTAGAGTGAATTTCCGCGAGCCACAGAAGTAGGCTAAGAATATTTATCCATTAGTGACATTGTTTGAAATTAAATTCCATTTTTTTAAAAATTACATCACTTAATTTCGAAACACTCGAGTATTAACACCCCTCCATTTATTGTGGCCAATTTTTGGGGAAGACTGGCCCGCCTCGGCCCTCGTCAGCACTCGCTGGGTTAAAAATCCTCTGGGGTCAAGCAAATTCGTCCACCCTTTGACTGCTCTAGACGAGTTTATACGCAAACTATTTCCGTGCGCCGTAGCCTCTGGACGCTTAGTTATGTCGCTGGGAACCTCTGGACGAGATCAATAACCAGAATTGGAAAGAACGTCTTACCGAACGCAGTGTGATGTATGGTCAGGTGGACGACAACATTTTATGTACTGTAAGACGTTATTCACTTCGAAATAAAGACTAAGTAATTAAATCGTCGGCACGACGTTAACCGCGATTTCCTGGAGCCTCTGGATGAGTTCGCTCGTGCAGACGCACTTTCGGCTATCACTAGGACTCGCTGATAACTGAGACATCTTTCGCTATACGTATCTATGTGCGAGCGAGCTGAACTCACAACGGGACCCGCAGCGAGAAGCATGGCCCCTGACGCGGACGTCATAGTCGACCGGCCCGTAGCAGTTAAAGGGTTAAAAAAAGTTTGTACCGCAAGGGCTGCAGATGGAAAAAAAAAGACCTCCGCATGTAAAAGGTTAAACAAGGTCGAATACAATTTTTGAAAAGAAAGAGAGATTCATGTAATTTATGGTTGATGTTAATGTAATTTATTAAAAAATCTCAAAACGGGTCATTTTTTTCTTTAGATATTTTCCAAAGATAGAGCAAGAGTTGCTTAAAAAAGGCACAGGTTTCATTTTTGCTGACCTCCTTGAATTTTCGAAATAAAAGTTAGAAATATTGAGAAAATATGTTCTGTAATTTTCGATATCAATGAGTCCCAAAACATGAATTTGCGTTGAAATCTCGTTATCGATTTTCATCAGCATTACAAAACTTTATATCTTCCTCGTAAATACATTATATGTCCAGTATATTCTGAGAAAAGTACTGTCAAGTTGCTATGAATTCACACAGCTGTACTGAATCAGGTTAAAATGTGCTTAGGCAATCTTGCATGAGTTGTGGAGAAAGACGGTGGTGCCTCAGGGCCATGCAACTCTCCATCAAAACAGGGAACATAGCTCGAGGGTGCTACTCTACGACGCGCTAGTATCCAGGTACAGCTGCAGGTTAGGCTCGCCAACTTCCGCACATAAAAATTAGCTAATTTGTAAGAAATAGGAAAAGTCTAATGAGAGGCCTTTTATATGTTCATTCATTATATACATTCGTAATATACAATATAAGAAACCCCTGAAGAAAGCGCGATATTTGGCACTAACTTTTGTAACATTATGGGCGTGCTTGCGACCCCGCAAACTCACGCAGCAGCCACGCACGTTTTAACAAGGGGCTGGCGTTTTAGTTCCAGTAAGAAGGTGTTGCAGCAGAGCCCGCCGCCGTAAAGGTTTCCACCACGTTTTATGCAACCCAGAGAACCTGCGAGATAAAAATAATTTTTGAGAATTGACAGATACACCGCAATCATAGGATGAGTAAAGGAATTTGTAGACTTAAGATTATGGAAAAGATACCCTAAATCACGAGGATTTACAACATTCACAAACAAATCTATATAAAAAATAATCAAGCCTGAAGTCCAAAGTCCCTCGCGAGACCCTTTCCGGTTATCTATTTGTTAACATTAATTATTGTTGTTTTAGAAGGAACAAATTCGCTATATTATGTAACATTGTATAAAATATTAGTCCTAAAATGTTAAAACGGTCTTTAACAAAAATGTTGTCTAATATAAAAAAGGAAGTGGAATTACAGTACTAGTTAAAATAAAGACTCGTATATTGCTTAGAGTTATATAAAATGTACGTTATACCATATCATTTTTTAAATTATTATTGAATCGAAAACATTGCAAATAATAATTACCATTTAAAAAACATAATTATCGATATTCCAAGCGAACCTTTTCCCCCACTTGCCTACCATCATTTGAACACTGTGTGCCCACCGCCGCGTTGGGCAGTTCTTTTGCTCCGCTGCTCCGTTCGGAGCAGGCGAGCTGATTTCTGTGACGTCACACGGCATTGAGTCGGCAAGTACTTGCCTAAGCTATTCGTAGGTGTGGTTGTTGTTATTTTTTTCTTTCTTTTTTTCGAAAGGTATATTCATCGGTAAAATGAATATTGATCAAAGTCCAGTCGTTTTTAAAAACATTCTTTAAATTTGGGGAGTACTTTTCATGAAGTCTCTGGAACGTTTCCAAATTTTTCTCATAAATGGCTTCAAATTTTACTTTAAATTTCTTGCAAGAAAAGGGGAAGTACACTTATATAGCTGACATCGGTCTGATTTTCTCTGGTAAATATGACTTTTCTAAAATTGCAAAAGTTTGAAATTTTTTTCGGCGTCTTCCCACAACTTTCAATATTGAAGATAGAGATATTTTCGTCAAATAACATTGCTTTTTACAATTAGTTCTTTAATTAATATCATATTTTTGTTAAAATATTAGTAGTTTTCGCGTAATTTTTAGTGAAATATGGATTATATTAATAACAGGATTTTCTCAAAAATGGCTCCAATTTTCTCTTCAAACATTTGTATGGATAGCAATAATGGCACTATATACGATGACATAAACCTAACTTTGCTGCATTCTTTTATTTTTTTAAGTTCACAAATATATATTTTTATATCTCTCCCACGTCGTTAATATTTATCCGTTGATTTCTGTACATTGTTGTATATGTAAGTACAAGTGATTCCAATGGCGACTAAAGCAAGAAATCCATTATGACCGGCCCGGCGCCGCTCAGATCAGCTTGCGAGTCACCCGTACTACAGTATACAAGGAGCGTTCCGAAAGTAATGCAATTATTATTTTTTAAATTAATTTATTGAACATATTTTCACAAACACTTAAAATTCTTCAAAATACTGTCCTTGGGCCTCTACACATTTTTTTCCAGCGACTCTGCCATGAACGGTAGGCGCTCTGGAAGGCGTTTTCGGGGACCTCTCGCAAGGTCTTCGTCACGGCTGATTGGATCTCTTCTATGGACGAAAAACGGGTTTCTTTTAGGGCCGCCTTAAGCCGAGGGACCAAAAAGAAGTCTGCTGGGACGAGGGCAGGACTGTAGGGAGGATGGGGAAGCGTTGGCACCCGATGTTTGACCAGGAACTCGCGGACTCGTAGCGCGTTATGGCAAGGCGCGTTGTCGTGATGGAGTTGCCAGGTAGTGGAGATGTCTTTTCTCGTCCTGACGACCCGTTTTCGGAGTCATTCCAGCACATCCACGTAGTAGGCAGCGTTAACTGTTTGTCCTTGAGGAACGAACTCCATATGGATCATTCCTTTGCTGTCGAAAAAGACATTGTTGTCGGTTTTGCTGGTTGACGGACGCCCAGAACGTTGTTCATCGTGAACCTCTTCCCGGCCCTCCTTAAAGGCCTTTAACCACCTTGAAACTTGAGAGTAGGTCAGAGCAGAGTCCCCATAAGCCTCACGAATCATCTTGTAAGTCTCCTCAAGAGACTTTTTCAGTTTAGCACAAAACTTAATCGCGTAACGTTGCTCGGTCGTCGATTCCATTTCTATCCGTGACACGGTCGGCGCGCAGAGATTCACGATAACTGACGTCCTGCCGCTTGCATAGCTTGCAGAGCACTGAGGCCGGTTTCATAGCAAAGCTAATAGTCCCCCCCACCTACTGCAAGTGGTCCGAATCCACTCCGACCAATAGGAGCGACGCGGGAAATTCAATTGCATTACTTTTGGAACGCTCCTTGTACTGTGCCCATACCGACCGACCGGCACGGAACGGCAAGGGGCGCCACTAGCTGCAATAGACAACTGAATAACACGCGAAACATTTCGGTCGGTGGTGCGCCGGGCTGCACAGGGTCGTAGCGGGCGCTTCTAATGGGTTTCCTACTTTACGGGTTTTCCTGGAAACAAATCTTTTCTGTGAAAATGAGTTCAAAATTCCGAATTTTCAAAACGCTAGAACGATATTTTCTCAAAAACAGTTCCAACTGTTTTCTTTGAACTTTTTGTAAGTATAGTACTAAATGAACTAAATAACATGTCGTGTTTTTCAAAATTACCTAACAGTTAAAAAAAAAAGATTCTCGTCATTAATATTTACATTATGATCATTATATGTATAACATGTTGTATTAGTGAGCAGATGTACTTCAAATGAAGTTTCTGAAAAACTCAAAAGATTTCTGTGAAAATGAGTTTCAAATTTTGTTTTTTCATAAAAGCTCAAACGACGTTTTCATAAAAATGGCTCCAAGTTTTCCAAAGAAAATGAGCACATAGGGCGAGAATTTACCTTTTTATAATATTCCTAAATACATATTACAATTCTACTACATGGGATCAGGAAAATGGAGAAAACCATGAAAAAAATGTGTTTTAAACTTCAATAGAAGGCAGCTGAGAAGAGGGTGGTACAAAACCAAAAACATAGCACAGCCTGAAGACAAAATACACCTAGTACACGAAAGTATGTGCCATTCTGTACTGCTAGTTATATATTACCATTTTTATTATGTACTTATAAGGAAAAAAGAAAGAGAGAAATTAATGAGCCTACAAATGGATTTTTTGAGAAGAAGTTGTGGAGAATCTAAAATGGAACATATTAGAAATGAAGTATTTCTTAAGTGAATGAAGGTTCAAAAATCAATAATAGATGAATTGGAAATACAAAGGCTGAAATGGTTTGGTCATGTAAAAAGGCTTGATTGTGGGAGATGGCCCAGAAAGGTATGCGAGTAGTTTCCTTTACACAGAAGAAAAAGAGGTAGACCCAAAGAGGAATGGCAGAAACAGATTTTTAATGATATGCAAAGAAGAGAACTAGAAGAGAACCGGAACTGGAAGAGGGCTGGAACGATAGAGTGGTATGGAGATAGGGATGCGAGAAACGGCCACAAAAGCTGTAAAACACTCACAAGAAGAAGAAGATTATGTACTTATGAACAAATTTCACAGTTTCATTTTTCCAGATGAGTATCAGAAATCCCTGTGACAACTCTCAGTTTTGGTTTAAATCTCACAAATTTTGAACTTCCAATTTTAATAGTAAAGTTTTTCTTTTTTTCTCCTAAATTTGTAAAATAATATACATTAAAAATAATTAATAGTTTTGTTGTAGAATCATAGCACCATTTTCCTTAAGTGAAACCAATTCTTTTTCCCAAACATGCTGGTCATCTTCATAAAAAGTAATAACTTTTGGTGTTGTTTTTTCACTTACCAGCTTTCATGCTTTCCTTTTTGGTAATTCACGAAAAATACCTTCTTCTTTTACCAGAACTTTGTAAAGTTTAGCACATGCTCTGGCACTTTAAATTTACTAATAACTTTAGTGCAGCTACTTGAATTGTGAAGTGGGCTGACAATTTTTATTTTATACTATTTCTTTGGGTGAGCACATGTACTTTTTATTTGTTCCATCAGTCATTTTTGTAGTGGACTTTAACCGTTTCTGCAGTAGCAGGTTTAGGTTCTCATGTCAAATTGACCTTATTTTCATTTATAAAGGAGTCAGAATGGCATTAAGTAAAATTCAGCTGGAAAATACAATTACTACTCTTTATCACCACTTCTCCCCACTGAGGAAGTGAAGCATCTTCACGTAAATTTACAATTTTTTAAAAACCACCTTTTGAGTTGAATCTCAAATTTGAATTTAATACAGAAGTTTGGTATTATAGGTATTATTTTACATGTGCAAATTTCAAATGTTTAGGAGGATATAATTTTCAAGTGGCTTGCTTCTTATCATTTATATTTTACATAAAGAAACTACATTATTATGTTTAAAATCAAAGAAAAAAATAAGATTGTGACTCTATTCCTTCTTTGATACAATACTCTCTGACAATCCCAAAAATTTGTTCATTCAAGTTCAATAGTTTTGATTGCAAATATAACCTCAATAAAAACAAATACGATAGATCAATTTCACTTTCATTTGTAGGCAAGAGCTTACTGAATCATAAGTATTTTAATTTAAAAAGCTAGCACTGGGTAATTTACAAAACCGTAAATGTCAATGTCTAGGAATGGGAAAAACAGCGTGCGACTTGAAACAAAAATGGCCTCCATTTGTGAACCACCTACAATATCTTTTTTTAATGGTAGAGCGATCAGTGCTGGACAACTTGAAATGGATTGACTGCTTCAAAATTAGATATTTAAAAGAGGTCATATGCAATTGTTTCAAAATATAAGTAGTTTTTGTGTAATTTAGAGTGAATAAAGGCATTTAAAATTTAGATTTTCTCAAGAACAGGTCAACATTTTTTCTTTCACTATTTTAGGATACTGCAAATGTTTATAAAAATGACACAGGTTTGATTTTCATTGAACTCTCTGAATTTTCAGAAATTGCAAAAATTAGAAATAATGTGAGAAAGTATGTGCTGTTGTGCGCCTCCAGATGTTTTTATTATAATAGTCCCTTTGTGAAACTTATGAAAATATCACACATTGCGAAACAGCTTTGATTCATGTTCAGTTTCAAAACGTAATGTAATAATCAAACAAATTTTGTACATTTGGAAAAATAAAGTGTGTGTTTACATGTCATATGTTGGCATAAATATTCCATTGTCTTGTAAGAAATACACTATACTGTGAGAGTCTGCAGTAGCTTCTCAGAATATTGTAATGGATCACAATTATGAGGTAATTTTGCAAATTTAGTGTTCATGCATGGACTTGCAGTGTGTTTGACTAGTAATCTTAAAAATTACTAACTAAAAAACGCTCGCAGAACAGGGGCGACTGCTCATTAAGGGATCTATGGCAGCACCCTCCCTCTCCCAAAAAAAAAAAAAAAAAAAAAAAAAAAAAAAAAAAAAAAAAAAAAAACCAGCCACAGTAAAAGTTGCAAAAAGAATTAAACTTGCAATAAATCAACTCGATTAATTTGTGCATACCACCAGCACAACTTTATAGTATGAATTTACATACATGTGCCAGCTTAAGCGAAAAATACATGTTTTTAGAATGGGTTGCTTGTGGACTATCGTGAGTCCATCCATAGCTGGTGCATGTGAGGCAATGGAAGCTAGAGGAAGAGTGGGAGTATTGTGAGTTGGGTGGGGTAGCATGTTGCTATTAGGGTTTAATTTACGGCTGAGTCTGCACCTATTAACTAAGCTAAGAATACCGATCCTCTCATCTAATTTCATGAATTACTATTTTGTTTGTTGGAAATATTTCTTTTTAAATCTGATTTTGGAAATATTTCTTTTTAAATCTGAGCACAATAGTATCTTCCGTCATCAACGTTAAAGTTATCTCCAATAAGGATTAAAATTCTGATATGTGTAAATCAGTTGTACACTACATGTTATAGTTTTCCTCGTTCAAGAAATATTTTGAAGAGGTAAAATGTATGTGATAGTTCGGACATACATGCCATCCCTCCAAATTTGCAACCCCCACTGTTGCAGACACAATAAATTGTTTACTTTGTGATCAAGATAGTATTGCACGATTTCCACTTATGTTTATTTACTTAAAATTTTAAGGGAGTTGTTATAAGTAACTTTGAAAGCCTCCCATGGCAAAAAAGGCACTTATGCATCATGAAATAAGTGATAAACAATGAAAAAATAAAAATTCCTTTTATACTGAAAAGGTTGATACTAAAAGAAGAGAGACATGCTGTATGACACTAAAACTTGAGCGTGCAGTAAATGACGCACCAAAGTTATGTAATTATCAAGGATTACGGAATTGTAGGGAATATATTGAGAGAACAATTCAATAAAAATATTAATTTAATATAAAATGTATATATTTATATAAGTATAGAGCACGAAGACAATTTTTGAGGAAATACCGAAGTTACCATGCCAAATACTTGTGGTAAAGCAATAAAAAGTCCCAAAAAGATCACAGAGGTGTCATTTGCAAATGTTCACGTTTCTTAGAATCACTGTAGTTGCTGAACGATACTGACAAATCTGCATCATCACCATCATCAGGACCCAGCAGACGACCTTCAACATCTTGCTTATTGCGTCCGAAGAGCCTGAAAGCATTAAATTCAATATTTAATAATGAGACTATAATTAATGACCATTCATCTATATGAACTTTGTCAATTTTTTCTGAAACTAGAAACAACTTTCCATGCTTATTTTCACATATAAAATTAACCATCTCAAATGAGTGTGTGCACGTTGCTATTTCAAATTAATAAGTAAAACTTCAAGGAACAAAATATTGCATAAATTTTTGTCAGAAGTATGTTAAGCAGTGTTTGTTGTATCAAACTTCCCATGGCCCATATTTAATTCATTTTATATTGGTCCAATTAACAACACTCTTTACAAAATAAAATAAGTACAGACAAATAAAATCAACACTAAATAAGCACAATGCGAAGAAATAAATGAAGTATGAAAAGTTTTCCCAATATCAGACACGCTCTTATAATCAGTATTAATTCCAGTATTATATGCAGAGATTTACCTAATCGTCAGAAAAGGCAATTGCAGAACATAAAAGCTCACTTTTTAGTCATGCAAGCACAAATTACAAAAACAAGCCTTCAATTCGTCTTTCCCGATTGCTCAGGAAACTTCGTCAATCCGACCAGTGAGAGCGACGACCGAGTTCGTGCCCTTCTAGGTTTTTTTTTCGAGCTCTTCTAGGTTTGTTGTTGTCGGTTTTTTCGCCCAGTGAAAATCGGAGTGTTAGGTTAGCAATACACAATCATCGGATTGACGGTAATAGGAACTCGCCAGCCTACGTTGTAATTAGGTTTGCGACATCGATGTCCTCAAAATACAGACCGATTAACCGATGTATTTCTAACATGGATGTTTTGTTTATTTAGGAAAAAGTTCCCTGATGCCAATTTTGTAAAAATTACAATACGAAATCGTATTTCGCCCGACAAGAGGCGGTCAACGCGTGTGCAGTAAGCGTAGGGCCTCCCCCTTCCCTTTCTAGGAAGAATTACGGAAGCTCTGGCCCCCTGAGTCCAGACTTCATAGTTTCATTGGAATAGTATTGATGTAGTATGACGATTTCGAAGACCGGGACCAAGACTACCCACCCTCCCCTGCAGCAGAACCTCTGTCTGAGGCAGCTCAGGTGACAGAAGGTACTCACTCTTAAATGTACCTTCACTATACACATGTTCAATTCTCCTTTTGCTAGTTGTGGTAGGAGAAGAGCTGGGATTAAGGGTTACTATGTTGTTATAAATACTAAAAACTCAAATCTGTAGTTCGTTTACCGATTTAAATAAGATTTTTGCAATTAGGGAGTAAAAATATCTATTTTCGGATGTTACTAACCTGGTTTTATTGATACTTTTATTTATTATTTCTAAATTTAGGGCTAAAATTATTCCATCCGAGTGGGTTTGAAAATCAATGTACAATTTTAAAGTTGCACCTGCTTACATGATTTCAACAGGCCAAATTTTGAAGCCATTTTATCCTAATCTTACACACCTAACTTGCCTTACGCATGGTGTGCAACGAATAGCGGAAGAAGTCAGAAAAATTCTCCAATTTTCAATAATTAATTTTAACGGTCAAAAAAGTAAATTGAAATCACTTTCCAGAATTGGTAAATTTAAAGACAAGTTACCAGACACTTGCTTAGCTCTGAAACTGAAATAACGGGGTGGTAAAAACGGTTAAAAGCAGCGACATACCACTTCAAGAACTTGGAAAACATCTTGGAAATAGAAAATGAATTTGACCAATGCGATGCGTAATTAGTTCTAAAAGATAAGTAAACTCATGGTAAATTTGGCTTATATTGATGCAACTTTTCTGTTTAAAGCTCTGTCACTATTCATCAATTACAAGCCAGGAATAAGACCCCCCCCCCCTCCAAAAAAAACATACAAGTATTTGGGTAAAATGCTTCTTAAATATTAGAGAAATTTGAAAGTGTTCTGGCACGAAACACTGGCTATAAAATTCAATCTAAAATGCGGAAATGATGAGATACCAAAGAGAACAAGATTATACATTTTCCTTCATGTGTAGTTTGAAATTTGAATGTTCTGTTAATTGTAAGGACCTTTAAGGTCACTTTTTAACGGCTTGGTCATATAGCGACCACTGTGATTCTTAACACTGGGGTAACTGTAAGGGGAACCCTTAAGTACAACATGAACACATACAAGCTACAGCTCTTGAAGTTATACGGGTCTTTAGTCATGCGGGTACCCTTATATGCGGGTACTCTGACGGGTCAAACCCACCTGCATTAATATGTACCAGTATCATACCGTGATGGGCACGAACAAAGGAATTCCGTTTAAAATAATAGTTTATCTATTTATGCAGAAGTTACCTCATAATAAGCAGGAAAGTAGCGGAATGAAACAGTAAATCAAGGAAAGGTCTTAAGGGCACACCATGCTCTTTCACTGCGTACTTATTAGATGCCTTTCGTACATAACTAAGTTGTTTAATTTATTTAAATCATTATAGTTTATATTTTAAAACATTTAAAATATTTATTAACATTTTTATTTAAAACAGTGAAAAAATTGATTGATCTAAATTGTTTTCTGCTTAAGCGATAACGCATAATTTCTTTTCACAAAGGACAAAAAGATCGAAAGGACGAAAGGGACGAAACAGACGAAAGGTACAATGGACAATTTCAGTTTCTTCTAATTATAGAGAGCCTGCACGACAGTCTTCTGCAATAGACTACAATGTCGATTTTCTACATAAATCAGAGGCACAAGTGATGGGAAATTCAAATTGTGCATGCGCTGATGATCGATAGAACTGTCGGTTGCTGTAATGTTTCGCCGTGCAAAAACTCCCTATTCACGAATATACAAATGTCACGGCTTCAATTGGCATCCAAAAGGAAGGTCCAAAATTTCTAACTCTAATGTGTATGTACCAGAACAATTGTAAAAATAAGTTTTGGATTATTCAAGCATGTGTGCAACCTTCTCTTATGTCCGAACCTGCCATGTAAACAGCGTTGTTTGTCGCCATCTCAGAAATTGGACCCTGCTATTAGGAAGCGGCGGCGCAGCGCGCAAGTAACGCCAAAAGACCGATTGCGAGCGATGTCAGATTGGATGAAGAGTAAAAGCGTCGTTCAATTTTTTTCTCGAATACACCCCGTGATCTCTCAAATGCATTAATTGAATTTTAGCTGAACTTGATTCCTATGTTTTAGTAAATACGTTTATTAACATGAAGATTTAAAAACTTTATTGATATATCATTTTAATAAGAATAAGAAATATGTTAGAAAATTATATTAATTGCAAATTGTACTACACGCGCCGATCTTTACAATGCTGGGACGCTCACTTTTGTATTGAAATTTCTGGTGGCAACAATGCCCTTACCGACACAAACAGAAAGCTATTTCGTAAGACATCGGATAGCAATAAGAGATGTTCTGGGAAGGACGGTATTCTGAAAAATGTTTACGACGCTTTATCAGCGGAGGAACATTTCTGTCACCTGCGAGTTCGACCGCATGTGAGGAACATCAGATACCTGAGCGTTCGACCTCAGCACTTTTTCTGCCTTCCAGATTTACCCCCTCTACCAATATGGTCCTGCAGTGGCGGAACAGTGGCCATTCCATCTTGTCGTCCATTTCGTCCCTTTGTTCATTTTGACCACTCCGTCCGTCAATTTTGTATTTTCTTCCATTACGTCATTTCCGCTCTTTGGCCTTTTCTTTCGTTCCGTCCATTTCATTAATACGGCCATATTATACGGGTACCTTTATGAATGCGGGTAGGTTGGACCCGTACTTTTCTGAGGCGGGCGGGTGGCCACGCCTATGTATTCAGAGCTCTAACACAAACATCTATGTAATCATATTAATCAGGTGACAGTATCAACAGCTTACTACAAAAAATGCACATATAATACATGTACATTATTTTACAACACCTTGCCAGATGACATTAAACGATTAAATTCGATACAAAAGTTTAAGTCCCAAGTAAAATCTTTTCTGCTGCACAACTGTTTCTATACAATTAGAGACTATACCGAGCATCCAAAAGGAAAGTAATATTAATTTTAACAACATTAAATGTTAAATGTTAATGTATTTTATACCATTTGGATTGTATAATTGTAAAGAACCCGTAACAAGAATTGTACTACAGCTTCTGGGTCAATGACCCCCATTTCGATCAGGTTTTCGTCCAGTTTTCCTGATCCTTGAGCAAATGCTGAGATGGTCCCTTGTTTTGCTTCTGGACATAAATGTAACTTCAAATTAACTTCTCCCCACATAGCAATTCACAGTTTTTAACATTTTTGACATAAATAAATATGCTCGAGACGAGATTCGAACCCGCGACCCGAGGACACCCCACGCTCTGTCACGCTGCATTGTAACTTATCACTTGTCACTGCCGACGGATGTAGCTCACGCAGGACACGGCCCTCCAGCCTTAATGACATCGGCTATAAGAACCTTATTCCCTTCAATTTTGAGTTTCATTCCATTTTCACTGCCTCTTCCTGATACTTTTGGTGCCTTTTACACCCCTAAAACTTAAGTTTTTAGCGCCTTAACAAACTTTGCCTACTAGTTATTATCCATACTACAAAAGTCCTTCCCTATGATCCATTCCATACAGCGCCTGTGCACAGGGTATGCAACCGGTCAGTCACCCACGTGATAATACCTGGAGGTCGCGTGCACCTGCCAAAACGTTTCATTTTGAAGGTTCTTCCCATTCTTGTTATCCTCGTGGCTAGCTGTTGGTCAGCGTGCTTGCTTTCCACTACGCGGCCCCGGGTTCGATTCCCGGTGAGGCACGATTATACTGTGCGTTTTCCTTGCAATGTTCCAATATATGTTGCTGTGTGACGATGGTAAAATTCACTTCTCAGGTTGAGAAGTCCGGAATACGGCGTGGGAATGTCTACGTGCTAACCACACGTACCCCCTTAACACATGGTCGCGAGGCAGGGACGTCGCCGGCAGGCTTGAGCCCGTTCACGGACTGTCGCACCACGTACATACATACATACATACATAAGTCTTCTCCTGTTCAGTATCGTAGACGAAACACTAAAACTTGAATACTGGATATATGGACAATATTTCGACTGCTGTGGATTCGCTCACCTCTGGGCATCAGCATTTTCATAAATAACCGAAAATGCAAAAATAAAAGTCTCTACTCGATGACCTATTTTGTTTTCTCAGACCCTGAGAAAAATATCCTAACACAACGAATTTTAATTTTAATATTACTATTTAGCCTTAAAATTACATTTTTGTTAATGTTTCAAGTGTACAAGTTTTTATAAAAATTAGCAGATCCTTCTCCTGAGTCCAACTTATTCCAACTAGATTTTACGTAATCTCAAAATATCTTAGTGCTATCTTATTTTTTCGAATGACTCTTGCACTGTCTGAAAATTTTCATTTGACTATGGTTTGCCTTCACATTCGGTTGTTGTTTTCCTTTCTTTTATTTTTTCTCGGGTGGGTGCGTACGTACGTCGGGTGGGTACGGAATAACATTTGTAGTGTAGATAAAGTTTAGTAATGCTGCAGCAAAAAGTGCTGTTTTCCGATAGAAAAACTAGTTTTGTGACTCCCTGACGATTTTCCTCGATCTATAACTCCTCGGCAATAACGAGTCGTGTGTTCGGACGTATCTTCCTAACGAGTACTCAGAGATTCCGTTATATTTAAGAACAAAAGCGCTTCCGTAAATTAATGTCCAGTTGAAATATATGGCCACTGAAGCGGAGGCCACAACTAGGCTAAAATGAGGAAATCACTATTGGAAGTTCTACGGTCTCTGTAAGCGTGCATTTGTACTGCGCGAGCGAACGCTTCTGAACGAACGATTCTTCGTTATCTCGGACCCGTGGAAACTGAACACCCGAGCGAATCGTGTCGTTCGGACGAGAACGGCTGGCGAAGTGAGCGAACGTTCGCTCGGTACGTTCGTTTCGTGTAAACGCGTGTTAGTCTAGTCAACGACCACATCTAGCACTGCGGATGACATCACTACACCTAGGGCCTATGTCAGAAAAACTCGGGAAAAAGCTAGTAGGTACGCGTTAAATATCACGACCCGCCTCTTTTGACATTAGGGGTGTTAGAGAACCCACACAGTTACATCGACAGATGCGACTAATCATTGAGGAACGCCTCCGCGATCAAACTCACCACTACAAGTATAATAATACAAATAACCCGACCGTAGTCCTCCACGCATGGGATACTGGGCACGCAATTCTTTTTTATATAACACCCGTCTCCTGGCCTGGGAAGACCGCTGGGGACCGAAGAGGGAAAAAGAGGCTATGGAAATTATCAAACGTCCCCAAAACCTTAATGCCGGCCATAGCCTACGTCTATTTCACCGCGACGCCCGGTGGCGTCAGGTTGCGGTTCCCGCTGCTCCTTGACGTCCGACCACTGGCGGAGCGCCTTCTTCCACTCCATCCAGGGGGCCATGGCCTGATTGCTCCATGCCAACAAACCAACGTTGGGTGGAGGAGGGAACTTCATTCTCTATAAACCCATTGGCAGATCCTACGCCCTGGAGTAGGCCGCACTATGACGGGCGAAACATTAGCAACTGTGCCTAGGACTCTGCGTCTCCCGGACAGCCAAGAATCTATTTCCTTCGGCCGCTGAAACCTACGCTTTCTTTGAACGTGTAGGTTCGCATAGTTCATGCAAAAACTAATAGCACATTCAAGTAGTAAATTTTCAAACAGTTGACAAAAGTTTGATTGCCATCCTTTTGGAAGTAATGAAGTTTGTGGCAAACATTTCCTAGCGTGTGTAGAACTAGCGAACACACACTGGGCGAGTGTCTATACTGATCTAGTGTCACTCAATATCTATTTGGAATAGTCTTGATTTTTACACATTTTCCTGATAACCCTTCCTGAACCTCTAAGAAAGCAAGCATCACCTTGAAGGAAAAAAAAACCTCCTCTCCAAAAAAAAACAGCAATCTTGAAGTCCACAATTTCTGGCTAACAGGTTGTTAGAATTAGAAAGAAAATTTTAATATATATGAAGTTGTTGTGTTACAGAAAACACTGAGTCACTCCTGATGATCATGATATATTATTTTATTTTACACAATTTCTTACGATATTAATTATAAGGATATCTGCATCAATTAGTTTGCTATGTACTACAAAGTTCTCTGTATGTTTCCACTAATACCTCTCTAATAAATAAGTAAATTTAAAGTACATGCTCAGTACATTCAAATTCATAGAGCACATTTTCACAATATGACATGCAAAACAAGCAAAAATTAAATCTCTCAAATGTAATTTCACACAAATGTTAAGATTTTCAAAACTTATCTCACAAATGAAAACACAGTTCAAACAACCTATTTACAAGCTTCAAAACTGTCTGAGACACATTGGATTGCACAATCTCCAAACGTGCCAGTGTTAAGAACTAGCGCACAGCAAACCAAACGTACTTGCCCTTTTACACCATTACAACCGCATTACTCAGCACTGTCCTGCACATGAAGATGAAAAACGTAAGAAGTAATTCGATTAATCAGTTGAAAATATCTCAATGCATTTTTTGTTATTTGCATTTTTTTACACAGCATCACCACCCCTGGAGTTTCCTGTAGTCTGTTTATAAAACAATTGAAATATTGTTTTTTGACTTGAGATATATAGTTGAATATTGTTTGCTTACGTATTCATATGAAATGTTTTGTATTTAGAGTTCAACTGAGGAAATTAATCTTATAAACATTAAGTGTAAATGACACCAAATGATGGAAAGCAAAAACATATGACCAAGAATTGTGAATTGACACACACAATGTTTTTAAGTTAAAAGTAATCAGGTTCTTAACAACTGTTTTCTAATGCAAAAAAGTTCCTTCCAGAATTCTATATTTTCATCAATCAACTTCGACAGCTCAATTTATCTGCTTCAAATAATTTTCAATCCAAAACAGCATTTGCTGTTGCAATACCATATGGTCATTTGCACATATAAGCCAATTCTTCCAAATTCTAGAATTTTTCTTTCAATATACTACCTATATACTGATACTGAAATTATTCTTCACTATTCTCAATGAAATATTCTTTAATTTGGACATATTTAATAAATTCTCTCCTCAGTGTAGACCCCCAAGCACAATATTTAAGAGGCGCATCAGGAAAGTAAGTTTCTCAGTCACCATTAAAAAACACAATTTCATGAAAAAATTTTATTGTAGCAGATACAGCACATACTGCACTACTTTTACGCATCACCACCAGAACTAATAAATTTGTTAATCATGGTATCAATATTTGTAACCCTGTGTCATAAATGTCTGCTGCTTGGGATAGGTACCAGAGAATGTCAATTCTGCGTCATTCTCAAACACCTCTCACCAGAACTGCTGCAGACGATCAGTTCAGAGCATGTAGCGTGTGTCCACCCAAGAGTATGGATCACACACTAAAGCAATTTCCCTTGTTTTTTAACACCGCAAGAAATGCCTCTCCCATTACATGTAGCAGTGATGCAGAGTTGCAGGAGGCTATCAAACACTGGTACACATCCCAGATACCAGAATGTCTCAGGGATACGAATGTTGATCCCACGGTATAAGAAATGTCACATCAAAATTGACATTGACATATATCAATTCTAGTGGTAATGTGTAAAAAGTGCAAGATTTGCTGTATATGCATAACTTTCCCTATGAAATCATGTTTTTTTTTCTGTTGATGAACACGGAAAATTTACTTTCCAGATGCGCCTCATATTTAGTTCTCCCTCCTTTGGATAGTCACTCACTTACGCAAAGTGACTGAAAAGCAGAGCTCAGCTCACACAGCAGGGGGGGAGAATAATATTACCTAAAGAGTATAGAAATATCTGTCATTCTCATATGCTGAATTTTGGATATTTATAACATTATTACTTTAAGTAGTAAAGATTATGGAAAGTAAATTGTAATTCATTTCAACTACAGTAGCATGTCTGCATTTGGATGTCAAAAATCTGGACCATAATCCACATTCAATTCTATAAAACAAATTGCTTGTAGTTAATACAGTATGTATGTGGTAATTTTTCTGTATAAATTGTATTTTATTGTAGGCCTATATTTACTAATATATAAAATATGTACATGCAATTATATACTTAGTACAATATTTTTTCTGAAACTAAAAACTAAAAACAACAAAATAGTTGGTGATGCTGGAGCAGCCATGTCAGCACAACTGAATAAAACCTGTCTTATAATTTATTATTAATTAATTGCCACAATTCACAATTACTTACCACCTGTTATCACAACAAAAAACTACTGTGAGCTTGATGCAATGCCCAAACACCCAAGTTAAATGCAATCATAGGAGCATACAAGTATAAACTCTTGAGATTATACTCAATATGCAAGGTGACATGTTGATTCCAATTGCCACAGCTTGTTTACTATGCAACATCCAGTCGTTTGTTACTACCGTAACTTCTTTGCAGTGTGCACCCGAAAAGAAACTCTTTCCAACTAATAAAGATCGATGGGAAATACTCGTTCCACGTATGAGTAATGAAAATAATATTATAAAGCGATCGTCTCACCTGGAAAGAGTTGAGCTGGTAGATCGAGAGAAGATGGGGCGTTCGATGTCATCAAGGCCTCGATGAATGGAAACGGAGTCCAGTTCTTGTAACGCAACATTATGAGCAGTTGCAGCAGTTGTATATTCTGCAGTCTGTAGGCTCTCCTTTGTAGGCTTTCGGTACCTGTAAGGAAGCCGAAACATGTCAATTCCAGAACTCTTGATTGGTTTATGGTTATTTTCTAAAAAACTGAAAAACTCACTTTTCTCAAACTGTTCTAGAGTTAATATAAAAAAGGACAAAACAATAAAGTATTGCCAATTATATTTCAGTATTCTACAATAATAATTCACATATAAATAAAGATTAGTACTTGTGCTATAGAATAGCATAGACTTTCTTGTACTAGTTAGTTGTCTTATTTCTTTGGGTCTGAGCATGCTTTTTGATTTTGCCTCACCCTCTTCCTAGCTGCCTTCTATCATTGCCCAAAGTACATTTTTTCAATTTTTCAGTCTCTTAAACTTTAAGAATATTATAGAAGAGTAAAGCCTTCAACTACATGATTATTTTCATTGAAAAATTTAGAGTCATTTTATACAAAATGTTTGAGGGTTTCTGAAAAGGGGCATTCTGAAGCTCATTGTCACCAAAACTTGTGAGTTTTTGAGAAACATTATAAGAAAATACTTTAAGCAATTGTACTCACAAATGCAATAATGTATACAAATTGCTTGTAATGTAAATATTAACAGCACGAAATATATTATAAAAACAAACTGTTCTGTATTTTAAGAAAAACAACAAAAAAATATATCAAAGTGGGATATAGTGACCATTTAGCACTATACATTCAAAAAATTTAAAGAAAATATTTGGAGCCAATATGAAGAAAATGGCGCTTGAGCATTTCTGAAAATTCGCCCAAACTACAATTTTTAAAAAATCTTCTCAATTTTTCGGTGTCGTAATGATAGATTTAACATTTGATGATGGACAAAATATTACTTTAAGAACATTAAAGAAGAGCAAGAGCTTGTCCTCAAAGGTAATTTTCCTTTAAAAATTTGGAGCCTTTAAGAAAATACATTTAAGCATTACTGTAACTGCTAAGTTTGAAGTTCTTTTTCACACAAAATTCTTGAGTTTTCAAAAACTTTATTAGAAGCCATTTAAAGCACTTTAACTCACAAATGAAATTATGTATACAAATGTATAAACCGTATGTATTCATAAATACAATAATGCAAACAAATTGCAGCTAATGTAATATTAATGACATGAGAGACAAATAAAAAAAAATATATTTTTGTAATTCTTGAGAGAGAAAAAGAAGAGAGAATATGGGGTTTATGTCCTCTTATAGAGTACATTTAGCACTACCCCTACCAAAACTTTAAAGAAAACATTAGGAGCCGTTTCTGGGAAAATTTTGATAATGTCCCTAAAGCTTCATGTAAAGAAGCCACAAATTTTAAAGAAAGTTGTTCAATATCGCAGCACCTCGAGTCGAGCCAGACTGACCGGGATCGATCCAATTTGGAAAAAATCCAACGTATGGTTTGGTGCTAGTGGTGTTCATGAACGGATGTGTTAGGAGAAAGAAAGAAAAAAACAACACTTTTTTGGTAACAAGGGACCCCATATACGTATTTTTGTTGAAATCTCAAAATTAATTTTCTACAGCATTACACAACTTTCTCTATACTCTACTCTATACATACGTATGTACATGAGAAAGTAAAAGTTTGCAGCCTTTTTGGGAAATTCTTCTTTTTGATATTTTTTAATATTGTACATATTTCAAGCAATATGGCAACAAATTTCATTTGAAGGAAAAATCCCTATCTTCAATTTTGTAGTTGTAGGATGATGCCAAAATACTTTCATACTACAGTTTTTAAGTTTTCGAAATTTCAAAATTAACAGTGAAAACCGGTCTCTATTCTTACATGAAATTTAAAGAAAAAAATTGATGCCATTTTTTTTATTCAAGAAATTTTTGAAAACGTTGCCGGGCCTTTATGTAAAGGACCTACTTCCCAAAATTAAAGAAAGTTATTCATAATAGCAGAGCTTCGAAGGACGCCAAACCGACCGGGGAATATTCAGTTTCAAAAAAATAGTAACGGTAGTAATAAAATAGTTTAGGCGCTAGTGTTGTTCACAGACGGTCTGAGACACGGACGGACGAACCGTCGGACGGACGGACGAACCGTCGGACGGACGGACGAACCGACGGACGAACGAACCGACGGATGGACGAACGGACGGACGGACGGACGGACCGACGGACGGACGAACCGACGGACGGACGGACGAACCGACGGACCAAGGGTGGACAGATGGACGAAGGGTTAACACACGGACGGACGAACGGACGGACGGACGAACCGACGGTGGACAGATGGACGAAGGGTTAACACACGGACGGACGGGTGGGTGAGGGACCGACGGACGAAGGGTGGACGGACGGACGGACGGACGGACGGACGGACAGACAGGTGGTTGGGTGGACGGACGGACGGGTGCACGGAAGGACAGGTGTACAGACAAGTGTACAGACGGACGGGAAAAAAGAAGAGGAAAAAGAAAAGAAAAAAGAGGGAAAGGGCGGGGGGGAAGAAAAGAAAAGAGGGAAAAAGAAAGGGGGGAAACAGCAACACCTTTCCGGTATCAGGGGATCCTAAAACGTGCATTTCCGTTGAAATATCAAAATCAATTTTTGCAGCATTACATAACTTTCTCTATATACAATATTACTTGGTATATACATATGTACATGTACGAGATAGTAAAAATTAACATTTATTATTGTAATTTCGGACTGCACCCACCTCGCAAAATCAAAAGAGTTGCCAGTTGAAATCAATTTAGAGAAGCTTACATGTTCTCGCAGTATTTTCAAACCCCAAGCTCACTCCAACTACCCATCTGCTAATTTTAAATCACTCCCACTACTGAATTGTATTATCAAATGGAGTTGCAATAGCACAAAATTCTCCCGTGATTTCATAGCGACCCTGTTGATTATTAATTTATTGAGAGCTATTGGGTTGTTCTATGGAATTTTTTTTAATGTATCTTTAAACCCTAAATAATAATGTATGAAAAAGATCACACACACGTATGTGCAAATAACTAACACTTCTACACATTTCTTCCTCCAGTAGCTCAAACTATACATTACAACTGCAAATAGCCAGTTTTAATATGAACCATGTATATAAAATGTTACTCAATAGTTTTCAAATTTAAAAATTGTCATTTTACAATGCTGAACTCAAGAAACAATTTTTCAAAAAGATTTTTAAAAAAATGAAATTTTTCACAAAATAAACAATTAATGTGACAGTTTAACAACAGTAATGTGCCTGTTAAAAAATTACATAATCTTTTTAATATCAAGGGAAATACACTTTTCAAATTTGAGAATTTGACAAAATATGACTTTTAGTAGTAAAAAGTGCAATCTCATTATAAATTATAATTTTTTTCTATTATTGTTATTTAAACAATGGCAAACTTACATCTTCAGGAGAAGTGATGATCCAACAACAGAGACAGAACTGGCAGCCATTGCAGCAGAAGCCATCCATGGCTGTAATGGAGAAAACAATCACAGCCATCTGTTACCACACCATAAGATTCAGAGCTCAATTAGCATTATCAATGTTCTTCTTGGGATGTGTCAAATATTTTCTAACAATCCCAACTGGGGTAATTTCCATTATTTCCATTAAGATTCACTAGCAAAACACTTGGCTTTCAATACATCTGTATAACCTTACATACAATACTTCACATTTTGTGATATATTGAACAAATTTACAACTTTTTAAGGAAGATGTGTTTAATAGACATTTCAAGTACAGTACACTACGGTGACATATCATCAAACATTCATTAGTTTGAATGCTTATAGTCTCTGTTGACCTGCACTGGTCTTCAATCAAATTGTCATTTGGTATCAGATTTTCACATGGCTGTATTATGTATGTCAGTCCAAAAAACTAGTATTTACTGCTCGTTTGCTCTTTCTTTTCCCTATTTAAATTTTTATCTTATGTTCACAAACAGTTTATCTGATTTTGAGAACCTCCAAAAGAAATAATTTTTCATACTTGTACTCATAGATGAAACAATACATAAAAAATGCCTGTAATGTAAATATTAACGACCAAAATGCTATTTAAAAAAATTAAATGTGTTGTTTTTGAAAAGTCAAAAGAATACACTGTAATGGTGTTTATGTCATTTACATACAGCATCTTTATCTTCAATAATGTCAAAAAAATTTCAGTTTGCAATTGTCAAAAATTTACGGTTAACAGTGAAATTTTGACCTATTTATAAGTGCATTTCACAGTATTCTTACAAGAAATTTAAAGAAGAAATGAATTCATGATTACTGTTCATAAAACTTTAATAGTTCTTGAAATAGTTGTCTACAGAAACAAGGAGCCTTACAATAAGTCATAGTTCAAAGACAATCTAAAGATGAAGCTAAATTCTTACTATTGGAATCAACTTCTTAACAAATTGAAATTTGCATTTTGGCTTCCCAAGAGAAGTGAAGACAAAAGGAAGGAAGATAATGATCCCTATTATTCTTCAATTCTTTCATATATCCTATATTTTATTCATAGATTAAAATTCAAGTTGCGTTTCATAGTCACTAAAAGTAAAAAGAAATGATTCCCCAAAACTGTGCAGATATCTCCAATTTCAACCACATTTGATTCCCAAACAAAATGTATAGTTCAAAACTTTTTCACAAATGACTCTCTAATAATGACACATACAACATCTCACATCGCATAGATTTCTCACCTGAAGGATGAAGCCAAAGTGGCTGAAGACACCAGCAGCAACTGGAATCCCAACCAAATTGTACATGCTGGCAAAAAGGAAATTGAGGCGAATGCGTCTTACAGTTTTTCGAGATAAGTCAAAACAGCCAATAACATCAAGGAGATCGTTCTGAAAATCAAAACAAAGCAAAAGATTAATGTCATACGAACTCTATAAGAAATAAATTCTTTCACAACATTTTTCATAGAAAATGAAAAAGAAAATTTTAAATATGCTGATTAAGCAAGTCAATACTTCATAAACATTTTGGTATTTTCAATTGGAACAACTTTTACTATTTTTGTGGGAATTTAATACCAAGAAATATTTATTTGCTTTTTTAGAAATACATAAATAATTTCCATTTTATGAAATAAGTACCTTGCTTCAGTCATCTTCATTCTTTCATTTTTAAGTCTTCTCTTTGAAATAAAAAATACAACAAAACATTTCATAACTGTTAGTAATCAAAGAGCATTTTTTGATTTCATGTTGGCAAAACTGTAAAAACTGATCCAACAGCGCCCTCTGTGGCGAGTGTCTTTTGTCGTGCGGAGTGCAGTAAGAGCAGTAGTGAAGTGCAGTTCAATGTATAATCATGTAGTAATAAAGTGCAAATGTTTAAGCAAAAGTCAGTGTTAAATTGCATTTCAAAACATCATCATTAACATTTTGGCGCCCAACAGCGGGACTCTCGACGCCTGAGAGTATTGAACATTTCATAAAAGTCAAAACATCAAGTCGCGATCAAAAACGCGAACAGAGACGCCATTGCAAGCAGCGTCAAACAACAGTCAAAAAGGCAGACATCAGCAAGAGGTAGCAACAAAGACGCCATTGCAAGCAGCGTCAAACAACAGTCAAAAACGCAGACATCAGCAAGAGGTAGCAACAAAGACGCCAGTACAAGCAGCGTCACACAAGGTTCCACAAAGTTCCAGAAGCAGTCTACAAACGCCTATTTTGATATCTCAACGTCGACAACGCATCGGTGGGACATCGGACGGCGGCGTGGCAGAGAACATCGGCAGAAATTCAGGTTAGTGAGTCGCCAGAAAATCATTCTTTCGAATTCCTAAGTCCATCCTAACCTAAGTAAAGTTAAAAAATATTCAAGTGAACCTTCACATTCGCATATTGTTCAAGTCAAAAACATTGGCTCAAATTTCAAATATACATATTGTTCAAGTCAAAAACATTGACGCTAATAGTTTTCGAATATTGTATCAATCAAACTGAAAACATTGACTCATTTTTAAATATTGTTTTCATCAATACCGAAAACTATTAACCTATAACGTTCCAAACCCATTCGCAATTCAGGATGTCGCAATTAGCAAAATTGAAGCAAAGTCGTGCACGAGTAAAAGGTTTCTTGACTAGAACAGCCAATTCTATCACCGAAGCCTCTACAGCGGCCGAAGCAAAAGTGAAGTTAGAGAAGATTGGAGAATCATGGAAGAACTTCGAAGATATTCAGCAGGAGATCGAAGAATATACACCCGAAGATGAAGGTGCAATAGCGGCATTTGACTTGGAATGCGAGAGTGAACGTGCTTCATTTGAAAAGCAGTTCTTCGAAGTAACTACGAAGCTTCACACCATCATCGATTTGGCAACGGAGCCAAAACCTGCTACTGACAATCAACCCAATCTTCAAAATCAAAATAATCCTCAAGTTAATTCAGCCAATAGGAATGTTCCGAAGCTACCAGAAATAAAACTTCCAGAATTCAGCGGGGATTATGGAAAATGGTTGTTCTTCAAAAACAGTTTTGAAACCACAATTCACAACGAGGAAAGTATACCCAATGTTCAAAAACATCAGTACCTCGTTGGAGTATTGAAAGGAGAAGCACTAAACGTAATCGAAGGATTCACAATCAGCAATGAAAATTACATAAATGCTTGGAATCTTCTAAAGGCCACATATGACAATCAGATAATGATAATTGAAACACACATGGAAGAACTCTTGAAGTTTCCTGAAATTAGCAAAGACAACAAGGTCGATTCGATGAGAAAATTGAACTGGCACATTCAGACAAACATATCAGCCTTGAAATCTCTGAATCAGCCTGTAGATTACTGGGACTCATTAATAATACATTTAGCTAAGAAGAAGCTCGACTATGCGGAGCAACGCGATTGGCAAGAGAGAAACAAGAATCGGACACCAGAAAATATGCCAACGTTAACTGATTTCACAAAGTTTCTGGCAGAGAGATGTCAGTCATTGATGTTACTACGACAAAACAGTCCCAAATCTACAAACTTGAAGACATCCTATCAAAAGAATAGAGCGCAAAATAAAAGGCTAGTCCTGATAAATACATCGTCCAACTGCATTTTGTGTGGAAATGGAAATCATCTTCCTTTCAAGTGCGAGGAGTTATTGAAACTATCGCCAGATAACAGAAGAAAACTACTTATGGAAAAGAAATGTTGTGTAAACTGTTTGAAGTATGGGCATTTTTCTAAGGATTGTAGATCATCAAAATGTAGGAAGTGCGACATGCCACACAACACTTTACTTCACAAAGATGGTTATACTTTGAGCAACGCGGAGAAACCAGCAGTTTCGGAGACAACTCCCCAAGTACAAAACTCTGAGAGCACTCCAGCATCCCAACGACTAAATGTAGCTTTGGCCAGAAAGACAAAATCTCAAATTTTACTTTCGACCGCACTCGTCTACGCAGAAGACAATCAAGGGAAGAAAGTCAAATGTCGAGCGTTATTGGACCCAGGAGCAGTTAAATTTAATGACAACAAATTTAAGCAAAAGGCTTAAATTAAAACCCACAAATCAGAAGCTACAGGTCAGCGGAGTTCAGTGTGTCCAAGGGGAAGCGAAAGGAGTCGACCAAATACGCATTTCCTCCATGCAGAACCAGTTCGAGGTAGAATTGGAATGTCTTGTGGTACCTTCGATAACGGAACAATTACCTCAATCAAAGGTCAACGTGGACGAAGTACTTGTGCCAAGTCATATCAATCTTGCAGACCCATCTTTCAATGAGCCAGGAGATATTGACTTACTACTTGGAGCAGGCTTTTACTGGAAAATCGTTGTTGGCGAACCTAAGAATCACATCGATGGTCAGCCAGCTCTACAAAACACGCAACTAGGGTGGATTCTTGGAGGTGAAGTACAGAGTAAAGGAAATGGAAAAGCCACGTGTCTGACAGTCACCAATTATCAATTGTCACAGCAACTAGAAAGGTTCTGGAAACAAGAGGCTATACCAGAAGTAAAATATCAGACAAAGGAAGAGCAGCTTTGTGAGAAACTGTTTGCAGATACCACAACCAGAGATTCAACAGGCAAATTCATTGTCAGGTTGCCAACACGACCTGAGGTTGTTCTGGGTGAATCCAGAGAACAAGCCAAGAGGAGACTTGAAGGACTCGAGCGAAGATTTATCAGACAGCCAACTCTAAAACAAGCATATTGCGAGTTTATGGATACATATGAGGAGCTCGGTCACATGTCGCTTATCGAAGATACACCACTGGGAACAGGAGAGGCTTATTTCATACCTCATCACGCAGTTTTACGTCCGGACAGCAGCAGCACGAAACTGAGAGTAGTGTTTGATGCGTCTGCGGCAACCACAAACGGAAAGTCATTGAACAATAAATTAATGACTGGTCCAAATTTGCAAGCGGAGTTAGTCAATATCATGATTCGATTTCGTACTCACAAATATGTCATCACAGCAGACATCGAGAAGATGTTCAGGCAGATTACAGTACATCCTGAAGACAGATCACTGCAACAGATTTTGTGGAGAAGAGACGCTCATATGCCCATAAGAACATATCAATTAAATACGGTTACTTATGGCACGGTTTCTGCTCCGTTTCATGCGATGAGGTGTCTGCGAGAACTTGCTACTGTATACGATCAGCAGTATCCTTTAGCAGCAAAGGCGATACGTCAGGACTTTTACATGGATGATTATATCACGGGTGGCGAGACCATAGACACTGTGATGCAGATGCAAGAAGAGCTGTTGCAGTTACTCGGGAGAGGAAACATGGTACTACGGAAATGGAGGTCCAATGACAAACGGATTCTACAAAACTTAAAAATTCAACAAAACGCCCACGACTTGATGGTAGTGGACAAAGCAGAAGCCTGTAAGACATTGGGACTTGTCTGGGATTCTCAGCGAGACACTTTGCAAGTTCAAGTCACCTTCTCACAGAAACCAGCAATCACAAAACGAGATGTTTTATCCAAGATTTCTCAAGTGTTCGACCCGCTTGGTGTTATAAGTCCAGTTCTCATCACAGGGAAGATTATAATGCACCGATTATGGGTAGATGGACTCGACTGGGACGAACCACTCAACCAGGAGCAGCTCGACATTTGGGACGAGTATTACTCTTCATTGGCACTGTTAAACAAGCTGACAATTACTCGAAATGTGCATCCACATAACCAAGAATTCAGGTTCGATGTCTACGGATTCTGTGATGCTTCTGAGAAAGCATTTGGAGCTTGCATTTACGCAGTTAGCAAAAATCATGATGGAGTTGTTACCTCCAGATTGATTAGTTCAAAATCGGCAGTCGCTCCCAACAGAACCATATCTTTACCTCGATTAGAATTAGAAGGAGCACTTCTTCTCGCAAAACTTCTGAGAGAGGTAATGGACGCAATCTCACACGGAATAAGAAATACCTTCCTTTGGAGTGATAGCACAATAGTGTTGGGTTGGATCAAGACTGAACCCCGACTACTGAAGTCATACGTTGCGAATAGAGTCACCAAAATTCAGGATGCAACTGAGCATGCAACATGGGACCACGTCCCTTCGAAAGACAACCCAGCAGACCTTATATCTCGTGGAATTTCGCCAGAAGAGATTGAACACAAGGAGCTTTGGTGGTCCGGACCTGAGTGGCTAGCTACAGCAACACCACGTCCAAGTTCTTCAATGGAACCAGAAACCGATCTGCCAGAGCTGAAGAATTTAAAGACGACCCTAACCATAACGAATACTTCCCAGATTTTGCATAAATATTCCTCCTTTTCAAAGTTACGTCGGTTGATTGCTTACTGGCATAGGTATCTTGGAAATATCCAATCCAGAATACATGTGAAGACTGGAAAGATGGCACCGAAAGAAACAATGACTGGCTACTTAAAGCCCGAGGAACTGCGTCAAGCAGAAATTAGCATCATTCGATGGACTCAGATGGAAGCATTATCCTCATTTCGAAAGAACTTGATAAAGAAAGAAAGGCAACCTAAGGGCAGTCCACTAAAATCACTCGATGCCTTCGTCGATGAAGACGGATTGATACGAGTAGGCGGAAGACTGAAATATTCCTCGCTCACGGAAGAGCAGAAATATCCTATCGTTTTGCCAGCCAACCATCATATCACTACATCAATTATGAGAAGAGAGCATGTTCGACTGCACCATTGTCCACCGGAGCAACTTCTGCATGCCATTCGTCAGAGGTATTGGCCGATTGCTGGTCGAAGAGAAGCTCAGAAAATTGTTCGAAGATGTTTGAACTGTTTTCGGTTCAACCCTTCCATTCCGGAAGTTCGTATGGGCGATTTACCAAAAGAAAGGGTCACTAAGGTCACCAGACCTTTTACTGTAACAGGGGTGGATTACGCCGGCCCGTTTCAACTTCGAGAGAGTAAGCGGAGAGGCAGGCTCCAGATTTTCAAATGCTACGTAGCAGTTTTCACTTGTTTCAGCACAAAGGCTGTACACCTAGAGCTTGTCTCGGACCTAACCACTGAAGCCTTTTTGGCAGCCTTACAGCGATTTACCGCACGTAGAGGAATCTGCTCGCAGATGTTTTCTGACAATGGAAGAAATTTCGTCGGCGCTGCGAATGCGTTAAAGGAGCTGAATTCATTCCTCACGAGGGAGTCATCAGACATCGCTTCACACTTAGCAGAGCAACATATATCCTGGAAATTCATTCCTCCTCGATCGCCACATTTTGGAGGATTGTGGGAGGCGGCGGTAAAAATAATGAAGCGACATTTGTACACAGTGTCTCAGGGACGCATATTCACTTTTGAAGAACTATCTACTTTGCTTTGCGACATTGAGGCAATCCTGAATTCGCGACCCCTGACCCCACTCACTAGCGATCCTAATGATTTGAGTGTCCTCACCCCCGCCCATTTCCTAATTGGCGACTCACTAGTTCAACCCATACAGTCAAGTTATATCCAAGAACCTGACAATCATTTGTCAAGGTGGCAGCACCTGAAAAAGGTTCGTCAGATCCTGTGGCAGCGATGGCAGCGAGAGTATCTGCAGGAGCTGCAGCGAAGAACGAAATGGAATACGACGGATCAACGCGTCGAGTTAGGCAATTTGGTTCTTCTTATTGAAGAAGGAGTACCGCCTTTGAGGTGGTCACGAGGGCGAGTAATCAAACTACATCCCGGACAAGACGGTGAAATTCGAGTAGTCACAGTGAAAACTCTTGAATGTGTCTTCACAAGGAGCGTCAAAAGGCTGTGTCTACTTCCAATTGACAATTAAGATTGTACTCACGACGAATATTAAATCATTGTATAAAATCATATTAAAAGTAATTTTTTGGTTTTGAAAGCGCACCTTTCAAGGAGGTGTTAGTAATCAAAGAGCATTTTTTGATTTCATGTTGGCAAAACTGTAAAAACATCCAACAGCGCCCTCTGTGGCGAGTCTCTTTTGTCGTGCGGAGTGCAGATAGAGCAGTAGTGAAGTGCAGTTCAATGTATAATCATGTAGTAATAAAGTGCAAATGTTTAAGCAAAAGTCAGTGTTAAATTGCATTTCAAAACATCATCATTAACAATAACCATAAACAATTCTGAAAACTACATACAATCATCAAGAACATGCCTTACTGCAAAATGCATTTTCCAATTGAATAATTAATTTCATACCTATAGTCTATAATCTTAACAATCCTTATTAATAATCAGTATTCATTCAGTTACAACCACAGACACTTAATGAGAAACATTACTGATCAAGAAATCAGCCTGATCAATGATTCAGCAACAGAACAAAAGAAGTCACCAACCTAATAAAAATTTTAACTTATTTTTAATAACAAAAACAAATTCTAGAATTATTCTAAAAAGTTTAAAATAAAAGTACAAATAAAACTAAGATGATATTAAAAAATATGTATGCAAAATGTAGCCCCTCTAGTAACACTTCTTCCCAAAGAAAAATTTTTCAATTAGCACTCCCTCCCTTGTCCTTCCCATGTCATTTGGGTTAAACAAAAATTACTTTATTAAAAATTGGAAGAAATTTCACATGCATTTTAAGAACAATTTTCGAATTATATCGCCATATATATTCAAAATATTATCTATAGATTTTTTTTGCGTAAAGTAATCACAACAAGGTTTTGGCTAGTTAACATTATTAAATAAAGAAACCTACCCTCATAAGCACTACATCAGCAGCTTCAACTGCAACATCAGTGCCAGAAGAAATAGCAATCCCAATATCTGCTTGCGCAAGAGCAGGAGAATCATTAACACCATCTCCCACCATCGCCACACGAACGCCTTGCTCTTGCAATCGTTGTATTTTGGCAACTTTGTGTGAAGGAAGAACTTCAGCAAATACTTGTCGAATTCCTACCTGTGAAAAATTGATACTCAAATGTTCAGTTTTTATGTATACAATTACTTATGTGTTTGAATCCTTTAACAATATTTTTTCAGCTAAATGCCAATTTTTCCTCCAAGAATCTGATTGTGCGAAGTGTAAGTTCTATTCTTAAAATCTCAATGATTTTAATAAAAATTAAATTCCATTAATTAAAAAATTTCATTTCCATTTAGATCAATTATCCAAAGTATTTTGCTGGCCAATAATAAAGAAATGTACCAATTCTGAACCATTAATAAAGAAAAAGATTAACATGTACACATTCTCACTTTCTCTGCTCATTATCTAAAATTTTTTAAAAACAACAGCTCTACTAGGATATGGCACACTCATTCACCAACTCTGACCAAATACTTGCTTACTGTTCAAGACTACAGAGTCAGACGTTGCTTAGCAGAGAGGCTTTGAGGTGATACGAGGCACTTCCAGAAAGTGAGTTTCCCTAAGGCATCAACAAGAAAGAAACACAATACCATGGAAAAACCTAATTGTCACAGATTCAGCATATGTTGCAGTACTTTTTACATAATCATCACCAGTAGCGAGGCATTTGTCATACCATGGGATTCTATTTTTCGCTCTCCCATTCTACAGTATAGGGAGACATATCAAATACAAAATTGGTACGTATGTTAGTGGAAGAAAAGTTTGTGTATTTGTTATTACAGAACAAAATTGGCTTCTATAAAGAGGTAATTGAACAAAAATTTTGAATGCACCTCAGCCCAAATGCAAACAATGAAATGAAATGTTGACGACCTTAAAATTTCAGCCTTCATACTTATACTATTACAGTTAACATGCTTCATTTCTTATATTTTTTATGTTTTATTCACATTCATTTGGTTCTGTTCATTCACATTTTGAAAATAACATTGTTTTCCCAAAATTTACTAGAAAAGATGCAATCAAAAGTCAAAATAATTTAACTCAGGCTTACTTGTCTTGCAATCGCTGCAGCAGTCTTTCGATTGTCTCCAGTCAATAAAATTACTTCAAGGCCCATTCTTTTCAGAGAATACACTGCCAAGTGGGCTTCAGGTTTCACCATATCTGCTACACTAACTAATGCCACCAAAATACCTACAGAATAAAGAAAAGATTAAATGAAGTTAATGAATATGTTAATTTCTAATGTAAAAATTACTCTTCAATATTCTTTGGTGACTACCAAGCATCGGAGAATTACACTCTGTTAAATTTCCTTTAATCTTAATAATTTAATAATTAAAAAAAACTCATATTATCTTTTACTCATATTCAATACATGTGTGAGCATATAAAATCAGTAAATCTTTCTTAATTACATTACATTTCTTAATTTTCTCTTAATTACAATTATGACATTGAAGTGACATTATTATGTATTCATTTAACAAAACTGAAAAAAAGTTGGAGGACTTAATGTAAATATTGGCTAGCAAAACGTTGGCAAATATCTTGTCTCAGAGTAAACAAGAAATGAGTCCAAGTTATAGATTTTCAGAGATCTTTTTTTAACTGTCTTTATCAAGTATGTGCAATGAAGTATTTTATTATTGTAGTTAATAGCATTATAACAAAAAAATCTCAGAGTCATGTTGATAATATAAAAGTAAATAAGATTAAACAAGTAGCTCTTTGAGTAAGTAATATTATATTCATATGAAATTATTTGGTGAGAAACAAAAAGAAAAAGAAGAAAATAGATACAAAATGCTATCAGAATATTACAAGGCTTCCAAGCACATTATGCACCAAACAAAAACATTTGAATTTTAAACATTAGCCTCTCTACTTTCATGCTAAAACATCACTTCATTCTTGGAGGGTGTTATAAAGCTACTTTCATAAGTTGCTCCACAAGGATTAAAATGTTGCCACAGCAAAAGTATTCACATCATTTGGTTTATAGTGAACTCAGATATAGTGAACTAAAGAATCTGGTCTGTTTCACTTACATTACAAATAAGAACAAGAAGATTTGGTTATAATGAACTTTAAACCTCAGCTATAATGAACATGCTATAAGGAAATGCAACATGCTGGAAATTAATTTCTTCCTGGAAAAAAGTACATCACCTCACTACCAAATATTCCAACACTAGGCAGCTTGGAAAAAATATTGTCGGCCAAAAGTCATTATAGAAGGAGTCTCCCCTGAGGTGGAGGTTGTGGACCTGGAATGGGGTCCTTACTGACGACCTTGTGCCACTCATTTTCACTTTTTGCTTGCATGTGTGCTTGTATGTGTATGCAGATACGTGTGTGTGTGCAGGTGCTTGCATGTGTATGCAGCAGATACATGTGTGTGTGTGCAGGTGTTTGCATGTGTATGCAGATACATGTGTGTGTGTGCAGGTGCTTGCATGTGTATGCAGATACATGTGTGTGTGTGCAGGTGCTTGCATGTGTATGCAGATACATGCATGTGCATGTGCATGCGCGTGCGTGTGTGTGTGGACATGCCTGCGCTAGTGCAGGTTAGACATATTCAAAATGAACTTAAATGCTGGGGGTAGGGGAGTAAATGAATCCTAAATTTTATCTTTTAAATAACAGCTTACAACATCTGATATCCATTGGTTTTATGTGGCCATCATCGTTTTAATACGGATATTGAATTACTACGTAATATTTGAATTATATTATTTATTTATTTACTCTACGGACATTATTATGTTCAATTTACAAGTATATCACAATAGAAAAATACAAGAATTATTTATAACAAAAATAAAATTTGTAAGAAAAATAATTTACATGTAAGTTGGTGACTAAACCAAAAAAAAAAAATTAAATATATTACAAGTATATAAGAACTGTATATTGAAGAACTGATGATCTCAAATATGTTATGAACTCACTCATATTAAACTCTAAAATATCTAAATTTGGATTATTATTTAATTTTTCAAGTTCTACAGAAAAAGGTACTTGATGTATAAAGTTTAGAATAATTACGCAAGAAAAAAGGTTCAATATGTCTAGTAGACCTATTAGGGACACGAAACAACAGTTTACTAAGTAATAGTGGGCTATCTATGGTACCATGCAATCATTTATATAGGAAAACAAGGTCACTGATTGTCCTACAAGATTTAAGAGGTGGAATACCCGACATTTGCAAGATTCTTGCATAATTATGATTTAGAATCGGATCAGTACAGTCAAGTGTTAGGAAGAGAAATGGAAAAAATCTATGCAGTACTCTTTCAAGCCAATTGATGTGATGTGAAATTACATGTTAATTTTTTTAAATTTCTACATTACCATTAACTGCACACAAGACTGCCGTACGCCCAAGTTCCTCCTCATCTATCATGTGGCTGTCAATGTCAGTGGGCACTTCTCCAATTGTGCGTCGAATCCATTCACGATTACCAATATGCACCTGCAAAAAGATATTTATTGCTCACAGGGAATTTTGTACTTAAACATTTATCTGTCAAAGGCAGCATAATCAGTAGGCAGTGTCTAGTCTGTGGAAAGATGTGGGTTCAAATTCCTAATAAGGCATAAGTGTTTTCCTCAAGTATTTGTGGGTGCTAGTCATCTCATACTTCTATCTTAAACAGCCAAAAATCAATGATTTTTCTCCTTGCAGTAAATTAGGAGCAAGTGGTGAAATGGACCTTCGGAGCTCCTAGGAAAGTAGGAAGGTATCTGCCCAATAGGAGCCTATGAGTTTTCTTACACGTTACAGGGAGCAGTCAGGTGTAACACGTTGAACAGTTAAGCATTGGGAGGTAGTATGTTCTCTGTGCTGTCTCCCTGAGGTGTTTCCCAGGGTGCCACTCAGAAGCAAAGGGGAGTTGGGTGAAGATTAAAAAAAAATGTCATGTCAAAATACAGAATGTAATGGAAATGTACTCAAGAGTGAGAAATAAAAGTTACCATAAAATCTCACCTTAGTATTAAAACATTTATGAGTTAATTGTATGCAAGAATAGCAGAACCTCTCATATCGGACCACGTTCCCCACTACAAATTTGAACGTTCATTCAGATTCACTCTCATTCATTCATTCATTCATTCATTCATTCATTCATGCATTCATTATGGAAAAGTGGTGGAACACCTTCATGTTAAAAAACAAAATCTTGGGGAGTCTTCAAATTGTAGTATCAAAAAAATCTAGAGCATACCAAGATATGAGCATCTCTTTACAGTGCTTTCAGCAAAGAAAAATGTCCCATAAAGCTTCCTTCTGAATGTGGCAGCAAAAATTTTCAACTTCGAAGAATCTCTGACTTGCCGAGACTGCTTTAGTCACTGCTAATGACTAGTCGTGGTGACTTTAAACCCCACATTTGAATATTATGCCTGGTAACTTTACCATTGATATGGAAAGACACTTCATTTCTGAAGATTATCCTGTACCCTAAATCATACTTTCATGCATTGTTACATTCATAACAACAACAATCTTTCTCGCATTATTTCAAAATTTTCAATTTTTGAAAACTGAGAGAGTTCAATGACAATGAGATCTCGCATTCTTTAAGCATCTGGAGAATAAATTTGAAGAAAAAAATTCAGAGTGATTTTTGAAAAAAAAATTATTTGCATTAACTTCCAGCAGAAATTACATGAAAACTGCTCATTTTTTGAAAAAAATGTACATGACCATTTTTAAAGATCTGATTTTTAAAGCACATTGTATTTAAACATAAAAAACATCTTTAAATTTGTAGTTTTGCAATGTTAACTTTCAACAATTTTCGAAAACACAAAGTTTGCCGGAAATGGGTCTAGCACAAAATAAAAATTCTCATATTATCAAATTCTTTGATATATATGAGAAGAATATTAAAAGAAAAAAATGTGAGTAATTTTTGAGAAGATAACTGTTTAATAATTGTCTAAATTGTATGCGTAATTACTTGAAAACTCCTTATATTTTCAAAAAAATTGTAATAGGACTTTATTTCAAGATCTCACATTTAACAATAGATTTTATTAATGAAAAATCTGCATCTTCAATACTGAAGTTGTATACTAAGTATACTAAGTTCAATACTAAGATGCCAAAAGAAAATCGAACTTTTCCCAATTTTCAAAAAATCAGGGATGCCAATGAAAACCATCTTTTACACTATCTGAGGAGAAAGTTTAATCAATAAAATTAAAGCAATTTTTGACAAAATTTCGAAAATGTAATTGAGGTTTCATGTAAAATACTCCCAATAATCAAAATATCTATTTCAATCACACAGGGTATTGAGTTTTTTTAAAATCAATCGAGGAGAATCAATTTGGAAGAAAATCTGCTGAACGGTTTTGGCACAACCATTGACCACAGATGAACACAGGTAGGCAGACAGATTTTTGGTGGTCAATCGATTTTTTGAACCACACAACGTTAATTTTGACTACATAATATGTTAGAGGAAGTAATTTACTTTGTATAAGAACAATATTTATCCACATTCTCGATAACAGAGTCCAGCAATGAGTTTTTTGTCGAAAATTCACTATTTTCCAGCACACAATTACAATATTTTCTTTTCTTACAAAGGGCGAGACAATGAAAAGCCCACATTATGGGTTCATAATATAAACAGAAAGATAATAACCAAAGGGAATTTCATGTCCAACCTGATTGAAGATCAAACATTTTTAATTACTTTAAGATGTCTCATAAATTTGAAGCTCTATTGAATATTTTGAAAAAAATATATAAATGAATATTTTGGCAAATATTTGAAGTGTATACAATTATAGTGAACTAATGGACAGACTCATAATTGTATAATTTTATTTGGAATCTTAAGAAAATAACAGGCACAGGCAAGAGGTGTGAAAAATTTTGAATGACTTGGCTAATGATAATTGTGTTTTTAATAACTGTTTATTTAATTAATTTTTTAAAATGTCTTTTATAATGTATGTTATTAAAAAATAAAATAAAATAAAATAAAAAGTTCACTATAATATTTTGAATTTATCTCATTGTCTTATTTATAACAATCATTCTTGTATAATGTTACATTGTATAAATTTATATTACATTACACTATGTTGTTTAAAATGTTATGAAAAATATGCAAAATAATGAAAAATGTTATGTGCCCTAAAAAGTAGCACACATTTTTTTAATTTTAATGTGTAATCAGTCCTATTTTATGGTCAATTTTTTAAATTTTATGTCTGAAGATAGATCCAAAAAAATTAACTCAAAATGTCGGAAAAATCTAGGCATAATGACAATAAACTCTATGGATTTGATCTAATTTTTCATTAATTGAGAACTGCAATTTCATATTAAAAACAAAATGACTCTGTAATAAAATATAAGGAACTTTAAAGAAGGAAATTAGGAAAGCACAGCAAATGATAACCAGAAGAAAAGTCAAATATGGAAATTAAATGAGAGTTAAAAACAAAACAAAGGCACAACCACCTAGAAGTTAAGGCAGCTCATAAAGTGAAAAAGCAGAGCAAATTAACTAAGGAATAATATAAATATTTAATAATTTATTGTACAAACCTCATATGTTTCACAGACATTCTCTGCCGGAGCATTGATGTTGAGAAGTTGTTGCAAAGTAATCGCCTGTTTCTCTTGTGATCTATGGTGATTCAAGTTGGTGTCAATCATAACGCCATTCACATTTACACTGTAGCCATGCCTGTACAGTGAATAAAAATCAAAAACTTGTCTATAAATGTACAATATTTTATATATACATACACACATACATACCTACATACAGAGAGAGATAAGGCAGTATCAAAAAAAATTGATTTCAATGGTTTAACAAAAAGAACATTAGTTTTCAATGGAAAAACAATATTCACACTCAAGAAATGGTATTTAAAATGGGTTTAGGGATGCTACAAAGGCAGTAATCACCCACTTTCTCACCTTTTTTTTTATTAATTAAGGGATAAGTACAGAGATATATGAATTCATATTTAAAGGTGAACAAGTTTGAATTCTCCCACTCAATGTATCCACTCTTCCTTTCCTTGGCAGATGAAGACCATGATAGATGTTGGTGTTTGAAGATTGTTTCACTCCACCTTGAGTGTACATGATATTTCTGTGAGTGGAGGAGCTTGAGTAACTCAATGACCCTGAGAGCTATGCCAGCAGTAGTGTAACTATTGGTAGGGCCTGCCTTGTAGGACAGGTCGATGGAGAGGGTTTAGACAAAGAAGTACTCCAGGAGAGGACCTCAATGCCAGGAGGAGACCTACAGAAGAGGGCCTTCAGAAGTGGACCTCAATGGCAGTTTAATTGAAGAATTCTCCTAAAACAAGGAGGCCCCCACCATCAACAGTAATCGCAAGAGCCCCCCCACAGCCTCAGCGCATATGAACGATTTTTGAAAGGCTTACCCTTACCTTGAGTAATAAGGACACACTGAAAAGGGGTACAGCGAGGAGGATGCTGCTGTCGAACAAAAGACAATCCCCAAAGACATGGAAAGCTCAAAATTAAATCTTCTGGTCCTCCACGTTGATGGTTGCGCATGAGGCCTTTAGTGCACAAAAAAATTATTACACGTATGCTTTACTGAAATCAATTATGGACTGTCTCTGTTGACAACCACTGCTCGAGCAAGGACAAGAAATTATGAATACGGGAACATATTGTTGTGGCCATCTGGAATATCAGAGGAATATGATTGAAGGAGTCTGAACTGGTCAGAGGACTCAAAGAGAAGAATATAACTACATATGTTGTTACAGAAACAAAGATGACATTAAAAGGAACTAAGGAGTTAGGAAATTATGTATATTACTGATATACAGAAGTGTAAATCAAAACTGTCGAGCTGAAGCGGTGGTTGCAATTCTAGACAATCATGGAAAAATAAAATTGTCTACTATAATTGGATAAATGAAAGAATTGTAACAGATATTATCTGAGATTGAAGATAGGTCATTTGACTATTATTGGACTGTATTGGCAGTAAAGAGGAAAGCCATCTGTTCCATGAAAAACGACAAAAATGCCTGAATAATGTAAATAAAATGGATTATGATATACTCTGTGGAGATCTGAATGCTGGAGTGTGTAACAATCCAATCCTAAACATCATGGGTACAATGGGGGACATAAATGATAATGGAAATTCGCTGAGACATTTCTATACCTATAACAATTTGAAAATATGTAACATATTGTTCTGGAAGAAAGGCAAGAATACATTTACTTGGTGAAGTAGAGGTTCAAGCTCTATTATTGACTACATTATTTCAAATAAAAAGATGTGTCCATTAATTAAAGATGTACATGTCTATGGAGGATGTGACATCCGTTCAGATCATTTTTTTGTAATCTCAAAATTTTCCCTGTTGGCTCCATGGAAGAGAAAGGGGTCAAAATGTGAAACCTTGTGGAAACTACTGGAGGTTTATTACAGTATTCTTGGTAGATTATTAGTCTTAAAAGTGTTCCTGCTGTTGCCACCTTTTTAGCGATCTGCCTCCATTTCTGATCTCTATTGGTTTGTACTTCCAAATTAATTTTGGAAATCTGTTGTTGTTCATTCTCTGTAAATGATCTTTCAATCTTCACTGAGACTGTTCTAACTCTTCTACTAAACATTTGGTTTTCAATTTCTTTCTGATGACTTTATTTCTCAGTCTGTCTCCTCTTGTGATTCCCATGAGGTGCCTTAGTAATCTCAAATGTGCCGCCTACTGTTTTTGTTTGTCAGTACAAAATATTTATCTGAAATTGCATGCAGGAATCAATCACAGTGTCACGAAATCCAGTGCAAAGTTTAGGCACTGGATTGTTTTTAGATGAATAGACTGACAGATATTTGAGAAATTACTTATTTAGTAACAGGGACTCACAAAACCTGTTTTTTTTGGTCAAAATATTAGTACTCTTTTCCTACAACGTTACTTAACTCTCTATGTCACGGCTGTTCAACTGGCGGCCAGTGGTGAGCCATTTATTAAGGCATGTGAAATGTTACTTGACAAACATGAAAGTCCCTAGCATCGATATTGGGTGAGAATATTGCACCTAGTGCACGCACCCTGTTGGAGTCAACAACTCCTTAATGAAAAAACTGGTTACATTTTGATTTAAGGATTTTTTTCAAGTAAATTCAGAAATTCAAAATCACCTCAATGTGTTTAACTCCCTTATGCTTGGTACAGTCTGATATCATGCATAGTTCTATCCCCCCCCCCCCCCCGTCGTTTCAGACCGGCTGGGCAAACTGCTCAACAACACAGGGTCACATGAGGATCGCCCAAGTAATGAAAATATAGATTGCAAACATATTAAAGGTAGCAGTTGCGGCCCTTGAGGCCTTGCTAGTTGGACACCCCAGCTGTATGAGAAGAATACAAGAAAGTTAAAATACTCACTGGGTACCCCAAAACATGTATGATAACAAAAAAACGGGGGGAAAAGGTGCATGATATGGATTGAGGGCTTATATTTTTTATCACTTGCACGGAAAAAATCTCAACAATAACAAAAGTGACTTTGTATTTCTCCAAAAAAATTTTTAATGTCTCGTGTTTATGCTTCTATGTATGTAATATAATACAAATAAATGAAAATAGGTTTACAAATTTACAATAAATTATAGGTAGTAATGCTAACCTGTACTGATTGTGATAATTAACAAGAGCTTCTGACTTGCGAGCCTGGGAGAGGAGCACGTCTATATTTGATATATTACACTTGAGGCCACAACCAGGAACAGCCACGAAGTTGGAGCACTTTCCAGTTATTTCACTGCCAAATATTTCACGTACAAAGGTAACAATTGCTGCAAATAAAATTGAAAATTATTTGTCTTTGCCAGCAAATTGAAATTATTTAAGTAAACTATTGCAGTAAAAGAAGAATTAGAAATACAGACAAACGTTTTTAATACAACAAGCACCCAAGTATTTTTCCAAGGGAGAATATGTCTATATCATTTTTAACAAATATTGCCAATAATGCCAATGAATACCACAAAAAGGGTTATTTCTGTGTAAGTATGTGATCTTATTTTTAGCACATTGAAATTCAGTTTCTAGTACTGAACACAAATGTTCGAGGCAAATTAATTATCAAGATTGTGCCCAGAACCATCATTTCACTAGAAAAATATAAACAAAACATTTCGACAATTGAATAAAAATGCTTCTTTTACAAGTCATTATTTGTGTCATCTCTACTCTTCACCGTTATTGAAACAAAATGCCATTTTGTGGACACAACAAAACATCACTGTGCAAAAACATGCCATGGTTTTAAACTGTCTTGAAAAAATAAATGAAAATAGAATCAAATTTCACATATGCACAGCACCATGAAAACCCTCGTTTTTATAAGATTGCAAAAAATTGTAATTTTGGCTTCACACGTGTAATGGCAATGTCTTAATGCTTTAGTGAATTTGAAGGTTGCAGGATTGATGCCAGCAAAATGACAGATATTTACTTCTTGAATTAAACATATGTGAGCTTGTGGCACATTTGGAATCAAATTCTAAGGTGACTGCTCTGATCAGTGATTTCCATGGTTTCCCTTATCACTTCCAAATGCTAGAGCAGCATCTTAGAAAATGAGCCACGAGCTATGTGCGATCCTTCCTTTCCTATACAACCTTTCAGCCAATCCCTCTTTCTCAATTGATCCGCCCCAAGGATTCAGAAAACCCGACACGCATTGGAGATCAGGAAATTAGCGACAAGCTGCAAGTTTCCTGATCTGCACCAAATGAGACTTATGGATGGGAAAATTGATCTGTGGTGAATTCAGGAGGCATTAAAAGTTTATCTCTTATGGTGAATAAATATATCACTTTCACTTTCCCTCTGGATCCAATATATTGCAGAACTACCATAAATTATTGTACAGTCATATCTTAAACATGGGAAGTACAAAGCAACACTTCATTTTTATTAGAAATTACCTGATGCAATGGGATGTTCACTATTTGCTTCAGCTGTCCCCAACAAAGCTAAAAGTTTGTCAAGAGAACAGACGTGTTCATCTACAAACAATGAAATTCTGGAAACCATTGGAGATCCATAAGTGATAGTTCCAGTCTTGTCAAATACCACAGATTTCACCTTATGAGCATTTTCTAAAGGTTCTGCCCCTTTAATCAAAATGCCGTTCAGTGCTCCAACTCCAGTGCCAACCATCACAGCTGTGGGCGTCGCAAGACCCAAAGCACACGGACACGCGATTGCCAGTACACTCAGAGCACAGCGAAAGGCATACTGGAAGATTATCTCTTCCCGATTGAATCCTTCCATGTCTTTTTCCTGCAACATAATGTTCTGTTAAAATGGGTACAAAAAGAAAAGAGGGGAAAAAATGGAGTAAAACATGAAATAAAAGAGAAAACTATCAATAATATTCTACAGTAACAAAAATCCATTTTGATGACTTTACACCATAATCCTATATTACACTGTGAATTTTACTCTATTTTCACATTAAAAACTTTTCACTATTCTCTCTAAACTTCTGGAGTAAATAGTGAACTTAATAACCAATTAGTCAATGCTTATAAATTTATGAGTTATATTTTAAAATTTCATCTATGAAGGTAATATTGAATAAATTCCATTGAAATTTTACCTACCGGTTAACTGTATTTTAATTTTACTTTTTGCTTTGATGCAAGTATTGTACTTCCTAGTAATATTTTTTTTAATGCATAATGACTATAATTTAATACATACACTTCTTTTTGTCAGTTTTAAAAATATGATAATTTGTGAGCTTTTACAGCCTGTATGCTAATAAATAAATAAAAATTAAAAATAGGAAAAACAAAAATGATAATGGGCAGCAATAGTGTATGATTTTATTGAGCAAGAATTTCAAGCATTTAATTTTCTGTACATCAATGGATATTTATATGAGAATACTAATTCAGGTAAGTTTATTTTATTTCGCTTCCAACATTTGCAAATCACACCTTCAATTTCATAAGTTGAGACCACATTCTAGTGTCCCAGTGTTCAGTCAAATTTGAAAACCAATGTTAGAAATTGTATCAACTATCAAAAGGTTATCTCTATCTTTAAGACATATGGACCAAGACTCCTCTCAACATTGGATATCAGTCCACATGCTAAGGCTACACACTTATTTGTATTACTTTTAAAATTCATAATTAAAAAAAACTATTCAATACAACTAAAATGAAAAGTGTATTGGTGAAGGCATCAAAACAAATTTTACAAGAGTCATAAAATTAATATTATTTTAACAAAAGATATTAATATTGGCATCATCAAAACAGAATGACTCATAACACATGGGAAATACCAATATCTAATAGGTTTAGGATTTATACTAAGGACTATAATTATGATTGATCATATGTTGGGTAACATTACCAAAACACACAAACAAATATCATCCATAGAATTATAATGATTTAAATCTTTATCTTTTTAGTCAATTTAAGTTGCCACAAACAGATACTTATGGACCATGGTTTATGATGGAAAGCATTTTGTAATATTTTATGCAATGTTCACAATGAGCATTGAATTAATTGTCCTCCAGCAGTAACAGAGTCTGAAACATTTTGAAAGCGAAGATCTACTGTATCTTGTTGTTGGCATCCATAGTTAACCAACAAACAAGGATCATATTAGTTCAAACAGCAAGCAAAAAGGTTTTCGGTGAGAGTTCTTATCTTAAGTTATGAGTGCAATCTTTAGTTAATCCTAATTCAGTTACTGGGAGTCAAGTCTACCTTGACTTGAACGGTATACATTTTGTTATTCTTGAGAAAAGTTGGTTTGTATTTTTATTACTTAAGAACTAACTGGACCCATGCAAACATTCTGCACTTAGTAAATCAATGTTTTGAAGGTGGAAATAGCTCATACTGTATCCCAACTTCAAATAAACTTCCCGTAACTGTATGTGGAAGAATTGTAGACTCATCATGCTGGGCTTATTTAAACACCAATCTATACTAGTTTACATAAATTTTGAGTGTCTTCTAATTTCTGACCACCCAGGGAAACTACTAAATCAGGGAGCCTTAAAAAAATAAACATCCAAAAAGGTAACAGAGGGCACAAAAGGATCTGTTTTTGTAGAATACTGCTTAAGAATCATAATTTGGGCTCTACCTGCCGCCTGTATGCTCCCTCACATATTCTCTGCAAGTTCTTAGCATGTTGCCCCACAATTATTTCACATATTTCTGGTTCTTCGCAGAACCTCCTACACATTTCCCTATGGGAACCGCTCATGCTACCTTCCATATCTCCACATGACTCCCTACATTTCCTCAAGACATGTTTCACTGCATACTTGCAAGCATGTCCCATACATGTTCATGTTTTCCCCAAATATTTCTACCTGTAATAATCTACAATTTAACAAAAATTATGATAGCATAGTTTTCTTAAATGTTTTGGTACTTTGTCTGGAAAAGAAATTTCTCCAACAGAAATAATATAAACGATTATCAAATGTACTAATATTTTCAGCCAATGTAAAATATTTTTTAAGTAGTAGTGGTTTTAATTTTTAGCAACTATTGAGTTTTGGCACATTACAGACACAATTAGTACATACTTCAGAACATCGCATATTGCAAACGTTATTAAAATTACACAGAACTAATTAAAAGAATCAAAATCTATTCAAATTAAATTACAATAATCCAAAAAGTAGAAGTGTCTTACTTTGATATGCAAATATCCAAGATCAACGAAGCCAACAATAGTCCACCCCAAAAGAGTAATCGTTGACACCACAACAACAAAAGGAACAAAGTAACCAGCAATTTTGTCAGCCAGTTGTTGGATGGGGGCCTTCGATGTCTGAGCCTCCTCAACGAGTCGCACGATTTGTGCTAGAGTGGTGGCCTCTCCTGTATGGGTCGCAATAAGTAGAAGCATCCCGTTCTGATTAATAGATCCTCCAATAACAACAGATCCTTTCTTTTTGGGCACTGGCATGGATTCTCCAGTAATTAAAGATTCATCACATGTTGAATGACCAAAAATAATCTTGCCATCAACAGGTACTTTGGCCCCCGGCAATACCTAAAAAAAAATATCTTTTTTAAAATTTTAAAAAAGCAATTTATTTCAACATATTTCTTATAACTTTCAATAATTAATTATTATTTATAATATTATACAATTTTTAACATAGTTTCATATTCTTGAATGAAATAGAAAGATTGCAGAGAAACAATCATTGAATTATTTTTAACTATTTAGTATTCAATGTAAATTCTACATACAAGATGAAATATATTTTAAATATGCCAAGATTTTAAGAAATTACTGAGAGAAAGTACACTTTATTCTCAAGACACTATACTTGCAAAGTGCTTAAAATATGTTCCACAAAGTCGAGCAAATGATGATTGCATGAATCCAGACTAAGTCAAAGAAATTGAAAAGTGTTCTTCATCTCTTTGATTATCAAATATGTATCATGTATAGGTAATGGATTGTCTTGAAGTGCAAATATTTGATCCCCTCAGGATCTGAGCCCAGGACCTTCTTATCCGGATATCTCTTCCAACGGTCTGAGTTATGGAATCAAACATCGTGTTCACAATAATTACATGATCCTGGCAATTCCTGATCTTATGCCATTGGCATGAAGGGTGAAGATGAAAAAATTATACATAGATGAAGTGAAATTTTGTACACAATTTAATAGAAAATTAGATTATCTAAGAATTCTTTATCACATACAGCAACAAAAATGGTAAACAATTTAAGATTAAAATGATGAAATATACCTTCAAAACATCTCCTCGTTGTACTAAATCAACAGAAATTTGACGTTCATTTAGTATTTCCATATCTTCTCCAATTTTAACTAATAGAGCTTCTGTAGGTTTTAAAGAAAGTAACTTTGAAAGTGCTTCTGATGTCTTCCCCTGTAATAACAAGATTGAATTTTAAAGAAAATATTACATTTTTAAAGGTAATAGGATAACATCATTACAAAAGACCAAAAAGAGTTCAATATCATGTGATTGATATTGTAAGAATTAATTGATTAATGATTCTGGACACATCAACTGCTAATGTCATTAGTCCTGTAAGTATAGTTCCATTCCTCCTTTCTCAGTAGGTAGCGGTGATCTTCCCCGGCTGAATGGACAAATACAGAGCATAGTTATCTCACCAAGAGCCACAAAATATCTCTGCGGCATTCACAGCATGAATGTAATGTATCAGATCTCCAATGATTGCTGATAATTACCTAGATGTACTCAAGTTATAAAATCATTAAAAGGAATGTTTTATACATATCTGTATACCTCTTCCCACGCTCAGAGAGCCGGGAGAAAGGGAATTCCCCTTGGCCTAGGGCCTACAGCGAGACAAGCGGCTCCAAGGTCGAATTCTACGCTAACAGCTAAAGCCCATTTCCTTCACGATGTGGCTGCCATGACTAAAACTCATATCGTATGGAAAGAGAAATTAAAATAGACTTGCAGATGCATTCACTCCATTACGAGTGTCTTGAGTCTCCCTACCAACTGCTTTAAATTCATCGAAATTCTGTTTTAAGAAGATTTTCCCCCCTGCAGGACATGAAAAATCATTCCATTTCTGTGTTGGACAGATTCTGTTTTATGCCGTGTTGAATGCCATTGAACTTCATGGCCAGAGAAATTTTTCAGGTAAGCCATGTTTCTGGTTTATACAGGTTCTGATTTAGTCAGATTTTACTGTATCAGAATTAATAAATGAAGAATGAATTAAAGATATACTATGAGTGAATGTACATGTGAATATTTTGTTCATTCATTCCATGTACACATATTTATACTTCTTTCAAGACATTCCTAAGTTTATAGTCAAAAAAGAAGCAACCTATCATTTAGGGTAGAAGATTCAGACCTACCTTGGCAATGTGCTCCAACCAGCGGCCCAATGAAATAAATAACAGTAGCATTGGAGGAGTATCAAAGAAGGTTTGGGGGCTTGTTGATTGTTGCAAAGCCATTGCAGCAATCAAAACAGCTACAGAGTACACATATGAAATGGTTGTTGTCATCGTGATGAGTACATCCATATTTGTTGAATGATGTTGCAAAGCTTTCCAAGCTTGCACATAAAAATGCCATCCACCAAAAAACTGAAACAGATACAATTTCACACACATAATGCTTTGTCAGTAACACATTTGCAAACGAATCTACCAATACAAGCTTGTTAGAAAAGAAGAGAAGTACCACTTCACCAATAAATTATGACAAAAACGTTACAAGTTATAAGGAGAATTAGAAATAAAACTGATTTTTAAATTCTCTCTGGCTATCCTCCATAGTCTTGGTTTGTTCTGATGGCCTGAGAACAAACACCATATTTCCTGGTTCTGCTGCAATGTGAGAAATTTACGGTCTTTGCTAAATAACTTCACCTAACAGCATGGTACCACAGCTAGGCATTAAAATGGAGATCTTGCAATGGTTTCAATGGCAATCATGAGTTTGCTGGAATCTGAATGGCAGAGCAAAATCCCTTTATCTTGTTAAGGTGGTAAAATGCCTCAACCTAGACCTATGCATTAATTATAAGTTGCAGCATAACCATAGTGCCTGCAACCAAGGCAGATTGCAGCACAACCAACCATGAAAGATGTCTCAAGTAACATATGTGTGATTCCAAAAAAACGAATGAAGTTTGCAGTTAATTCTTGGTAATTTTTGCGGTAATTTTTTTACTCATTTATACAAACAGCTTACTTAAGACTGTATTTATAAATACTACATTAAAAATAATCTAAAAGTCAATAGTAGGAGTTGAGAAATTGAGAACTAGTTGGCACTTCTATAACTTTTACTTGTGCTCTTTCTCTTCTAGGAATATTCTTAAATCTTTCCTTATATTCTCAATATTACATGTATGGAAGAATTGTGATTAATTTGTGTAATTTTACCTACCAAACCTGTGCTACATTTCCTTTAAGCTTTTAGGTCTCATTGTCAATATTTCATAAAAATATTTCAGACAATGAAGTACGAGTGACAAGGAGGATTTATATGGTCAGTCTTTTTTTTCAATTGTCAAGAAATTCTGCAGGAACAAAATATCATTTATGAAGTTTTGAGAAAATCGTAAGTTATTTTCCATGGTTGTATGGTAGAAAATATTTCCAATTTCTCTTTTGGTCGGCTATGACCAAATGAGCATGGCTTTCAAGATTTAGCAAATGCAACTCAAGTTTTCCTTCAGAGCAATCTTCAAAAAATTAGGTGCAAAGTGTCAGTATTTTTATACGTCTAATAGGAGGCATATAAGATCTAATAGTGGTCTCACAATGTCACGCTTTAGCATCTGGTAGTGTTTCAGTGGGTTTGGAAATAACTTAGTGTTACTGATACAGCAGCTTCAGACAGAGGATAGTCTTCTGCTAATGTCGTTCAAACACAAGCCAAATAGTGGCAGTCCAAGACTGAGGGACTTGTTACTTCTCAACATTGAAAGTGTATATAAATACATTACAAAGAAAGTCTACATGTATCATATTAAGAAAGTTTACGGTAAGGACTTATCATAAGGTAAACAAAGTTAAACAATTTTTGTATAAACTGTAAGGATGAATGACAGCAACAATGAGTAACACAAAAGAAATTGTATGGCGAATGTTCAAAAATGAAAATGTAAGGGAAGGCAGTGTGATTAAAGGGAAAAATAGTGGAATTGGTAGTGAACAAAACATCATATGTACACGTGAGTAATTTCCCTGGGTATTTAGTTAAATTACAGAAAGAATCCAAAGATTGATAAATAAAATGCTTAAATGCATAAATTAATGCATAAAATTAATGCATAAATAAAATGCTTGGGCGGTATTAACCGGTTAGAAATGAGAATATGTGCAAGGAAGTGGTGAACCTGCATAATAGAACTAAAGAGAAACGCAATTAGGTACTGTACTTTGCATCAGATGAGACATAAGAATAGCGCATGATATAAATAGATGGGGCAGAACGCATCGAGACTCGTTTACGATCAAATGGTGATGAAAGGTTCTCTGAGATAATCAAACATGATAATTGTGTAAACTGCTGATAGTAGAAATGTTCTATGTGGAGCGAAGTATAAAACAACGTGTGGAAGAGAAGAAGATGCCACGATAGAATTGGACTAGACTGAAAATGGAAATTTAAATGAGCCTGAAAGCGACAGCCAAAATGCAGAGGACCCAAACAGGGAAGTTATTAAATGGGACATAAATCTGAATAGTGTAAGAAGACCAAGTTTTGGAATAATCTTAATAAATTTTCAATTAAAATAATAATAGGTAACAGCCAAGCATTAAAGGGAGGAGTAATGCGAAACATTAAATAACGACACGGTAATAATATTGTTATTAGAATTGTTATATAAAATGCCATGTATGTTTCTTTAGTTTAAGTTAAGCAGAGGAATCAGAGATTACTGTTAGCAATAAATAACTGTAAAGAAAATTCCCAAATCCCAAATATTAAGAAGTACAAATATTTCTTACAAATGTTTTCATATGTGAGAATCTGTATAGACAGACATGTCTAACTCACAAAATAGAATTTTATCAGGAGGGATCGACCTCGACACACATATAGGGCAATTGTCATGTCAAAGTTCGAAGAATAAAATTAAGTATTTATGGTAGAATAATTGCCGAGTAGTATGAGAAAAATATACCAGACGACATAAGTACTCCACAAAGAAAACGACAGTACCATATTAAGAAAGCCTACATAAGTACCTCATTAAGAAGGTCTACATAAGTACTCTACAAAGAAAGTCTAAATAAGGATTATATTAAGAATGTTTGATGTCATATTTTTATGCAAATCTTTTTCTAATGTTAATGAAATTTTGTACATCTGACTTTCAAAACAATGGAGAAGATACCATTTACATGAGATTTTGAAAAGCTATCCTTGTCCTCCTTTCCCGTACCTTAAGGCAGAACACTTTTTCAGCTTCTCACAAAGATCTCAAAAGCAGAGGAAACTGACCACAACACAGAGAGTAAATACATTTGGATTTATTTCAATCATAAACTTAGGCTTGAAGTAATTCAAGGTCAATGTTAAATATTTGTTCCAACGGAGGAGGGCAAAGCAGGGAGATGGAGAGAGTGGCTAGGCAGAGTGGCAGGGTGGGGACGAAAACAAAATAATTTCCTTTTTAGTCTATTCAAATAGAATTCATTTCCTTTCCTGCCTGTTAAGTAACAAGTAAATGCCATGCCATGCCATGCCTTGTTATTTCAGCCAGTTTCTCTCATTTGTTCTCAAAGCTGTTCTAAGTAAAGTACCTGTACTGGCGTTGAGAAGACAAAAAGGATGAGATTTTCCCACGACAGGCCTGGAATGATGCAGCACATGTCTTCATGTGACATGCTCCCCAAGGACATGTGCATCATGAAGTACATCATGGTCACCATGCAGGGCAACCCAAAGATCAAGGAGATCAAAAACGCAGTCCGCCACTTGGCAATGTCTTCCCTAGAAAAAGAAGAAAAAAGGAAGAACAATTAATTTCAGTTTTCAATATGAAATTTGAAAGCAGCTTCAGATAATTTCAGCATTATTTATTGGCACTGCAAATTTAAAATAAGAAATTAAGAGCATTTTAATTATATGATAATTTTTACTGATGATGTAACATCATATTTTGTCCTTTTAAAATCTTTTGTCATGTTTTCAGCCATTGTTTTACACATGGATACATTTTATTTTATCACAATTCATTTGTTTTCCAATTTCCAGAACTAAGAAAAAGTAATTCAATGCATTTCAATGTGTTTCAGTTATACAGTGAGATTTTGTGTTTTGGAGTGTTAGTGGCATAGGCTGCTGCCAAGCAGTGCATGCACTGAGTGCGCATGGGTCCCAGAGCCTTATGCAACACAATCGATCAGGCCGAAGTACGCAAGAGCAAGCCCGCAACTCATATGCATGTCTACATTGGCTATATTGCTAGTAATTGCTGAAGTGAACAATAATCCCAGTCATAAGTGTAAGTGTAATTCTTGCAGCAAATTGAAAAGAGATACCGGTGGATCCAGTGGCTGAACAGTGTCTGAGGTTTAAACATGCATTGGCAAGTTTACTTACAGCCGGAGGAGAAACGAGTCTGAAAGGAACACTAGGTAACTGGACAGCAAGTTCATGTTGATGCAAGACCAAAAGACTGAACAGGCACCGCAAGATCAAACTCAACAGGAATTTGAAGGCAAAGAGAATATAATAGATGACACAGTGTTGAGCCATAGTGCAGTGTGATACTAAAGGTAAGATGATGCTCTACCTTTTCAAAGACAAATGTATGTAAGGACTCTTACAAAGTTCAAGTCAAACATTTTATTATCTGCTCTTCTTCATAAGTTCAATACTCTCGTCAGTTACAAACAACTACTGTACATAGCAACTCCCCACAAAATCGCCATCATGTACATGTGATTCCTATTTGTAGGAATAACTTCATGATAGTGATTGAGAAAACAAAAGTGAATGACAAAATTTAACTTCTAATACATTTGGTAACAAACTTAAAAGAGCAGCTGGATTTTTTCTCTGCCAATGAAATTAACCCTGCAGTACTCATGTTCCATTTTGTAACATGATTCTGCAGACTACACAAGTAGCTTGTATTAAAATTATATTTTTTAATTATGAGTTATTTAATAACTTAAGAATTAAAATTCTTACAAGTTTCATAAAAATTTTCTGAACAAGTACTTTGATATAAATTAGTGATTTAATTTACCTTTGTTGTCTAGTGGATGAAAAAATAGAGACAAACAGCTTGTGTATTAACATATATAATTTTTTTTCTCCATTGAAAATTCATTATGAGTCACTCAAGCAATTGTGATAATAGTATCTCACTTCAGCATATGATAACAGCACTATTGATATAACATACTATGTTAATATAATTGGGAATCTGAAGTATTTGGGATATGATAATGTTAACCATGTTAACTCTGACAATCATTAACCATCTTTTGGATTTCGTGCTTAAAGGCTATAATTGGGATAAAGTCATTACAAGGCTTGAGGCAAAGCCTTTAAGCTAACTTTGCAATACAAATTTGATGAAATTATTTTCAAGTTAAAATACTATATTTCTGTGATTTCAATAAATAACATGCTGTGAAATGAGAAGACTAGGACCATTGCACCTGGGCAGCACGCCTCAAGAGGCGACAGCTGTGACTGCCATTCTTTGCACCCTGCCTACCGTTGTGACATACATAAAGGTGGGTTGTGATAACAAAGTATCCCAACAAGAGATGATCAAGAGGAGATTATCAAAACCCTTACTGTTTAGCGAAACACATTACAGTACACATGACCAGAAGAAGTGCATTTAACATCCATTGCTTAGACCACTCAAATGAATTTTCAAATGAATGGGTAATTTGTACCTTATATATCGATCCCAAAGATTATATTAAATTTATTTGCACTATTTTGCTACTTGTTTATATTTCGTAGACAACAAAAAGTAACAGTTGGAAATGATACCTTGTTTTCGATTAACATATACACAGTCCGTCCTACTGAAAAGGTGACTGATTTTATATTCGCGAAACCAATCGCGCAATCTGTGATCTGATGCAGGAATTAAGTAGTGTTGTTTCGACTACCTTCTGTTTCAAAAGTAACAGCACTGGCATCACAGACTGCTTGCAGTAAATAAAACTGCAACAGTATGTTTTGACCCTCGGTCATGAAAAGAGCAATGGAGCAACGTGAGAACATTAAGTTTTGTTTCAAAGTGGGTAAAAGTGCCACAGAAACTTTTGAAATGATACAACGTGTTTATGGTAGTGAAACAATGAGTCGTAAAAATGATTTTATATGGTATGCAAGATTTCGTGATGGAAGAGAGAGCATTGAAGACGATCCACGTCCAGGAGCATCAGCGACAGTTCGAGTCGAAGAAAATGTTCAAAAAGTGGCTGAAATTCTTCGAAATGATCGTTGTGTATCTACCAGGTTAATCGAGGAGCTCACTGGAATTCCTAAATCAACTGTGCATCGCATATTGACTGAAAATCTGGGCAAAAAGATCTGTTGTCACTTTGTGCCCCACTCACTCACGGACGATCAAAAGCATTGCAGAGTGGAACACTGCAGAGACATGAAACGATCGGCCGATGAGGACGCAGACTTCCTGTCATGCATCGTAACCGGTGATGAATCACAGTGTTTTCAATACGAGCCACTTACAAAGCGCCAGAGCGCGGAATGGAAAGGTCCAGAATCTCCGAAACCGAAAAACGTGCGAATGAAGAAAAGTCGGGTCGAGACACTGCTCACAGTTTTCTTTGATTCCAAAGGAATTATCCATAAAGAATTTACTCCAGAAGGTCAAATGGTGAACGCACATTACTACTTGGGTGTTCTAACTCGTTTATGGTCGAGGATTGTTCGGGTGAGGCCTGAATACCGCAACCAAGGAACTTGGTGTTTGATGCACGACAATGCTCCAGCGCACAAAAGCAAGATCGTTCGCCAATTCTTGGCTGAAGAAGGTATTGTTGCACTTGACCATCCTCCTTATTCGCCGAATTTCGCTCCGTGCGACTTCTGGCTATTTCCCAAACTGAAAATGGCCATGAAAGGACAGCGTTTTGACAGGATTTCCGATATCCAGAAGGCTACGACAACGATCCTGCAGGCAATTCCAATTGTTGACTATCAGAATTGTTTTGAACAATTTTTCCAACGCTTCCAGTTGTGTATTGACTCACAAGGAGACTATTTTGAATAAAAAAGCATGTACACTAAGAACAACCAACTTCTTGTATTTTATTTCACATCAGTCACCTTTTCTGTGGGGCGGACTGTGTATATAAAACACAATTTAAAATAATTGGTCTCTAAACCCCATTTTGTAAAGACTTTTACATATGTTAATGTGTAATAAACTTGAAAAACTGAAATAGCTATTATCATAAAAAAACAGAAAATGTCATGTTACCTGTGGTCCAAATAACCTCGCCCATCCTTGTCCTTATTTGTAATCGGCGAGGCAGAGAAACCCAAATCAACTATGGCCTCCGCAATGTCCCGTGGGCCAGTCAGTTCAGCATCATAACGAAAACGACCTCTCTGAGTTGTCAGAGCCACAGACGCAGACTTCACTCCTTTCATTTTGCTCACAGTCGATTCGATCTTGCTGACACATGATGAGCATGTCATTCCCTGGATCTACATTTCAAAATAATATACATTAGATTAGTAATGCAGTAATCCTCTTCTAGTCTAATCTAGCAAAACTCAAATTTAGTACATCCATTTAAAAAGGCAAGGCTAACCCAACAAGTAACACAGGTTTCAAGTGTCTGGTGCAGTTCTCTAACTAATTTCATCTCTCCTCGTTGGCAGGGGTATAGCACTGAATGTGAAGGCTCACTTCTCAGCAACTTCATGTTTTAATTATCATGAAATTGGATACATTTTTCTCAAAATTTTAGATCTTCAGGTCGTGTAATGTATGTTGCATCACAATAACAACACAAATACATATCAAAAGAAAATATTTGAAAATTTGACCAAAAATGTAAATTTCAGTTTCAAAAGTTACAATTATTCATTATCCAAATATTCATTAAAATACAATTGTTTCAATTTGCAATCGTACAAAAACTGATTCTTCAATATGTTATTTGTTATGCAAGCAGTAGATAAATGCTGTCTGAACTATCAAGAATTTATTAATTATATGTATTTGAAGACAAAAATATTAGTAAAACTTTATGAACATCTATTTATCCGCAGTGCTCTGACAAAGGCAAACAAGGAGTCTTACCTTCAGTTCCACCTCCCCTTCTCCTGTCCCCGGCTCCTGAATCACCTCTGCGGGAAAGCCCAGGTCAGAGATGGAAGCTGCAATATCCCCAGGCTGGATGGCTGAAGGATCGTACTTTACCTCCGCCTTTGCAGCCAGAAGAGCTACGAGGACACTCTGAACACCTGGCGATAAAAACACAAGACCTTTGTTATAGCATGCTACTAACATCGTTGTTCCAGTCTGTTCATTCAGAAAGGACAGGAGCACAATGAAGAGAAATCAATAATGAGAAAAATGCACAATATGGGCAATATTCTTCAGAATGTAAACACATTTGCTAACTGATTTTATATAATACTAAAAATGTTCAGTACATTAAACAAACACTAGACAGCAATACATTCAACAAAAACTAAAAAGCATCAATAAATCAACAGTAGTCGATCTATTTCAGTTTTATATAACTTTCAGAACAGAAATATAAAAATTAGTAGAAATTCTGATTTATTTGCAGAACATTTTTCCTTCAACAAATTTCTTCAAATCATTAGAATACCCTGATGAGTACAAGCTCTTCTTTTTATATTGTGCTATGGAAAGATGATGATTTTGTATTTAAAACAACTCCTGGATACAAATTGGTGCCACTGCTGAAAAGTAAAGTTTCCCATAAAGATGTAGCAAACAAAGGTAGAGTAATCAGAAAAAATTAAAAGTGAAAAATGTGGAATTTTTCACAATGTGCTACAGGGAACTTAGCAGTCTCTCATGGAATCTGCCAAACACGTTACTCTGTTCTATCTAGCATAAATTCACAGCAGTTTGTTTAAGGGCCTTAAAACTTGGTTTTTGGACCCTGTGGTATTTCAATTTGCGTTTCTTAACCAGTCATCTACAAATTAAGATCTTTCCACATCTACTACTTTTTTGAAGGTTTAGGGTAGTAGCTCTATAGCTCTGGTGACAAAGAATGTGCAGAATCTCAACATGTAAAATTATATTGGGTAAAAAAATGCACAAGTCTTTGTTTGTTGAGCAAGTTGTTACTTAGTCATATACACTGACACAATTCCCAGCAAATATGATTTCAGCATTATCATCTCTGCCTAGCCATACAAAATTGGTTCCCCTATGAATATTTTCACTTTATAACTATTTTTTACAGAGTGTGGAATCTCCCAGTGGGTTCAACAACATTTTAAGATCAAACATTTTTGTCATACAGGCAGTCTCTCATTATTATCAAAGAACAAAATCAATGTATTACAAATGTCTCATAGAAATAGCTTTGTTAGCAATTATAATTTCTGGAGGGACATAGTGAGAATCTCTAGGCACTATCAATAATTAGATTACTTAGAAGAAAGGTATTTACCAGAAGCAAAAACCAAGACTAGAGAGAGTCAGGAATATTTGATCAGATTCAAAAACAGGAGAACTTCACACCAAACATAAATAAAGCTGGCATCCTCAACCAGATTACTTAACAGAGCTTCATGAAGTCATGAAAGTTAAGCAATTTGAGACGCCATGGATTCATGGATTGATGACCGTCTCAGAACTTTGGTTACTAATGCCACCAAGCCCCTGACCGAAAGAATAAAAGGCACTGAGTGACTGTAAGATGACAAGACAGAAAATTAACGGATGATTACTCCAATACACTCAATATCCAAGAAGGGTTAAGAGATTTTTGAAAAAAGTTTTTGAAAAAGTCATATTGTAATAATCATGCATACAAAACATTATGATTTTCTAGTTTGTTCTTGAGTCAAACAAAAATTTTAAACATTTTAAAATTTGTCTTGCACCAAAAGTAAAAAGATAAAATGACATTGTAATCATTAATTGGGAATATGATGAGAGAAAAAACCAAACAGATTGGGTACCTAATTACTGTTGTAATCTCATAACTGGGCTTCTTCATTTGTACAAAGAATATTGTTCCTGCAGATATTGACAGAAAAGTTAACAAAGCTACAGAAAGTTTGTTTTCAGAAAATCTCTGCATGAATATGGAAATGTGGAGGAAAATAGGACAAGTATGGTGTACCTGAGAGCTGGAGCTAAAAGTGTGAACTGTCTAAATCAAACAGTGCTTTTCGAAGATGTATCAAAATTGATTTCACTGAGCTCTCTATGGTTTAAGTACTCTGCACTACGTAAGATTTTATTAATAAACAAAAAAAATGAACACTGTCCAAAATTATAAGAAGATTGAATTTTTAAATTAATGATCTAAGGTTATTAAGTACCATAATTATCTCAATATATGTCGACATTGAATATACAATAATTCCTTAATTTTGAAGAGGCCTCCTGATTCTTTTTATTAACTAATTCTTACTAGTCAAAATAAAATTGCAAACTGTCTAGAAAATCTAGCTGATATGAATGTTACAACTTAGTATTGCTTGAGTCATCACTATTTTCCTGTTCCTTAAAATCATCTTAATCATGGGTTTTATCACTATCACCTTCATATTCACCTATATCATTGTTTCTTTCTGTTTGTCTCTTCTCCCATGCTGTGTCTCTTCCTTTTTACCCCCCCCCCCCCCGTAAGAAAGTTTTGGGCTCAACGTTCGTCTTTCATTTGAAGCCACGTACAAATAAGAACGATCCCCTCCGTGTCACCAGAATTTCTTCCCGTCGAGTTGTTGTCCGTTACATCAGATTCTTTAACAGTTTTTAACTTTTTTTAGGAGAATGTACTTGAAATGCACACCGTTTAACGTTCGAATTGTAAGTAGGAAATTTATACATCTTCCCTCGCTTTCGCGTGTAACGAGGGAGAAAGCGGCAAGATTTTAAGTTTGAGAAGTGTTTGCTAAGAATTTTTTTTTATTATTCTATCTATAGTGGTATGTGGAATAGATACTTCTATCAACGAGATTTTTTTCCCCACTTCAATCTCTGGCAAAAAGGAGAGTCCCACTCGTCGGGAGTCGAACCGAGAATTTGCGCGGCCTCGTCAATCGTGTACAGGCGGCTCTACAGATGCGGCATTTAGTGAATCCCGAGCAATCGCTCGGCAAATCCCTAGTAGTGTGGACGGGTTGATTGCAATTCTTCGAGAGCCGAACGTTCGGTATTCGTCGTACCCACCGCGGGTCGGTCTTCAAGACACATCAAAGGAAGCGAACATTCGCCAAACACATAAGCTGTTCGGAATTGGACGAGCAGTAACTCGCTGCTCGGCGAATGCTGAATATGCAGCCTTAACAAAATCCCGGCAAAGATTTTAATTCATTTTCACGTTGCGTTTCACTTCCTGCAATGTCATTCGTTTGAGATTCTCTCTTTGCCTAAAACTATTTGTCTGAATCGTCCGGCAAACTTGTGGTGGATGCCAACACGTCAGTGAATATTATCGGTAATCTATGCACCCATCGCCTTTACAGCTCATAGCTTTGTAAGCAATCGAGTTTCTTCTAGGTATGGAAAGGCAGTGTTAAAATGCAAATCCTAACTGACAAGGCTTAATCTGCAGATATGAGATGACCCATATTTTATGAATGAGATATTTAGGCAAAAAATCGGTACGCTTTAAAACGGGTAAATACAACAGACATTTGTTTTACATGTAAAATATTGTTCCATTAGTCAGCTAGTGTCAAACCAAGTTTACTTCATCAATTTTGTTTTATGCATTGTTTATATGAAGTTAACTTAGGTATGTAACCTCAGGTAATTTTTGACCATGTTTCATTACCGATAACTTGGTCACGACGGTATTATAGTGTCTTAATTAAGCTATTTTTTTCTCTTTCTGAATTGTAATTGGTAGTATAACCACCAATATAACAAACATATAGTGATAGACAACGATTGTTCATGGAATGAATGAGTGGTTTTAATTCACTACACAAAATGCTTATTAGCAATAAAATAAAAATAACGATATCGACCATCATGTCGTTCTTACCGTAGAGTTTTTTGCAGTGCTTTTCGATCGCTGCTACACAAGAAGCACATGTCATCCCTTTCACGTGCAGGTGGCATTTTGGGAAGCCCTCCGCGTCGCTTGACTCCGCCTCGGTGTCCCCTGCCGCCGCCAGGAGCTCTGCCTTCACGCCTGCCAACAAGCAGCAACGGTCCTCATTCACCAAATGTCCTCAATCTTTTACATTTCAACACAAAAGGAAACGAATTATTTTACGCTTTAATATATTTCGAATAAGGAAAACATGCGAGAAACGCATAGACTCACGCTGGCGCCAAGCGAGAGACTCTGTTCTCCATGGACAACGCGGCTGTGGTTAGTGCGCCCTCCTGGGAGAGTTTACACGAAAAAAAAGAACAGTATCATGGATCTGGTATACTGCAACTTTGTGTGTGTGTGTGAGTGTGTAGCAGTAGCAGGTACTATATGGAACACACGGTGTCATTTCAACTTAAGATAATATTTATTCACTGGTAGCTTTTGCCACTTTGCTAATTTTTGCAACTTTAGATTTTACTTCTTTAATTCTCTGATCGACCAGGAAACTAAATTGAATACTAAGTTCAATCACTGCAATGAGTTTGGAGTCCTCGCGATTGACTTCAATATAACAAACATGGTTGTGTACGGTTACACTACATACTTTTCATTGAGCCTTCTCCGGTGTCTTATTTTCTTCCTACATTTGTCAATAACACACTTTTGTATCTCCTACACGAGGGCACTCGTATCATATCATCCACATAGAACTTTGTCTCTAGAATATTCCTGTGATTCTGTGATCCAATTCTGAAAAGAGTAGGAACTAGCAGTGGCGTGTGTTGATTGTAGCATATTTTTAGTAACAATATTTTCCGACTTTTTCGTAACCAGGGTCTGCCAGTAAGAGGTTTTTTTTCTGTCGAAAATCGCCGTTTTCCGGCGCCCGATTACAGTTTCTTTTCCTACAAAGGCGAGAAAATACGAAAGTAATTCAATTACTAAAGAGAAAAAAGTTGGTAGAACAAGTTTGGTAAATTTAGGACTTTAAGCTGGCATCATTGCGATGAGCCCTGACTATCTGGAGGATCAGCATTGTTGTGCTCGTAACAAAATTAAGTTGAACGATGGCGAGTCCACTTGAAAATTCCACATCGGATAAACAACTTTCTATGATTCGTTTTTTACTTGCTGAAGGTGAAAAAAAAGCTAATACTTTCTCAAGAATGACTAAAGTGTATGGTGAAAGTAGTAAAAACGGTGGGAATTTTTAAAAGTGGGTAGGACACCGTTTTGGCCGCATCAGAAGGAAAGGTCATGTCGACGGTGTTTTGTGACGCTGTTGGTGCGTTTTTTTTGGAATCTCGAAGAACAGCGTACAATAAACAGACATCACCACTCATGTGCTTTTGAACAAGATACAGCCGGCCATAAGAAACAACGTGGATCTCAAAGGAGCGGTTTGATTCTCCAGCAAGGCTAGGTATACACACTGTTCAAGAAACCCGAGAAACCATTCACGAAATGGGTTGAGAGGTACTGCCTCATCCCCCTTACAGCCGCACCGATTTAGCACCATCTGATTTCCATTTGTTTCGTCCACTGAAGGAGACATTATGCAAGAAGAAGTTCCAAGATAACGAGGAAGTTAAAACTTTTGTGGGATTGAATCAAACACAAAGACAAAGAATTCTTTGTAGCCGGGGTGAAAAAGCTGGTAACCCGCTGGGATCAGTGCATAAATGTTGGTGGGGATTATATTGAAAAGTAGGAAAAGTTATGTTTTGAAAAGATAAACGTTTATTTCTCTGACCAATTTGTCTCTTTTAATATTGAATGCTCCTCGTAAAATGAGTTCAAAATTCAGCATTTTTAGAAACTCTCGAACGTTATTTTATCAAAAGCGGCTCCAATTTTTTCTTCCAAAATTTTCCCCCGGATAATACTAAAAGCACCGAACAGAACAATAATGTCATTTTGAAAGTTTCTTTTGATTTTTCAAAATTATAGAAATCCTTTTTTCAAATATATCTGACGTCGTTTACATTACGGACGTCCTTACCATATTGCTTTCCAATTTTATTTAAATTTGGGACATAACCGTTAATAAACAGTTATAAGCTCTCCTTCACACAAATCCAGACTAAGCTCGCGCATTTTCAAGTTTCGCGCGCCCAAGATTTTTTTCCTTTCCAAAATCCGCGAGCTCCGCGTAGGTTGTGTTGCACTGTCTGGACAAGCGGGCTTTAGGCGTAAGTATTTCCCTGAAGTAGATTTCCAGACGAACTACTCAGTCACTTGCAGCAAATAAATTTTCATTTGAAAGCTGAAGCCCTCTATGTTTACATTTTTGTGTATGCTATATAAACATTAACAATTAAAAAAAAAAAATGATTCGCCGACTTCACGCACAACCTGACGGCACGGCGGGTAGTATCGGGGTCAGGTAAAACAGCACAGGGCGAGGAGCAGGACGAGAGCAGGGGACGCCTTGAGCAGACAAGGGCAGAGCACGCTACGCCAGGCCGTCGAGGGAGTGGATACAGTTAAGACTAATGCATTGCTTTTCCTGCCTGAACGGATGCATAAGGTACATAAATATCCAGGGAAGTAAAAAGGAATCGGCTTTAAACTTCACATTCAATTTAATCGCTGGATTTAGACTGGTTGGTATATATTAGTAAGATAATTAAATGTGCGGGAATAAAGGCGTGGGTGGGAAGGGGGTGCGGGAATTTAGGGCAAAGAGCATCAGCGCAGTTCGTGCCTGGGGGCGCTGTACTCACCGCCGTTGGTGTGCTGTGGGGTGGTGTCGGGCGCGGCAAGGGCAGGGGCAGGCGGAGGGGCGTCGCCGTCGGCGTCGGCGTCGTCGTCGCCGAGGGCCGTGGCGTCGAAGCCGGCGTCGTTGACGGCGGCGACGGCGGCGGCGAGCGCGGCGGGGAGGCCGTCGAGGGGCAGCGCGACGCGCGCCAGGGCCTCCTCCAGGCTGACGGCGGCCAGCGCGCCCTCCAGCGCCGCCTCCAGCGCCGCCTCCACCGAGCGCACGCACGACCCGCACGTCATGCCGCGCACGCGCAGGCGCGCCAGCGCCGCCGGCCGCGCGGGGCCCAGCGGGCGGGCGGTGAGGCCGCGCTCCTCCACGGCGGCGCACAGCGCCTCGGCCACGGCCCCGGCCCCGGCCCCCGCCGCGCCCCCGGCCGCGCACACGCGCGCCTCCCCGGCCTCCAGCGCCACCCGCGCCAGCGCCACCCCGCCCACCGCGCGCAGCGCCTCCTCCGCCGCGCGCGCGCACGACGCGCACGTCATGCCGCCCACGCGCAGCGCCACCAGCGCCAGCGCCGGCGCGCACTCGAAGCCCGCCTCGCGCACCGCCGCCGCCAGCCGCCCCTCCACGCCCCGCCCCGCGCCGGCCCCGCGCACGCGCGCACGCGCTGCCCCCGCGCTCAGCTCCACCTGCGCCTCCACCACCCCGGGCTGCGCGCGCAGCGCCGCGCCCACGCTGCGCACGCACGACTCGCACGTCATGCCGCCCACGCGCAGCGCCACCCACGTCCCCTCCGCGCCCTCGCCCTCCGCCCCCGGCCGCACCACCGCCACCGCCGCCGCCGCCTCCGCCTCCGGCACCCTGCAACGCACAAACACACAGCCCTGTCACAAAACTATACATAGCAATGGTTAATTGGTGATTCCAGGAACGCCAACTGCTAAGGTCATTATTCCCGTTAGTGTAGTTCATGTTTTTATTGCGGGGATCTTCCCCCTCTGGACGGTGAGATTTGGCGCCAACATACACGCCGTTTTGAGGTATTTTTCCATCCAGGTATATCCCACCAATTCTTTCAGTCGGGCAAGCTCAAAAACATGTGTGGTAGTGTAGGGCATGTAAGTGTGTCTAAGTAAAGGGGGAGGATACGACAAGGAAGTCGAAGAAAAGTTACGCGTGATCCGTGGCCCGTTTGTCAGGGTACTGCTCGAGCATTCGCCTGGTGTTGATCGGTGAAACCATGGAATACTACCGATTAGAGCAACCGGCCGCTAAAATCCTCCTCCAGACAGCGGCTGAATTCTACTTATCTCGGTATTGTGGGACTTCGCGGTCACAGGCATTGCAGTGATTATCAATAGATGTCCTGAGTCACCTAAGCCCGTACAAAACTCTAGAGCTTGGGATTCGCCTGCGACTTTGTTGTTAGTATTGGTAATTTGTTTCATTTGCTTTCTTGTATACTACCTTACATGAATTGTAGAAGTAAATTTTATGTACCAATGTAACAGTTTATAAAATGCATGGTTTAAAGACGACAATCAGAGTGAAGCCTCCCTCCGCAGTAATATCACTCGAATGCAAATACTCTGCGCGCAAACTCACTCCTAAGCCTTCTAGAAACAGAACTACATACGAAAACACAACGTTTTTCTACGTAAACTGGCGAAATTAAATATTGCAGATATATACGTTCACGAGCGCGGTAATGCCAAGATTAATATTCGCAATTTTACACTTCACTTCTATGCTAACTGCTTTCTGAAAGCGATTAGTTCTCAGTATTTTTGAAACAACTTTCAGCCAATGGATCAATGACAAGGATTTGCTATGTACTCGCCCTATCCCACCCCATTCCATGCAAGTGCAATCCGATGCACCAACACAAACATCGTTAATCATACAGTTTCAAGAAATTTGGTATAGCAATTTTCCTTCAATCATCATGCATCGAGCTGGAACAGCCATGCCAGCACTCCAATAAAAACTGTCTAATAATTTATTGCTAATTAATTGTCACAATTTCGAATTAATTGCTACACATTTCGTTTAGACAAGCGGTGACCGCTGACATGACACGACACAAGGACACTCCAATAAAAACTGTCTAATAATTTATTGCTAATTAATTGTCACAATTTCGAATTAATTGCTACACATTTCGTTTAGACAAGCGGTGACAGCTGGCATGACACGACGCAAGGACACGCACACAAATTAAATTTGAAATGTAGCTTGACGGAAGCTGATAACTTTGGTCAACAGCATTTTTGTAACAAAGAATGTGAATGTTGTTCCTAGTCAAGTTTTGGGCAGTGGATTCGAATATGAAATCAGTTTTTGCCTATCGGGCTCAGTTTTCTTGTTACACGCTACTCTCCATTTATGGAAATGCTTGAAAACGCTGCATATTGGTTATTTTGCTGTTTCACTCAACAATTCTGCAGATGTATTTGTTCAGGAACAATTGAAAGTATAAGGAATTGTGTATAAGGAATTCCTATAAATAACACTGATTTGAAAAAAAAAATCACCTTTAGGAAATGAAAAAGGATTGGAAACATTGCTGATAAGTCATACTAGGACAGATAGAATCGCGTTGCGTTCCTTGCCAATTGCGTTCCAGAATTGAGAGATCTGACAGTGTGGAAAGAGGCTGGGATGTGACAGCTTGATGTTCTGGGTTCGCGAAGATTTGTGCTTCGTATTAATTCAGAAAAACAAATGCCTCGTAACTTGTAAATAGTCGAAAACAAGAGTGAGTCGGCTACACGCGACACACCACACACTTAAGTTAACTACTAATTGTAGCTCGATGGATACTGTCTAAAATTTATTGTCGATAAATTGATAATTAATTGCCACAATTTCGTATAAGAATTTTCGTTGAAAGCACGTGAGCCAGCTTGAGGCTACGCCAGCACGTAATGAGTACGTTGGTTACTACGGAGGACTTAATTACGGAACTTTGTTTACAATTTTGTTTTTCTATGATCGTACATAAATGTGGGTTTTTGTGTTGCTACGCATGCGCTTTTCTTAAAACATCTGAAAAATGTGTCATCACCAAATGTAAAAGACTTTTTTGTTTGCGTGACTGTCACACTGAGAAAAGCACTTTTAGGAACTATAGGTAGCTTAGAATTAAGAAAATAAAACACACAATAATGGCAAAATATGATATGAAACTCGTAGCAACTCTCTCAGATGTACACCAACAGTTTCAACAGATGGTAACTTGTTTCGTAAATTAGGAATTTTAGAAATATTGGAATTTTGGTAATAAATTATATACTGCGGCTTTAGTAGATTCGAACAACTGTACAATGTCAGTATTGCTTTTAACATTTTAAATTCAGTAATTACAACCATGGTGTACCAGTTATACAATAGGAACTCGTATGAAACAACAATACCTCACTATCTTACTCGCAAAACCAGGGCCTGCTGATATGCAAACGTTAACAAAAGTGGGGGTTCCTTTCGAATAAATGTTGACAAGAACAGATGAAACAAATCATGATTCATAATAGAAACATTTTTAAACGATCGTGGAAAAAAATGTAATGTTTAGTGAATGATGTTCCTGCGGGATGGTATTACTACGTACTCGAGATTGAGGGTTTTTTGCAGAGACCGAAACGTGAAGGTAAAAAACCCTAAATCTCAATCGTCCAAAACACAATAACTTCACTCACGAAATAAACAAATAACTATTTTAAATACAAATAAACAACGAAACGAAAAGTGTTTTCACATGATGTTATTTACCATGGGGACTGAGTGCTAAACTTTAACAATATCAACACGGACTTTATTTGTAGTTACGGTTTTAAATGCACTTTGGGCTTATCAATGTATAATCAAAAATTCTGTATTCTTGACTATCATTCTAATGCTTCGTTTGCAACCACTGATACCATTCCGTTTGCAGAGAAAATGTGTTATTGAAAACACAGGATTATCAGCAAGTTACTTAAGGGAAGAAAGGGCTTAAGCAAGAAATAAAATATACAAATGTGATCGAAAGTATTGGACAACGCAAAGCAGGCAAAATAATTTAGAAGTCATTTTCAATAGAGCCATCTACACTTGCGATTCAATGATTTCTAGCAATAAATTGAGAGGTACTTCAACACCACTTTCTCGCATTATTGGGGAACGGTTACGTAGTTAAAATATTGAAATTCTGCCATCACTTGAAAAAGTCTAAACCAATTCAAACGAAGCGCTTTAGGTGGATATGTGCTAGTATTTCGCTTGTCGCGAAGAGTAGCCCTTTCTAGGTTCTACAAAAGAAACTAACATGAATAAATCTCAACAGGTACAATCTTTGCAGCAGATACTACCATCAAGCAAAGATAATTTCACGAATAAATTAAACATCCAGAACTAAAGAATATCCAATATATCACCTTATAAATGCATGTATGTATGTATATATATATATATATATATATATATATATATATATATATATATATATAGTACGAACCTACGGTGTCATTACGAACTTTAAAAGTAAACGAGCGTGTTTGTGTAAGTTGAATTTATTACCGTCCGTCAATCTATTTCCTTTCATTAGAATATTATCTACATCTTATAATCATCACAACCGACAACAATGGGATGAATTCGAAGAATTTTGAAACCAGTGTGTTGGCATTTTGCGAACTAAGTCAAACGAAGACTATTTTTTAAGCAAAAAGACGCAAATAATACTCATATTTTCAAAAAATTAAACATTGCCTTTTTTGAAGGTGGTTAGATGAACAGATTTTATTACGACTATTTAAATAAAAAATTATTTACATAATATTGTAGTTAGGGAAGACGTCGAACAAATTTTTGAATTTTCGCAATTTTCAAAAGCAATTAGGGATTTCAACGACAATGAGACCTGTACCAATCTCTTCAGTGTCCTTTACGCTATCGGAGGACAAAATTTAATTTAAAAAATTGGTGACGTTTTTGAGAAAAAATTACAAAAATTAATAATTGTCTATATTTCACGAAAAATAATGCGACGCGACAAATAATCGAATTTTCGAAAAATTCTTATTGACCATATTTCAAGCTCTGTCTTTATAGATTTCAGTAAGGGATCAATATCTTTGTAGATGTAGAAGACCCCGAAAGAATAAACTATTGAAACTTTCGAAAAATCAAAATTAGGGACTTCAATAAAAATGAGACCTGTACCATTCTCTGATGCATCCTTTACGCTATCCGACAGCAAAAATTTAATCAAAAAATTTGGTGCCCTTTTTTTAAGAAGTTTCGAAAATATTCCAGGACTCCTCTCCAATTTAAAATGTCGGTTTCAAATTGAAGGAGTCGAGACATTAGTCAGATCGATTGGGAATGTCAATTTTGGAGAAAATCGGCCGAACGGTTTTGGCGCTAGCATTTACAACAGACGGACAGACAATCGTTTTGCCACCATTCGATTTTTCGGTATCAAGGACCCACAAAACATGAATTCTGACTATACGTGTTAAAGAAAGCAATTATATATATATATATATATATATTGTGACATACCTGGTGGTGCCGGGTATTTTCACTGCAATACAACACTAAGAGAGGGTATCTTTTACGTGAATGGGTCCTAGGATAAGTCGGTGCAACGTTGGGGAAGTTATTCATACATAGAAATACAATTATGACAAGATTTATTTTAAATCAAAGTTACTATTTACATAATCAGACACCGTTTTTATACTCCGCCTTGGTACCAAGATTAAGAGTAAAATACAACTTTCATACCTTCGGGGCCCCGTTTGAGTACCTCTGAGGTTCGTCGAGCCGCTCGTGCCGACAGGGTTGTCGACCTCTGCTACTGCTGCGGGCCGTCGGCAGCAGATGGCGTGGTGATCATCCACGGCTGATGCTCCAACAATTCTTCCCCGAACAAGATCTTGATACCTCGGCTGCGCACCTTCCTCGAATCACTGTCCATTAGTGGGTTTAATTACACGACCCCCGCCTACTCCGTATACTGGTCACAGTTCTGTACCGCACGCTTTCAAGAATGTTCCCTCCGCACCAACTAATAAGAGCGACGTCAATTATTTTACCAACACTAATCTTTTACTATACTGATACTTCTAATGTTCTGTTTACATGTCCATTACTTTGCGATTCCTAATCACATAACTATGTCGCGTATTACATGCGTCCAGTCACTAGCGGAGAGCCCTCGCTACACGTCCGCACTGGTCGCCGCTCTGCTAACCTCTGCCCTTGTCGCTGTTCTGCCAACGGCTCTCGTCCGCGATTCTCGTAACGAACTTTTGCACGTGTGCGGTGCCCAGTTCCAACCGAAATTCACACGCTAGCCTCCCGGCAGCGGTGGCACCGTCGGCGGAGGCATCCGTTGCTCGCCGGCCCCGGCGCGCCGCGCTCAGCGCGCGCACCGCGCAGTTCAAAATAGCAATTGGTTTCTTACACTAATGATCTAATTAGTGTAATGAAACACATATTATGGGTTTCATCACCCCCCCCTTTCTTTTTTTGAATTTTTCCCGCTTCTGGACAAAATTCACACTAATAACATCGTCACTGCCGATGGTTGCACTCTTTTGCATATTCCTCGACGCCCTATATACACTTATAACTTAGAATCGAATTAACATGTGATTACGTATATTAACACTAATCTTGCGCTTATTCGCACTTCACTATTTTCCATCCATGTTGAACCAGGTTTCCGATTTGAAGCTTGTAATGTCCTACTATGTCTTGTCTCTTGTGCGACAGTTCATCCCCATTTTGCTGACAGTGATTTCCTAACTCACAGTTGTAGGACATAGCTTCCAGCGTGTTGAACACATCTTGATAGGTATCATCCCATTTCCAGCTACGACCTCTTCTACGTTTGTACCAATGGTTGACCATACCATCACTCTTCCCTCGCCCCTGACTTCGCTCCATTCTTGACCTGCCTACATCTCCTTCACTTCCATTCGTTGGGGCGTCTGCAAACATGAAGTTGTACCCCTCCAATATCTTCAAACCCTTTCCTAAATCGGTATGATCTGCTCTGCTCAGTAGGCTCTGCACGGTAACAAAATACTGTCGCGTTGTCCTGCAACTAATTCCTTGATATTTTATAAGGGCAAATAATGTTGTTGGTTCCATAATGCTCTTCGTTCTGTATTCACTACGACTTCCCGTAATGTAGTTGTAATGGCTGTTCCTCTGGTCGCTCTTGATGTTTATTTGGGTTTCTTCGCTCCGCTTTCGTACGGAAATCTTGTCTTCAAATACCTTTAAAAATTCCGGAAATATACCAAAATTCTCTGCCCACGTCCTGGCGTTCTCTTCTAAAATTGAGTGTAATAACTGGACCTTATATCCTTCCAATATGTTGTTTGATGCTAGGTGCCGTTCTTCTGCTCGCATAACTACCTTAGGGTTTTCCGTCCCATCTCCCAGAGATTTCATCGACTTTGGAGGCATAATTGGTGTCACCCCATACTTGACACTTGGCGGCATTTTCTCGTCTTCTTCCTGTTTAACCTCTTCGTGTACTATTTTCTCTTCGCACCCTCGTGTATTTTCCACGATTTCTTCTTCTATTATACGCTCCATTTCTTCTATTTTCATGTCCACTTCTTCATCCATTATTAACTTCAACTCTTCCGTTTTCACTTTCACTTTATAAACATCCTCCTCGGCCTCGATTTGGACCTCCACCGTTTTGCCCTCCGCTGTCTTGACTTCTTTATGGATTTGGTTCATCATCCCCTCGTTTCTGTCTGCTGCCGCTACCCTAGCATCTACTTGATGGTATAATTGAAATTTTAGCACCTCATCTTTCCTATCCAGTTCCTCCGCTTTCCCATACGATTTTTCGCATATTCCGATGAGCTTCCTATTCCGTTCTTCTGTAATTCTTCTCATTTCTTCCCCATGCTTATCCAGTCTCTCCATCGACTTCCTATGCCATTCGTCAATTATCTTGCTTCGTTTTTCTAATGAATTGTCAGCCACTACACCCGTACATGCTTCGTGTTCTTCGTCCATCCCCAAGTCAAATCCTACCGCCTGGCTCCCCAGTTCTACCACCTGCCGTTCTAGATCTATATTTACTCTGTGATCGACCAGAAAATCCATCCCTATGATTACCGAATACAATAATTTTTTGACTACCAGGGCCACTATCTCGTATACTTGGTTGCCAATCCTGGCTTGAAACATGATTTGTTTTGTGATGGGGCTTGACTTCTTCTGAGTTGCCCCAATCACATACGCCCTATTCATAGGCAAACACATTACTTCTTTTCCTGTTGCTTTTAACTCCTCATACATTTCTTCTGATACTACTGTAGTCGTGCACCCTGTATCCACTAAAGCTTCTTTAATTATACCTTCACATTCTATCGATATCGTGGGACATTTCCTGATTCTGACCGCTGAGTTCTTACATCTCCGCCACGGTTGGGTATCGTAGGTTACCGGCTGCATAGCGTTTATGGAGACCGCGTTTACGTCATCGATTTCCGCGTCCGCAATGGGGCCACCTATCACCGCGGACTCTATTAGTTTAAATAGTGTCCTTGATCACTACTTGTGCTAGGCTGTGCTAATCGGTCGGGTGCATTCCCGCCCCCGCCTCGCGTCTCCGTACGGTTTGAATTAGATCTGTTCCAGTCCGGTCTCTGGTTCCCCGGCTCTGGTCTCCATCCGTCTCCCCCTCTTCCGCGTTGGTTTCTCTGGTAATCGTTGCTCCTATCATTCCCTTGCCCCTGGTTACGTTCCGATCTAACCATATTAACATTCTCTTCATTTCTGTTCGTTGGTACGCCTGCAAATGTCAAGTCGTACCCTCCTAACACATTCTGGAATCTTTCCAGATCGGTGTGCTGCACACTACGTAAAAGATTCTGCACTGTGACTGGGAATTGTCTTGTCAATACACATATTATTTCCTGGTCGCTCATCGGTGGGGATAGCGTTTTATATTCCATAATACGCCTTGTTGCGTATTCCCGCAAGCTTCCCATCGACTGGTTGTAATGATTATTCATTAAGCTAATTTTAAAATTAATTTGAATTTCCTCATTCCAGTACCGCTCAAGGAATCGATCTTTAAATGCCTTTACTGATTCGGGAAACTTATCAAATGTATCGGCCCATATCCTTGCGTTGCCTTCTAACATTAAATATAATAATTGTATTTTACACCTTTCCGAAGTATTGATAACATCTAAATGTCGTTCTGCTGCCTTCATAAATATGCATGGATTCTCTTTCCCGTCACCTGAAAATTTTAGTGATCTTGGAGGGGTAAATGGTACCGTCCCGCTTGCTGCGATTGGGGATGCCTTGCATTCTTTTATTTGTTCAATCTCTGTTCGTAATGACACAACCTTCTCCTCGCATTCCCTCTTGTTCTCCAACATTTCTTCCTTGACTACCAATTGTATCCTTTCAATTTTTTCGTCCTGCTTAGCGGTTCTATCATCTAATTGCTGATATAGCTTATTCTCTAATTCTCCCCCCAGATTGATTACTTGGGATTCTAACTCCTTTTTCTGTTTCCCTAATTCTTCGGCAGTCCATTTTTCATGAATTTCTACCCGCTCCGTGATTTTGGTCATCTCATTCTTCGTTAACTCAATTTGTTCTTCAGCGCGTCCCATTCGCCCCCCTATTACATCTAATTTCCTATTCTGTTCTTCTGCCAGCTTCCTAATCTGTTCCTCTGTGAATAATTTCTGTTCGTCTAATTTCCTGCTCTGCTCTTCTGCCAATTTCCCAATCTGTTCCTCTACTTTCCTATTCAGTTCTTCAGCTAACTTCCTGTTCTGCTCCTCTGTGAAAATTTTCTGCTCCTCAGCTGACTTCCTAATCTGCTCCACTGTAAATATTTTCTGTTCATCCAGTTTCCCATTCAATTGTTCGAACATCTTCCTATTCTGTTCATCTGCCTTCCTATCCCGTTCTTCTGCTTTCCTACTCTGTTCATCTAATAACTTCCTATTCTGTTCTTCTAACATCTTCATCAACATCTGCATTCCATTTGGATGGATATCTTCTCCACCCCCCCGATTTGAATTTCCTGCTACCTGAATCATCGGTGTTGACGTAACTTGTACATCTTTATTAAAGCTGTCCCCTGACGTATCATCCAACCGACTTCCAATACCACTATCCCTGCTTTCCGATGACATGCTATTATCGATTCCTACATCTATCTCCCCTACTTCATCCGTCTTCTCTTCCCGGTCCAGCACTACATTTTGCGCCTCCATTCTGTTGCTTTGAGCTGTCCGATCGATTCTCACTTCACTAAAATACCCGCGCAAATTTTCCTATTGCCTCCCCTAACAACGATACCACAGTTATCCTATGAATTAACTATACCCGCCACAACACTGTATATTCTTCGTGAATGGTTTAATTCACTCCTATTTCAATCGCTAATTAATGACGAACAACCCTCATTCACCACCAAAAACACAATAACACTAGGTCAGTAGCCATATAAATTTCCACTCACCTACCAATGCATAAACATACTCCTTACAATACATATATTATTACCATTTACACATATACACTGCTAATAAACTTATTGACACTATTACATAAATGCTTTCAAATTATAATAAATCCCTTATTAATTGAAATTGCTTTTCAACACACTTATTGCTCTATTGTGTACATAATCATCACTCACATTTACATGTCATATCTTCTCCCTGAATTTTCCTCAATAGTATCATATAAATATTCACAATATGCATTCACAATGCTGCTATATATTTCCCAACCTGGTATCTTTTCTATTAAATTCCCCAAACTTTACCGTCACCAATAGATAATGCACTACTGAGTGAACGTTCCCAGCAAAAAAAATTTGTGCACAATTTGTACAACACTATTAACCACCTTTATATTCTCACAAGAATTATTACTACTTCCCCATTTCTTTAATTTTCATGTTATTAAAAGTTGCCAAATAACTCAAATACTCTTAATATGTCTTACAAAATTTGAAATTCTATTACATTATCTTATTTGTAATATGTATATGTGTGGTTTCCATAACCCCAATACTACAATAATAACTTCATATAAGTTACTCTCAAATAATTTCTTATATCCGCCCACAATTACTGACACAACAACAATTTTGTAATTATCAACATTTCATTATGCTTACTTGACTTATACATGTTTTGCTAACACATGTATTGTTACTTTTTGTTCTCTATAATAATACACTTTACACTGCCTGCTTCTCATCTGTACCCTGCATTACTATGCATCAATTATATGCACATGATTTTCCAACATTTCACCAACTTTCCTCAGGCCACATTTCTTAACTATACGTTATCCACTTGTTCGGGCGCCAGCTGTGACGTACCTGGTGGTGCCGGGTATTTTCACTGCAATACAACACTAAGAGAGGGTATCTTTTACGTGAATGGGTCCTAGGATAAGTCGGTGCAACGTTGGGGAAGTTATTCATACATAGAAATACAATTATGACAAGATTTATTTTAAATCAAAGTTACTATTTACATAATCAGACACCGTTTTTATACTCCGCCTTGGTACCAAGATTAAGAGTAAAATACAACTTTCATACCTTCGGGGCCCCGTTTGAGTACCTCTGAGGTTCGTCGAGCCGCTCGTGCCGACAGGGTTGTCGACCTCTGCTACTGCTGCGGGCCGTCGGCAGCAGATGGCGTGGTGATCATCCACGGCTGATGCTCCAACAATTCTTCCCCGAACAAGATCTTGATACCTCGGCTGCGCACCTTCCTCGAATCACTGTCCATTAGTGGGTTTAATTACACGACCCCCGCCTACTCCGTATACTGGTCACAGTTCTGTACCGCACGCTTTCAAGAATGTTCCCTCCGCACCAACTAATAAGAGCGACGTCAATTATTTTACCAACACTAATCTTTTACTATACTGATACTTCTAATGTTCTGTTTACATGTCCATTACTTTGCGATTCCTAATCACATAACTATGTCGCGTATTACATGCGTCCAGTCACTAGCGGAGAGCCCTCGCTACACGTCCGCACTGGTCGCCGCTCTGCTAACCTCTGCCCTTGTCGCTGTTCTGCCAACGGCTCTCGTCCGCGATTCTCGTAACGAACTTTTGCACGTGTGCGGTGCCCAGTTCCAACCGAAATTCACACGCTAGCCTCCCGGCAGCGGTGGCACCGTCGGCGGAGGCATCCGTTGCTCGCCGGCCCCGGCGCGCCGCGCTCAGCGCGCGCACCGCGCAGTTCAAAATAGCAATTGGTTTCTTACACTAATGATCTAATTAGTGTAATGAAACACATATTATGGGTTTCAATATATATATATATATATATATATATATATATATATATATATATATATATATGAACTCGATTTACTCATTTTTCCGTTAATAGGCCCCACAATATAGGGTTTTTCTGTCGAAAATTTGCCGTTTTCCCCCGCAGCATTACTACAATACTTTTTCTATACTGCGTAACCAGTAGCGAGAATGTAAAAGGGGATTAGACTCCAAAAAAAATTAAACATTCCTTATGAAAGAATACCTATGCTGAGAAAAAACAAAGGAAGCGCGGAAGTGCCGAAGAAGAAGAAGAAGAAGAAGAAGAAGTAGAAGAAGAGGAAGAAGTAGAAGAGGAGGAAGAAGTAGAAGAAGAGGAAGAAGTAGAAGAAGAGGAAGAAGTAGAAGAAGAGGAAGAAGTAGTAGAAGAAGAAGAAGAAGAACACGAAGACGAAAAAGACAAAAAAGACGAAGAAGACAAAGACGAAGGAAGGTGCAAAGTTGAAAAATAATGATTTGAAGAATGAAGAAATAATTTTGAAAGAGAAGAATTCCAGTAAATGTATTGGATGCAGTATAATTAGACAGCTAATAGTACGGGTCAAGCAGGCTTGTAATTATTCAACATTTTAGTGAAAACAAGATTTCTGCATCTTTTCGTGACCAGGGCCCGGCAATAAGTTTTTCTGCCACAAAATCGACGCTTTGCAGTGCACAATTACAATTATTTCTTTTCTTACGTTCGTAAGAGTAAGAAAGTAAAGTAGTGGCGCTACATCACCAAATTCTTTCTCGCATTATTGGAAATAGTTACTACGTCATACGAAGTAAAGAGGAGAGAAAAAAGTATACATTTTTGTAAATTTTGTACTAGTTTCTGCAGAATTGTGTGTGGTTTTGGTGTTACAGCGCATGGGATGCATTTACACTTCATACCTCCTTCGCATATTACAGTTCTTAACCGTGGCCCCCAAAATGCGCTTCCGAAGCCGCGGGGCGGCGGCGCGCGGCCGCGACACGCGAGCGGTGGCCGAGGCCGTGGATGGGGAGGGGAGGGGAAGGGCGGGGAGGCGAGGCGAAGCGAACGGAGTTCGCTTGCGCAAGCACCGGAGCAGAAAAATCGGATATCAGCTCAGTTGCACATCCAGAGCACACGGGTGGTCTTCTGCTATCAGGCGCCCACTCCAACACGATCCTTCTCACACAGTGGCGGATGCTGGTGAAAACCATCTGCGCGCCGTTAGCAGTGGGGCATACCCGGCGCCAGGGAAAAAAAAGAAATCACCCCCTCCCCAAACATACATGATAACTAATATTCGAAATATTTTTTTTAATTAAACCTTTTTGCAAACTGTTAAAAAAATACCCACGACATTATACTGCGTGTCCCACTATGAACCAACCACACCATTTCTATACGGTTCGCGATATCGAAATGCAGTTTTCGCCAAACTATACTAAATCAAAGGGCAAGTATAGCGGTAGATATACATCGTAGATTGTAATGTTTTGAGTTACATTATATTGAATCTCTGATTTTTTTAAAATGGAACTACGTAGTTTTTTATACCAGCAATGATCACAAAAAGTGGAACCCAAGATAATTCGTCAATGATTTAGAAATAAAATTAAGTAGAAAACTATATTTCTGACACATAATTTGAAATTTTACGCCATAGTTGGTAGGACAATATTTCCTTTTAGCAGTTCTAGCACCGACCGCCTTCAGGGCAGGGTGACATATGGATTTGTTTAACCAGTAGTACTTTTTAATTTGAAAATGGGATAACGTAAGTAAAAAAAACTAATATCCACGCACCACTAGTCTAACCTTCTCAGTTGCGGACAATTGAGTAATTTAATGGTTGCAGAATGTGAATTTTGAGACCCCTGCGCGAACCCATGCCGCTCGATGAGGTAAGCGCACAAACACACATTTTGCGGACCATTAGCAGCTGATGGTTATTTTCAGATTAAATTCGCGTCTCGCACCCCCAACTCTCAGATCAAGAGATGCGATGTTTGCGGACAACAAAAGCGTTTCAACGGTGCACCTGGCGACAGCGATATGCGAGCCTTGTTTCTTTCTCGTACACCCATAGGTACGGCTCGGACTTTAAGGTAAATACATATCCCTCCTCCACTTAATTCTGAGCGTTGAAAGTTTAGTAGGAATTCAAGTAGCCCCCCCCCCCAGTTCCCATACACAAAATTGCGTATCATAAAAATAAATATTTTGATCTAGTTGCATAAAAATAAATATTTTCGTCGAAACACATTCTCACATATTTAGTTTAATTGTATATAAATACATGAATACTTTGTGTATTTTCAAGTTTAATACTTTGGAATTTTCGGGTATGTGGTGAAAGACGTGCCAGCGAGGAACGCATGGGTTGGTCACACATCACATGTTACTACTGGACTTTCCCCAATTGAGTCGATTGAGTCTGGTTGCAATCCATTTGGGGACCCTTTCTAATACTACTGTCGATTCAGGCAATGGCACTCCGAACGATAACACAACTACTCATAACACGAGTAGTTCCCAAACTGCCTCAAATTGCAAAGAGGAAATGAGCAGAGGGATAACGATGGTAACGTCCCATTTTACTTCGACACCTCTCTCGATCTTGGTTACTGGTTTTCATATGAGTTATAAATAAATATTTTCCTCATAATAACACTTTTTCTTTTTAACATTTTCCATTTTTAGCACATAAAAAACCTAGCCCTTCTTATAAATATAGATAGTTACGTATTGTATATGTATATATATATATATATATATATATATATATATATATATATATATATATATATATAATTTATTAACATTATATCATTTTCATCAATATGGATATCGCGATCCCCTTAAATTTAAAACTTTCAATTTTGGAGAATATATTAAAATATTATATATATATATATATATAGTGTGTGTATTTATATATATTAAGCCCATTCGTCATTTAACATATAAATTGCTTCAATTTTTTATTTATTTTTGTTGTTGCTCGAATAGCGCAAAATTTGCTTAATAATACGAAATACTACGATTTTCATTAAAACCTTTTGAATTTCCAAAATTTCAAAAGTTCTCTTTTTTGTCACTATTCTACAACTACATTGTTAAAGAAGTACAATTCTTAAACATTGCAATGCACTTTTCACTATTAATCAGTTAAATAATTCCACGTACATTTTTTCAAAATATTAATAGTTTTTCAGTAATTTTTAGTTATATCGTTTGAGTGTTTCAAGTTATTGATTAAGTGTTAGAGAAAGAGAGTGCAATACAAGTACAATATTAACTGATTCCAATGATACGATGAAGTACCTGTGCTATCATAACACCGTAAGTACAAGTGCGATCCTAACACTACTAGTTAAAGACGGGCTTTCGAGAAAATGTATTTTGATACAAACTACTAGTTTAGATTTTTTAATAGGAGATCGTAATTCACTACTTTTAATACTAGATTTTACGATTGTTTATGCGAGAACGTATCTTTACAGCGATACAGATGCCTAAAACGTAGGAGACATTTCATACAAAAGGCTTCATTAAAGTTAATTTGCATTTTATGGGCTACTTATCATACGTGAAATTGAACTTCAATGTCCTAAGACAATGAAGTGTTGATGGTTTAGTCTTTAGTCGAGTCTGATGACCATTTTTGTCAAGTTACACTTATCACCAACACTAATGCCAACTGTAATACATACCTCCATATAATTGTGATTTATAAAATCACAAGAATTTATATATTTTCATTCTTCTACAATTATAAATACAGATTAGGGTACAAATTATTCGTAATCACCCTGGTTTGAAAGTAAGTAATGACTCCCACACTTGCTAGGGTTCGCCTCGAAAGACAGTCGATTGTCCCAAAAACGTTTACTTTTTATTCTTTATAGTGTCATTATCTATACAACTAATTCCCAATATACTTGGCATAAATTGTCGGAAAACTGAGCATCCTCTGTCAGGCTACATGAGAGAAATTAAATGCTTTCGTTGGAAGCCCAGGAACCCGTGCAAAATACAAAACCAATGAAACAGTTTCCGTTTCGACTGAAAAATACAATCCACGACTTTTAATACCCGATTTTACGATTATCATACCCAGAGCGTCTCTGTTTAAGACAAAGGTGATGTTATGCGACGAGAAAGAGCTTGAGTATTCAGTGCGCTGTTCCAGAACAGCCACTCCGTGACCCAATTCCCAACGCTCGACACCAGGCCTTTGCCGCTGAGACCGCCAGGCGCTTCCGGAACCCAGAGCATTTTCAGGTTAAAAAGCTGTATTTGTGCTTTGCAAGTTCGTAATATCAATACATTTTACACTTATTACAGTTGCCCGGCTCGTCCATTTTCGGAATAGGAATTTAGATGAAAAAAGAAAGGAATAAAAACATACTGAGCAATTTTGGTTCATTACGAATTTCGATTTAATCATCATCAATTATAAATCCATCCTAATGATTCATGAAACAGCCGGGAAGAAAGAGTAATTCACATGTTTCATCGAAGTACTCGTAGGTGCATTGAAACCATTCAAACCACGTGTTTTTTAGAATTCTTTCCGAATATCTTAATGGGAACCGGCTACGACTTGTGCCAGTCGATTTGTCTAGTTGAGAAAAATGAGCATCATTGTAGTCACCGAAAACGCGTTTCAGTTACTTAAAAACAAAAGGTCTACCTGCTTTAGAACTTTCTTACATCTTCTGGATGGATCCACAAGAAAGAGAAAAAATCAGTTCCCCACCAGGAGACAGTCACGCATCGAATGGCAGCTTTTCTGCCTGGATGGAGGACCAGAAGTGGTCTATCCATAGCGGACAGAGGTTTGTCGATCACTATGCAATTTTTACGTTTACATTTATTCAGGATGTAAAATACAGAAACAAATATTCATATGCATGCATGAACACAATATACAATATATCTTCGCAACTCGGTAAGGCTATGCCTGAGCGCGAACCCACCAGGATCAATATAGGGATTAATTATTAATTCAAGAAATAAATTGCGAAAGTTCAAATTTTTTCGGCGCCTTTCTGCAACTACTGTACTGAACGTAGAGATTTTTTCTTCAAATGGAATTTGTTCTCCATAATTAGTACTGTCATTCACGTCATGCATATTTTTTTGAAAATTTTAGTCGTTTTCGCGCAATATTGCTTGAAATGTGTGAAATATTAAAAATTAACAAAAAACACGAACTTCTCAAAAGCATCTTCAAATTATTTCTTTAAACTTTAGGGATATTGCTAAATGTGATGACATTATAACGACAAATCCCATTTTGCAGTATTGTTTCTTTTAAACAAAAATGTACTTTTTTTACATTATCCCATGTTGTTAATATGTAAATTAAGGGCAACTTTTAAACATTATTGCATTTATGAGTACATGTGCTTCAAATGATATCTTATAAAGTTTCTCGAAAACTCAAATTTTCTGTGAAAATGAGCTCAAAATTCCCCATTTTCAGAAACGATCAAAAGCCATTTTCTCAAAATCGGCTCCAAATACTTTAATTAAAATTTGCACAAAGACCTCCTTTACTCTTCTGGAATATTTTCAAAGACATATTTCAATTCTAATATTAGAGAACCGTAAAATGGTGAAAATGTGACGAATTTTCGTTTTGGCGCCGATAGGTTTGGTTGGTTGGTTGGTTGGTGATTCCGGGCGCGTCAACTGCTAAGGCCATTAGTCCCATAACTGTAGTGCATGATTTATCGCGGAATGTCGTAGCGATATCTCTCCGGCTGACTGGCAAGATTTGGCACCGACCTACCTCAGCTTGCGGGTATTTTCCCCAACTAGGTATCTTCCACCAGCGGGACAAACTCTATGCTTCCAAGTTTGATATATTAGTGCATTCCAGTGAGTGTGTGTGTAGGTAAAGGGTGAGGATAGAACAAGAAAGAGAAAGGAAAGATGGCACGCAGTCTATGGCCCTTTTGTAAGGGAACTGCTCCAGCTTTCACCTGGTGTTGATCGGAGAAACCACAGAAATTTACCGATCAGAGCATCGGCAGCTAGAATTAGACGGTGACTGAATTCGACCTAGCCTTGAAGCTAGGGTCGAAAATCCTGACACACTCGCGAGCGGAATCCTAGTGGAACTTCCCGTGGTGCGATCAGGGGGTTAGATTCCCGGTCGGGGTAAAAATAGCTGTAGGTTTCCTTTAAAATCGTCTTGTATAGCTGGATGACGAAGAAAAGCTGAGACAGACAGAGTTTGCTAGTAAAAGGGATTACATCATGTTCGCCACATGACATAGGAATTAATCTAGGGCTAGGCATGGGGGACACCGTTAGCTAGCCGGGAAAATCGGACAAACGGCCCCAAATGCCAAACACACGCATTGGAAGCGAGTGATGTGGATGGCGCGTTACCTGTGCGCGGCTGCGGCGGTGGCGGCGAGGGCGGCGCGGCGCAGCGCGCGAGCCAGCGGGGCGGGGCGGGGGGCGGGCCCCAGCAGAGGCTGCTGCTCGTCCGCGCTCCGCATGACCACTGCCTCCTCGGCCACCGCCGGCGCCCCCGCCTCCGCTCCGGCCCCAGCTGCGCCACGCGCCCCGCACCTGCGGCTTACGCCACCCGCCCACCCGAAGCCTCCGGCAGGGGCGCGTCCTAACCCACTGCAGCCCGCGCTCAACGTTTGCTAAGCCGTTTACCTACTGCCCCATATAGCCTCACTCCATCTCCATCCCTTTCCTCCTTAGTAGGATTATTAATTTCTCCTTAGAATAATACTCATTGGTTATAATTTATCCGCTTCTGTTTGCAAAAAGCATTTTCATCCTTTTAGAGCACTGCCAACGTTGAAACACACCGCTTAAAACTTTGAGGAAACAAAACACGAAATCACCTACAACGAGCATCATCTTACTTCCCTGCCTTAACACACACAATTCCGCTAACCCTGCCATGTTCACCTGTGTTCGGGGTTTCCTCTGGACAGGAGCGAAAACAGCTATTGATATCCACAAACTTAACTAAAACGCTTACTCCTTCTGATACACAGAATTGTCGAAACGGTAAGCATTCAGGCTGTGCCTTCTGAGGTAACGAACATTAGCTAGGAAGCGAGGGTGAGGGAGGACTGACCGCGGGATAGAGTAGGTCGATTCCCAAGCCCTCCTCTCACGCTATCACGTCTTCGCGCCTTGATGGAAGTTTCTGGGTTCGACAGCTCCTATGGTCATTATTTACGTTTGTGTTTTTTTTCTCGGGAGATGGCGGTATTCCACACATAACGGATGATGAGACCCGGCGCCAACACACACGTCGGTTTGTGAAGGGTTTCCAACTCCAGGTATCTCCACTCAGCGGGGCACCACGCCGGGCGCACACGCTTTGGGCCCTCGACCGGCCTCTCAAGGTGTGTGGTGGCGTAATGCATGTTGTGGGTCCGATGGGGGCGGCAGTCGGTATGAATTTCGAGCCCGAAACTAACATTTCAACTCGATTTTCTTGAAGACAATTTTTTTCTCGGAAAAACTGGATCTCCCATTCTTCATGAATGCCAACAGGGAATCTGTTTTTTCGTGTGTGTGTGTGTGTAACGGGAGCTTCTGGACAACTGTATACGAATATACAGTTCAAAACTTCTTCACACAAAGAATGTAAAAAAATATAGTTCTAAACGCAAATCGTAAATAAATATTTACTGGTGACGTGAGCCTTGATGTCGCTTGACGGCAGGAGGGTTACCATGCAATGACACACTGAGAATGAGATTTCAGCCTATTCGCGCAATATGTGAATAGGCGAAATAGCACAACTTTTATGCACGACTTTTAAGCAATTTTGCATAAAAATACATACATGCATTTTCAATCAAAATCGAAACTGTTTCTTGTTTTTGTATTATTCCTGTCTTCTTCGGTATCAAACGAAGCTAGTCACATCTCACGAGGCTGTAAAGATTTCCTTCAATTCTGCGCGTATTGAAAATGAGTACCTGGATGTTGGTGACGTATGGTGCGGTGGAGGTGGGGTGGGGAGGGGGAGGGGGAGGGGAGGAGAAGTGGGAGGAGGAGAGGGCGTGGCGCGTGGCACAGGTGGCCGAGGTCTAGAGTGCAGCAGCCACCGCCCACGCCCTCACCCTCGCCCTCACTCTGCGGCGAAACCCTCAGCCTACTGATGATGCCAATGTGCGGTATCTTCGTCTTGCCAGAGTTTACAATGCACAACTTAAAAATTAAAAAAAAAAAAAATATTTCTCACGGCTTTCAATATTTATATTACTTACGTTTTTTTAAATATATTACTGAATTTGTGAGCAGAAGAGTTTCAAATAATTTCTTGAAACCTTATAGTTTTCTATGAAAATTATTTTGAAATTGCGCATTTTCTGAAATGTTCTAACTACTATTTCCAAAAAATAACTTCATATGTTTCAATGAAAATATACATGTAAGTCCAGGTTTTACCCTTATATAATTTTTGTTACCCCATTCTGCATTCGCACTTTTGTCGTTTTGGCCCTTAACCTGTTCAGCACGACTACAAGACCTCCTTGGGACAAATCCAGACTGAGCTCGTGCATTTTTCGGTTAGGCGCCAATTAATTTCCCCAACGATCAGGAAGGCAGAAATAGCCGAAATCAAAATACTGAATTCACCTGACTCAATAGTACTTCACAATGCCGGCAGGGCGTAGCACTGACCAAGCGAGCCGCCAAGCGATATGTGGCGCGAGGTTTATGTAGACGCTACGAACTCTAGGAAACGGAAGGGCCTTCTAGAGGTTTTATTGAAACGCGGGCCAAGGTTACTCGTGGAAAGTAATCGCGTAGAAGACGTTGCGCCTAATGTCACGATTTTAGCATTCGTCATACAAATTAGTGCATTATTGGCAATCTTATCTCGCCACTTAGTGTATAGGAGAAACTGTTGTACCTAGTCAGATGTACCTAGGGACAAAACACGTTTTCGACAAGTCTGAGAGAAATTTCGGAATGTTATTTTCCCTACACTGCTATTGCCGTTTGTGTTTATTTAAGTGACCAATTTTGTCTTGTGAGCTGTTTCCGTTATTTTAGGTGAGTTTAAAAGTTTTGACGAGTGCAAATTAAAAATTTCTGCATTTCTCTTTCATCAGTTTTGTAATAACGACTATTACTTTACGAATATTGTCCTTTCACATTAGGTACATTCGAATAAACGTGTAAATTTGGGCAATATACTACAAAAGTTCTCAACGCTCAGTGCTAATTCTATCTAATAAAAAACCAACTTTAGGAATATTATAATCAGTTTACAATTATTATAAGACGTTATTTATCATTTCCTTTTTTACATAAATAACAGTTATGTGTCTGAAATGTATCTACTTGCTCGTCAGAGAGCAATGTGTATACCACTCAAAACCACTCAAATGAAGCGCGAGAAACTGGAATTTACCATTTCGAATTTTCCCAAATTTCGAAAGTACGGAAAGTGCGCCACTTTCTTTCCCGTTCTTGGCAACATATGTGAAAAACTTAAACAAAAAATTGGAGCCGTTTCTGCGAAAATAATTGTTTAAAATTAAAAAATTGTCTATGATAGAAGCAAAATTACGCAAAAAATTCATTATTTCTAAAAATTGAGCTTCACTTTATTTGAAGATCCATTTTTATAAATACATTTCATAAACAAATAAGTTTGAACTTTATAATTATAATTGTAGCAAGACGTCGAAAAAAAATTTGAATTTTTGCAATTTCTAAAAATCAGATTTCGACGAACATGAGACATGCACCATTCTCTTAAGTTACTTTTACACTATCCCGCAACAAAATGTAATCAAAAAATTAGACCCATTTTTTGAAAATGTCCCAAGGGCTTCATGTCAAGTACCCCTCAAAATTACAATATCGGTTTCAAAACAAGGCACCTTGGCACGAGCTAGATCGCTTGGGGAATATCATTTTTGGAGAAAATCAGCTGAACGGTTTAGGTGCTAGCGTTGTTCATACGCGGACAGACGATTTGTTGTCAATCGACAAGGACCCACAAAACATGGATTCTGCCTACACAACGTGTTAGGTGTCTTTTATTTTTATTCTTTAAATTTTTTTAAAAGTAATTTACAATACACAGGGACAAGATTAATTCAATTATACATTGCCACGGACCGACAGTAAGAGTTTGTGTCGAAAATTACCTGTTTTTTCCCCCGCAGCATTACAATAATTTCTGTATGCAGCGTAAGCAATAGCAAGAAAGTAAAATGTACATTGGGCGGCCTTGTATGGTAGCTAGGAAGAGGGTGGTTCACAACCGAACTAGTGGTGCTACAGAAAGGAACAGACTTTTCCATATTAGTTTTCTACGCCCTTTGGTCTCGACTAGCTATTCAGACTTGCCATCTATCGCCATATACTCTTACCAGCTGCCATCTATCGCCGCCCAAAATACACGTTTTTGAAATTTTCTTAATTCTTCAGTTTCCCGATATAGAATGAAAATATTATTTTAACAATATTACAGAACAGTAAAACCTCGTCAGAATTGGAAAAATTTCTTTGAAAAATTTGGAGCCGTTTTCAAGAAAATGGCGCTTAAACCCTACTGTAAATTCGAAATTTCAAACTCTTTTTAACAATTTTAGAGTTTTTAAAAAACTTCACTAAAAATCATTTGAATCATTTTAACTCACATATACAATAGTGTTTACAAATTGCTGGAAATGTGCATATTAACGGCGTTAGAGATCTAAAAAAAAATACATTTGTATAATTTTCGAAAAAACAAAAAAATACTCCAAAATGAACTTTACGTCACATTAAAGAAGGCAATTAGCACTATCCATTCGAAACGTTTGAAGAAAAACTTGGAAGCATTTGAGAGAAAATGGCGTTTGAACGTTTCTGAAAATGTGGAATTTTGAGCCAGTTTTCACAAAAAAGGGTCGAGTTTTTGAGAAACTGTATTAGGCATTATTTAAAGCACAAGTACTCATAATATATAATAATGTAATCAAATCGCCGCTAATGTAAATATCAGCGTGAGAGACAAGTCAAAAGAACTGAGCAAACTGATGTTTATGTCACCTCATAGAGTACATTTCTCACTATCCCTACCAAAAGTTTAAAGAAAAAAATTGGGGTCGTTCTTGAGAAAATCTTGTTTTTGTTATTTTTTAAAATTGAAAATATTGCTCGCAATATTGAGAAAAAACTACTCAAAGTGTCAAAAAAAATATACACGACCTTAGAAAGAACTCATTATGAAGAACAAATTTTATTTGAAGGAAAAATCTCTCTTCAATTTTGTAGTTGTAGGAAGACACCAGAAAAATTCAAAATTTTGCAATTTTCGAAAATTCAGTTAACAGTGAAAATATTACCTATGCCACCTTTATAAGTGCATTTTACTATATTCTTACAAGAAATTTGAAGAAAAAACTTGGAGCCGTTTTGAGAAAATTTTGAAAATGTTAAGGGTGCATGTTAAGTGCTTCCAAATGTTTATCAAAATCGTGGAGCCTTGAGTGACGCCAAATCGACCACGGAATATCCATTTTGGAAAAAATCCTACGCATGGTTTAGGCGCTAAGGGTGTTCACAGACTGACGGGCGTTTTGCCATGAATTGGTTTAGCTATCCAGGTGCCACAGAAAAGGGGTTCTGGCTACACCACGTGTTATGCGATTTTTTCTTAAATCAGCAACTGGATGTATCTACTTTTTTCTTTATCAAGATAAGGCAATGAATTTTTTTGCCGAAAATCCGCTTTTTTTTCTCGCAGCATTTCATAACATTACATTGTACATTCCTTGTACTACATGTATTACTCCGAATACAGTGTGTATACGAGACAGTAAAAACTAGCCAGGACTAAAAAATGACAAAACTAACTACAATTACTGTAATGTTATTAACAGACGACGGATAGAGAGACAGGTGAACAGATAGACCCTCAGGCGAACGGACGGTCAGGTGTACAGACAGACCCACTGGAGAACAGATGGACCTACAAGTGAATAGACCTTAAAAACACTTTTTCGATATAAGGGGATCCCCCAAAGTGTATTTCCATTGAAATTTCGAAATCGATCTTCATTACATAACTTTCTCTGTATTACGTAAATATATATAGGTTGTGCGGAAGCTCCCGTTACAAAAAAAAGTACCACTTCTGATTGCAAAAATACCACAGCTGATTTTCATGAACTCAGATCCATTTTCACTTTCAAAAATTGAGTTTAAAAGTATCTTGTCGCGTCGCAGCAGACACCTGTGCTGAGACCGCCAATGACGGATTCTATTCGTAATTGATGCTTTCTGGTGTTTTTTTGTTGTGTTTCGAAGCGCTGTTTCACGGATACTACAGACCGTGCTGCCAACGTAAAAAACCAAATTTCAATGAACCCAATTCATGTACTATTTAGCTTCTCGACACGATTGCTACGAAACTGCTCGCGGCTCCGGATTCTCAATGCGATCTCCTCGGGGCTGGACGTTGCGTCGTTTCTCCGCGTTTTCGGTGAATCTGACAAGTGAGGAAAGCATCACGTGCCGCACTCTAAAGTACTTTACTTTTATCAAGTATTTTATGTGCACTACTATCATATAATATATTAAATCTACTTAAAATGCATTTCTGTTTTAAATTTCGACCTCGGTATGCAGCGACGTAACAATGAACCTTGAATACGAACGAAGCCTTATAAAAATAATAAAAAGTCTCAGAATGCTAGAATTAATTTTTGCATATCTCCAATGTCAACTAATTTCCTTTACTTTAGATAGCCCCACACGAGAAATGATAGTTCCCTGTAGTTCCTGTCCTTAATATCATGACGCATGCCAATAGCGTTTTGGAGATAAAATGTTATTAATAAATTCTTTCTGTATGTGCATTCTTACTGATGCTTTGGCAAGTTTTATTTTGGCAACTCTAGCTAATAATAGCCTGCTTCGATAACCCGATAAAATATCGTACACGAATTAGCGACTTTTCTTTCACTTGGTTGTGGTAATTGCCCCCTCATCAAGGTTACGTCGTAACGAAACAAAAATATTTTAGAGAGAAGTGAGCATTTAATGAGCTTCCTTCAAACAATCTAGCAATTTTTCTTTCTTAGGAATAATCCTGTGGGTTGATATCACGCACTTTCCACTTCCGCAAGTAATACACATTAGCAAGCACAGTGCATGATGTGCATGCACAACACGCTACTCGATGCTTTGTGGAAAATCGAAGTCCCAGCATCGGGGGTTCTCACAGATGAATGTGTATTCAGGCTTCCGTTTCCCAGTTCCGCAGGCGAGGTGAACGCATGCCATTCTGCCGGAGCCTTGAGGTAATTCGTGAAACCATATCAGGGCGAAAGTGAAGGCGTAATTGAAGGCAAATGTTTTTCTCTTCCAATGCTGGTAATACGGTAATACCTGTCAACATTAATTCCTTGCGTTTTTCAATTGAAGATAGCAACAAATAATGCAATGTGGCATTGTGCAACAGTGATCAGCAGTGACGCAGTTAGAACACGGCCGTCTTATGAAAATTAGGCGTAACCCGGTGTACGGAACAGTTTTTCCTCGTTTTTTACTCATTTACACCAAACCACATTTGTACACTATTTAGTTCATAGAGGTGCAATGGGGCATATGATACCGTTTTCACACGGATAAACATGGACACCGCGTATGATCGAAAACTCAGATGTGTACTGCAAAGACTCTTCAAAGCACTTCTCGGCCTTCTTCACAGCTGGCGAAAGCATCAGTTCGAATTTCGCTCAGAAAAATTATTAATAAACTCAATGTTTCAATGAACGAATATCTTAGCTCCAGAATCCTATTTTCATGCATCATGATATAAAGGATGTAAATTGCAGGGAACTGTCATAGCTACAGTAAGTATCTATCTAAAGCACAAGAAATTAAATTACACTGAAGATTTGAAAAGAAAATGAGCATTCCAAGAATTCTGACAATATCTATAATGCTTGGTTCATATTCAGCGTTAAAATTTAAAGATAAAATTTGGAGCCATTTTTGCGAAAATGATTCTTTAAAATTGTTTCAAATTTGCCCATGTTGCGCGCAAAATTACTCAAAAACTACTCTCATTTTCAAAAACTTGAACAGATTGACCTCATTTCAATGTTTATTTTAAAAGAACAGGTTTCATGTAGAAAAAAATGTAATCTTCAATATTGAAGTTGTAGGAAGACGCCGAAAAAATTTTGAACTTTGGAATTCAACAAAAGTGCGACCAGCAATTGAGTTCTCTACCCTTGTTCCCTACATTCGAGGCAAATTTTTAAAAAAATGTTGCAGCCATTTTTTGCGAAAATAATTATTTAAATATTTTCAAAGTTGCCTAAAGCACAAGAAATTAAATGGTTGTTTCACGAAAAAATGCGTAAAATACTTTCGAAAAATACTCATACTTTCGAAAAATAGAACGTGGTCTTATTTCAAGATCTATTTTGGAAGAACAGATTTCATGAAAAAAAAATTCATTTTTGGATTTGGAGTTGTCGGAAGACGCTGAAAAAAATTTGAACTCTTAAACCCAGGGAGTGCAACAAAAATGCAACCTACGTCGCAGCGTAGTGCTCCGCATCGCACATGGCTAATGGATGCAGTTTTCCGTCAATTTATGAGTTTAATCAAAACCAGTAATACGGAATTATGAAAAACATTTCACTGCCATTAGCTTTCCTTAAAATAACAGGTTCACTATTAAATCCCAGAGCAAACCCTACCGAAAAACGGAAATGTAAGGTAGAACTTATCAGGTCGGCAGCAAGGCACTGATTTCTTCTCCAAACTCACTGGCGTCTTTGGGTGTTCAGAAAGTATTAGAGAGAACGCTTCGTCTATACTGGCTTAATTAGTAAATCGAAACTCACACTGCCACGTGCATTTGCAGAAGGAGGCCCTCGTCCCAGGTGAGTCTACTACAGCGCACACTCTTCACTGCACTAGGCGGCCCATTGCGCGCTTCGAGGATCCGTCATCGGCTCGCTTTTCGTGAGGCGAAGGAAGTTTCGGCACGTGACAGTCAGAAGCACTGCCCTGAATCACGCTCTTCCGCCTGAAGCGGTAAATGACGTAGCCACTTGGCAGCGTACACGCGGCGGAAAAAGTGAAGCCCAGCTTTGGAAAATGATATCTCGTTCTATTGTTCTCGAAGTGAAAGAGATCGAATGACTACATCCTTCCTTTCGCGGTGTTAGGCAAACAGACAAACAATCACAAGCTCCAATGTGCAGGAAATGGGCCCTCTGCCAACACTCGCCTTCCGACTTCCTCTCCTTCAGGTGTCTTCGGGCGCCGGGAGGAATCCTTTATGTGACGTCTCACGCTTATTAAATAGTCCTTTTTCGAAACATATGTAACGGTTACGTAATGCTGGTGCATCCAAAAGGTGGGACAGCTGGGGCAGGTTCCCCAGGCCCACTCTTAAGTAGGGCTCCAAAAATTCATACAAATTTTATTTGATTTTTTTTAAATATTTAACTGCAATTGAAGTGCAGTTCTCTTTAAAAACTACTAATAAAAATAATATAATAATATAAATGGGGGGAACGTTTCAAACAAGAGATCCCCATGTACACTAAGTGATCAAAAGTATCCGGACACGACCAAAATGGTGTTATGGGGCTTCCACCCCTTGTTTTGTGTGGCACTATCCCGGCACACGATGTTTTAAACACCTTATTGCTTCCCATTGTTTATGAGCAATTGGGGGGATGGCGATTGCATCTTTCAACACAATCAAGCACCTGTTCATACTATACGGCCTGAGGCGGAGAGGTTACATGGCAATAACGATCCCCGAACAGACTGACCTTCACATAGACCTGACTTGAATCCTATTGAACACCTATGGGAAGTTTTGGAACGCCGACTTCGTGCCAGGCCTCGCCGACCTACATCGATACCTCCCCTCAGTGCAGCACTCCGTGAAGAACGGGCTGCCATTCCCCATGAAACCTTCCGGCCCGATTTCTGCGAGCGTGGAAGCTATCAAGACCAAGGGTGGGTCAACACCCTATTAAATTTCAGCATTACCGATGGAGAGCGCCACAAACTGGTAAGTCATTTTCAGCCGCTTGTCCGGATACTTTTGATCACATAGTGTATGTTTTGCCCCAAGCCCCTTGTTTTTTCTGGGCGCCCCTGACGTAATATTATAAAACCGTTGAACCCGTGAAAAGTATAAACATTCGAACACGTGGAATTCGCCGAAAACACATTTTTCAGTATAAAGGACCCACAAAATGTGGATTCTGATAAAACAATGTAATACAGGAAGTTTTTCACGACACATAAGAGCACGAATTTTCCATTTTTTCTGTATCAGGGACTCAAAATGCGAGTTTTCCTGACGACAAATCGGCACTATTCGCTGCAGCATACATACTCTAAACTAATACATACACAAGTATTCGATAAAGTGAAATGCACATGGCTACATCGCCCAACAAGAGAACGTATTCTCAGAATGTCACACTTGGCGTCGCGTCACTGAGTATTCCAATGAGATACATCCTGAAAGAGTTTAGCAAAAAAAAGTACGGACAATTCCAATTTGCAATTACGAGAATCAGCAAAATTGCGAAACTCTCACATAAAGAAAAAATGTATATGATCTTTTCTTAAAAAACTGATTTTTAGAACAGATTTCATGCAACAAAAATATCTTCGTCGATACTGTGCTTTCGCAATGTGTGTGTGTGTGTGTTGTGTGTGTGTGTGTGTGTGTGTGTGTGTGTGTGTGTGTGTGTGTGAGTTCGTGGAAAGTGAGATCAGCCCCTCTTTCTTTACCGTTCTTTGCTACATATTAGAAAAAAGATAAAACGTAAAATTTGTGGCCGTTTTTGAGAAAACATATGTTTAAAACTGTCTAATTTCACGCAAAATAAAGCAAAAACAACTGGTAATTTCGAAAAATTGAACAAAACCTAATTTCAAGATATATTTTTGATGACAGATTTCATTAAGAAGAACGTTCTACTTTTATGGTTGTAAGGGTAGGAAGAGTTTTCAGGTTGTAAGTCTTTTCACCATTTTACCCTACATACGAGAGGAAAATTTAAAGAAAACATTTGAAGACATTTTGAGAAAAAAGATAAAAAATGCAAATTACGCACAAATTACACATTTTCGAAAACCTGAACTTAATCTCATTTGAAGATGTTTTTGGTGAACATATTTTATATTTCAATAACGAAAAAGGTTCTATCTTTATTATTGTAAGTGTAGAAAGAAACTGAAAAAAATTGAACTTTTGCAATTTTTAAAAAATTGGGGACTTTAACGAAAATGACCGCACATTTCTTTGAGATCTTCATGCCATCCGAGGACAAAGTTTGAATTAAACATTTGGAACCATTTCTGAGCAAATTTTGAAACTGTTGTTTAACATCGTGTAAAGTACCTACCAAAATCAAAATAATCGTTTCAAACTCGCAGGGCGTCTAGTTCGTTCAGATCGACTGGGAAATGCGCATTTTGGAGAAAATCGGCTCAAAGGTTTAGGTGCTAATTTCACCACACCCAGACGAACGGACGTTTACCCGTTAATCGAATTTTCGGTACCAAGGCCCCAAATAACATGGATTCTGGCTACACCACGTGTTAGAGGAAGTCATTTAAAACATATATACGAACATGATCTACCCAATTTTTCGTTACCAGGGCCCAGCAATAAGAGTTTTTCGGACGAAAAATCGCCTTTTCCCGCAGCCTGACAATACTATCTGCATCGCTTAAGCAGATGGCGCGAAAGTAAAAATTACCAGCATTTAATTGGGTGAAATTGCAGATGCAGAGGGGCAATGCTTCCACGTGCGCGTATTGCGAGGACCGAATGTGTCTCTGGGCGAAGGCGCTTTCCTTTTTCAACGGCATTTGCATCTCGCTTTCCCGCGCGGACGCCCCGCACTTCGCGCACACGTCACTGATAAGATAGTGAGGCAGAGGAACGGCAGTTCAAACTACCAGAAAAAACCATTGATTTTTATGCAGTTTAAAACGTTGCAATTTCCATGCGAGACATGTATAGCACATATTACCGAAAATTCGTGCTACGTAAATAGGAACAAAGCACTAAACAAACAGGAAAGAAACAAATATTCAAAGCAGTAAGAAAAGTAGCAGTCGTATTACAAAAAACAATCTTCTCAATAAAACAATAGGCAGAATAAAAAAAATTAAAAAATTCACGGACCAGTCTTAGTAATGTGACCACTCCTCAAAATACTCGATAACCCCCTTTTGCAACACGCACCGCTGCGAGACGTGCGTCAAAGAGGGTCAGAGAGGTTCCGGATGATGCCGTCAGGGATGTGGAGCCATGTCGTCTCCAGTGCCGCGGGCAGGTGATCTTGGTTCCTTGGTTGAGGATCCACGGCGCGAACAGCCCGATCGAGACCGTCCCACAGATAATCTAGAGTGAGTTTAAATCGGGGATTTGATGGCCAGGGGAGTACTGTAAACTCGTCCTCGAGCTCTTCGAACCACACACGTACACTACGAACTGTGTGTCACGTTGCATTGTCCTACTGGTACAGGTAGGTGCAGCCTTGCTCACGAAAAACGATCTGCACATAGGGGTGGACATGGTCCTCATGGATGGCTGCATACTTCTGTTGGTCTATTATATCTTCTAGAATGAAGATATAACCCAGAGGATGCCACGAAAACACTCCCCACACCACCACGCTCCTTCCTCTTGTCTGGACCCGTCTGGCGAACGTTGCAGAGTGTTAGCGTTCAGACGTTTCACACTGCATACGCCAACGACCATCTGCCCGATGGAGCAGAACACGTTATTCTCCTAAAAGGCCACCTGAGCCACTCAGTGGACGTCCAGTTGTGGTATTGGCGTGAAAAACTCCAGCCTTCGTCGCCGATGAACAGCCGTCAGCACATGGGTGCATGAGCCTGGCGCTTGCTGCGGAGGCCTGTAAGCAGCAACTTTCGCTGAACGTTTGTTGAGGAGACCCTGTTGGTAGCACCTTGGTTCATCTGGGCGGTCAGTTGCTCTACAGTTGCATTTCTTTCCGCCGCCCGTACACATCTTCGCTGCCGTCGTTTCCACTGTCATCCACGGCCGGTGGTGCGCCACGGTCGCCTCGATGGCGGTTTGAAGATCGCCATTTTGACATGTACGGTATGCTTTAATCATGGTGCACGCGGACTCTTAATAAACTTACCCGTTTAGGAAATGCTTCCACCCTTGGTCCGAAAACCAATGATAATGCTTTTGACACAAAAATGTATTAGCATATTATTTTTTACGTTCTATTCACTCTCTGATTTATATTTTTTAATATGTTTTATTTCATACGTGGCAATCAGTACGTTTTTAGTACATACGTGGCAATCAGTAATTTTAATTTCGGAATTACCACATCATCTGTAATGTAAAATGTTTATGTTCAATGAAATGCAAGCTATTCTTATTCCATTCGTAATATCTATTTTACTGCTTTGGTTTTAAAAGACACAATAGTCTCTTGATTTCTCGCCCATAGTCTTTCCCCTTTTTCATTATTACACAAGAATGCAAAGTCACCTAACCAAATATGTTTATACTTGTTTCGTTATGTGAGAAATATGCAACGAAAAATGTGTTTTCATGAATTCAAACATCCATTTTGAAAACTATATCATTATTTCTTTCGACAAATAATTTAATTTACGCATTGAACAGTTTATTATTTTTGAACTTTCTTACCATCAAAATATAATTTTAAACTACATGTTGTATAGATAACATTTATTACTTCTTTAGCCTATGTAATTAATGAACGTAGAAATAGTTTGTTTCGTTATAAATTTAAAGATGGAAAGCGTTCGAATCTAGTTGAATTAGTTTCAATGGATGTGTTGTGTATGTACATACAACGTGTGAATTCGAATCAAAGAGAAAATAGCGCCTGCCAATAGGAAACCCACAACAAAATTTGGAATTGCCACTAAATTAGCATTTTCGAAATTAGAAGCGATATCATCTAGCGTTGGTTACTACCACACCACAGTGGAAGTAGAAACGACAAGAACTGCACATCCTAAAATGTAACTATGTCGAAAATACGTAGATCCTAACTTGTAGATTATGGTTCAAGAATAAAAAAAATTCCAGAGCAGAGCGCATTTACAGGGACTTGTGTCGGTGGCGTCTCGTGAGGAAATTCTCTTCTAACCTGTGTATCATAAGTGCACGTTTTCTTGAGCTCCTGAAAATCTATCCCATTTCGTTTGTTAACATTAGTTTAACTGAGAATAAATAATAGCAACTAGCATTGTTGAGAAAATCTGATAATCAGAAATGTTCGCTCCCAAGAAATAGAAACTATTCTGCATCGAAAAGCGACCTATAAATGTTATAAAATCGTCAAAATAATCAAACACCCCACTCCTCTCACATCAAGCGAAATGGATTTAGGAAAACATGCGCATATAAAAACAGAAGTTCCATGTAAGACTCGTTTCACATATTACATTTTAGGGAACCTAACTCGGTTTCATTTCAACCACTAGGGCTATTAGTTCCATTAGCGAAGTACATGAAATGAAGTATATACACGTATACTCTTGGAGATGGTGTTCTTAAAGTAATGAAACGTGAAATCTGACGCCGACCTACACGACGGCATGCGGGGTTTCCCTCTTCACGTATCTCCGCGGCGGGGCAACGTCCCCCTCACACAGGTCAGGTTCTGGTCTCCCGAGTTGAATGATGTACGTATAGGTGTGAGTATGTAAGAGGTAAGTCTAGGTCAAGGAAGAGGAAGGTTTGTTAAGGTACTATTCCGGCATTTGCCTCGAGTTGGTCGGAGAAACCACGGACAATCATCGATCAGACCAACCGGCCGCTAGAATTCTGTTCCCTTCGGCGGCTCATTTTAACCGCGTATGTGCAGAGACTCGACTTCTAGGAGCTCCTGGTCGGCGTTGGTGCTCAGGCAACGGCAATGCGGCCATGCGCTACCGACGCAACTGCGGACAGAACCATGGTTTCAAGTGCCTGAGCACACAACTTCCAGCATTTCTGGTAACCCATGTTATGAGATGAGGGACCATTCCAAATATATAATGGAATTTCCAAAGCGTCATTTTGTAGATTAAGGCATTACTAACTCGCTGCCCTAGGCGCGACATTTCCGACTTTTGCACGACAGACGAATGGTAGCAGCGTAATATTGTTGCGGGGAACTGGTGCGCATACGGATTTCATTGAAGCATAACACCGGACCAACAAATTTTAACTTTCTAGCCCCTGGATGAACTTGATTAAACTTTGTCCTCGGAATGGTGCAGGTCTCACTTCATCAGATCAGGCGTGATCGGTGTTTGTGGTTTCCTTAGATAATCAAGAACTCCCGGAAAATCTAAAAACATAGAAACCGTTTGGATTTTTAGTGAAAAATGCAAATACAAGGTGGTTCAAATATGACCGGGACTGATTTTTTTTCAAATACCCCGACATACGCAGTAACTGCGCCGCCTGGAGAGAATCTAGCCACAACCCCCCACCTCCCTCCTTTGCAGGTTAGAACCTGTTCAGTCGCGTCTGGGTCTTGCTAGAACGATGAGTGAACAAAAGGTGCCGCGGTGCGTGGAACAACGCATTATCATCAAATTTCTCGTTGGAGAAAACGTTCAACCGTCGGAAATTTTGCAGAGACTCAAAAAACAGTACAGGGAAGAGTGCCTCTCACGGACCCGTGTGTTTGAATGGTGTAAGTGTTTCAGAGAGGGACGAGAGCGCGTTGAGAATGAACCTCATAATCGTCGGCCGCGAACATCCATAACCCCAACAAACATTGATCGTGTTAATGCGGTTATTTGTGAGAACAGGCGCATCACTATCAAAGAAGTTGCATCAGTAATTGGCATCAGTGTGGGTAGTGTAGAAGACATGATAAAAAAACACCTAAAATATAGAAAAGTGAATGCTAGGTGGGTTCCACGCACTTTGACGGACGAGAACAAATTGATGCGCATGCAAGCTGCCAGTGTTCTTCTAATGCGGTTTGAAAATGAAGGAGATTCATTTTTGAAGTCCATTGTAACCACTGATGAAACGTGGGTTCACTATTTTATTCCTGAGTCCCAGCAGGCATCACGTGAATGGCGACACGCCTCTTCTCCAAAACCCAAGAGAGCGCGGAAGATCCGTTCGGCGGGAAAAGTGATGGCAACATTTTTTTGGGACTGGATGGGTGTTATCCATGTAGACTTTCTTACAGAAGCTAACACCATCAATGCAGCTTATTATTCAGCACTTTTGGAAACAGAAATCAAAGAAAAGATCCGATCCAAACGGAAGAGAGGTGGGAAACGGGTAGCATTCCTTCAAGACAATGCACGGCCTCATACTGCTAAAACAACCATGGCAACCATCAGCAAATTGAAGTGGGACCTTCTACCACATCCGCCGTACAGTCCAGATTTGGCCCCAAGTGATGTTTACCTTTTTGGACAGCTTAAATCACATTTGCAAGGCATGCGATTTGCGGATAATGACGCAGTCATCCACAGTGTTCGGGAGTGGATATGCCGACAACCAAAAGACTTTTATGAAAAGGGCATTAGGATGCTTCCAGGACGTTGGAAAAAATGTATAGAATCTGGAGGGGAGTACTTTGAAGAATGACATGTACAAATAAATTTTTGCTAATAAAGTATTTCGTAAAAAAAATCAGTCCCGGTCATATTTGAACCACCTTGTATCTGATTGTTTTTCTGTCTATTTTCATTCTGCACGTACTAACTGAAATCTTGTGCTCAGTACGTCGCCGCTTACGAGACAACTGACATCTTGCGAAAGCAAAGCTCCAAACTGCATGCCATGAAATGTTTGATATGCACGTTTTGGGGCAGGAATAGGAATAAATTTCATTCTTGGAATGTAAAGATCTGTTGTGCTGTATAGGAAAATGTCATACCTACCGACAAAGCATGTTTTCAAGGAGTCTGAGAGAAATTTAAGACTGAAAATGAAGATAATAGATTTGATGTATGAACAGTACGTATTTCTGCACACATCGTTCATCAACTTTTTTAATGACCACTATTACTGTACGAAAACTAAAGTAGACCAACACTCACTAGCAGAGAATGTGGTCAATTGAAAGCGTATACTTCGCTCTTGCAGAGAATCTACAAGTAACAGTAGCCATGTTCATTCATTATTGCAGACGGTTGTACCCAGGGACAGTGTTGATGAATCTAGGGATGTCCCTAGGTACATATGTGTAGTATTTTAGAATGTTATCTGGTTTTGCCACGAAGCACAAAAGTGAAGAAAATGTCTCGACCACCTGCGGAAACAATTAATAGGGCATTTCACATGCAAAAGATGGCAAGTGAGATCGCTGTTCAGCAATCGTTATAGAAAATAACGAATCTGAAAATTTTATTGTGCAATATTTAAAGTATTACTAGTGATGCTATTAAAACACATACTTTCTCGCAATCCGGCGCCGCCCTACCGGCTAAAGGGGTTTTCCCGAACCAGGTACCTCCCACCAGAGGGACATCGCCCCAGTCGGGACATACTCTAAGCTCTCGACCGGTCTCCAGGCATGTATGGTAGTGTGCTGCATGTGTGTGCGTAAGTAAAGGATAGGATAAGGAACGGGAAGAAAAGATCGCGCGCGGTCCCTGCCCCGTTTGGTAGGGTACTGCTCCGGAATTCGCAGCCGGCCGCGAGAATTCTCCTACACACAGCGACTGAACTCGACCTGGCTCTGGCTAGTGTCGATAATACTGTCATCGTCAGGACTCCAACCCAGGACCTCCCGGTCAGTGGCACTACAATGGCATTAGTTGATGCCCTGAGTCACCTCTCCCGGTCAGCCGTTAAGGATATCTACATTGGTCCCATGGGTAGTGTATATAATGTATTTAAATTTCATGTTGACAGATTGATTAGTTTACTTACACCAGGTGCACAGAACGACAACAATTGATTTGACGTGACATACGTTTTAAAAATCACATGAGAGTTGAAAAATATTTAAAAGTTGCACATTGGAAAAGAACATACAGACACGTCCCGATTATTTATCCGTCTATTCATTGCATTTGAGAGTAGAAGTGCTTCAAATGATTTCCAATAAAGTTTCTCGAATCCTCAACAGTTTTCTGCAATAACACTTTCCCAACATTATAACCCAGGTATATCAGTATGACGTGCCTAGGGACACACTGTACACAACCAAATTATCTAAAAAACAAGATTTTACATTTTCTTAAAAAAATATCATTATTATACATAAACGTGTAGCATGATGTGTAGCACGTGTAAATGATGAACATCGATTAATAAAAAAAATTAAGAAAAAAAAATTAAGTGTCCCTAGGTACGACAGTTTCCCTTACTTTTTGAAGACTCTTTTTGTTAAAGTATTTAATTAGTATTATGAGAATCTTTAATTGTTGTTCTTGAGCAGAGTGCATACTACTTTCGGAAAGCAGTTTTGTTCAGCATTTTTGCAGTTGCAAGCTACTAGTTAAAATCATTCATAAAACAATAACTTTTTTTTTTATTTTTCTGAACATTTAGACACTGGGCCTCTTTCAAATATAATGGATAGTCAGAGGGCGAAAGTCCGCAAATAATTTGATTTGGTATGGTTGATTCAAACTTACAAATGCAAAAGTTATACCCATTAAAAAAGAGTGCGCCCCAGTAGTAAAGTTATTTCCAAAGAAAAACAGTACTTTGAGAATTAACCCCCCCCCCCCCGTTGCACTAACGACTTTTAAATGTCGAGTCCATCTGTGACCCTCCGTTCGGGCTTCTAGGAAATGCGGCGCAACATAACTCTGCCAATCACAATGCAGATAAACGAAATGGGTATTTCTACGACGTTTCAGTCAGTTCTCCTCTGCTCATTATCCCTTGTTTTCGACAGATTTAAGAGGTTGGGAGAATACTACAAGACGAGACCAGTTCTTCATTTCGGAGTATTACGCGTGAGGAAGACAAATACTGACCGGGAAACACAAAATGCAATCGAAGTACACAAACATGCAGGAGATTTGTCATAAATTGAAGCCCGGCATAGATATATACTGAACTAAAAATTATATGTGATTCAGAAGAACACATTTTCTCGTATTACTTGCAAAGGTAAGGAATGAAACATTTCAATTCCTATCTAATACAACACTTCACCCTTCTTTTGAAAAATTCTTAAAACGTCGGAAGATTCGGAAAAAAAATCCATCGTTTGCAAGAAAATGACACTTCAGCAATTTTAGTTTAGTCAACTGTGCTCTACACTTACATGAGCAAGAAACTAAAGCAGCTGCAGAAGCACGCACTTTCTCGCATTATTTGTAATTTTAGCATTTCTCGAAAATTAAGATCCTTTAAACGAAAATGGAACGTACCTCATTTTTGTGCGTGAACATTGTCCTTATTCAACAAAAAAATTAAAGGCAAAATTTGGAGTCGTTTTTAAATTGTTTTTTGGGAAGGAGGGGGGCTTCAGTTCAAGCAACATTTATGCAAAAACGACTTACAATTTTAAAAAATTATATGACTTAAATTAAGGATCAATTTTGGAAGCATATTTCATTTGAAAATACAATATTTCATCAATACTATAATTTTACGAGCTTTTTCCCTTTTGTCGAAAATAAAATTCTCCGAAAATGAGACCAGCAACGCCTTTGCTCTACCCAAGATAAATATTTTAAAAACATATTTGAAGCCTATTTATAAATATAATTTTTTTAATTCTTACATTTACGGCAAAATGAAGCGAAAACAACCTAAATGTTCGTAAACTTGTGTGTGATTTTATTTTAAAATGTCTTTGAAGAACATATTATAGTAAGGAAAATAACATCTACTCGTATGTTCAATTTTTATATTTGTCGGAAGACGTCGAAAGAAGTCTTAACTATTGCAATTATCGAAAATTCAAAGATATCAACGAATATGACACCTGCATCATTTCTTTAAGGCGTCCCAAGTTCTTTACGCCATTCTGAAGGAAATTTTGTAAATAATGTTGAAGCTCCATGAAAAGTTCCCCCGAAATCAAAATATAAGATGTAAATTTGTAAGGTCTCGGCCCGATAGATCGAAGGAATGTCAATTTGAAGAAAATCGTCAGAACGATTTAGTTGTTAGCGTTGTTCACAGACGGACGGACTATTCGCCATAAACCAAATGTTTCGGTAGCGAGGACCCACAAAACGTGGATTCTAACAACACGAAATATTAGGGGTAGTAGTATACTACATATGGGAGCAAAAATTATCTCAAGAACCCACAAAACTATCGCCACTTTCCGCTGCACTACAATTCTTAATCTTGACAAGTAGCGTAGTACGTACGTAGTAGGCGAGAAAAATAAAAAGCACTGCGCCGGCTGGGATTTGAATCCCGGACCGCCAGCTCTAGTCTGCGCACGTCACCGGCTGAACTAAGAAAGTGCTCATATGGATGGCGCGAGGCGTACATCAATTTCCCTTGGTTCGGACGTCTCAAAAATATTTTAAAAACTCACGATAAACAAGCACATGAAATGATTTAAAGATCTAATGTAATTGACGACACAATCAGCAGCATTATACGTTTTATTACAATCAGCAGCATATTACGTTTAGAGGCAGCAGCCTCTAAACGTAATATCCGACAAAGTACAATCGAATAATAACATACAAAATTCACAACAATTTTAGAAAATCAAATTTCGCCAACCTAACAATCAGTATGAAAAAAGTAAATTTTATTTGAATAAATACTATCCCGAGACAAGCGTTGAAGGGTTGCTTCCGGCAAGAGGTTCTGGTGCCAGCATAACGTCCTACACGGTGACTTAGATCAGAGTCAGTATCACCGTTGTCTCTAAAACGACTCTGACAGAGGTCCTAGGGTTCGATCCAGACGCTGGAACATTCTGCTTTCAGGAGGAGAATTCCAGTGGCTGGCTGCTCTCATCGGTCGTGTGCCCTGCTTTCTCCGATCAACACCAGGCGATGGCCGAAGCAGTACCAAACGGGCCACGCACGGTCTTTCCTTCCTCATCCGTATCTTTTCTTCCTCCTTCACTTACACGCACCATGACATCGTACGCCAGATAACCAATCAGGAGAACAAAGCTTGACCGGCTGCGGGCGGAGTGCCCCTGGGGGAGATACCCGGAGGGAGAAATACCCTGCACGTCGAGGTGTAGGTCGGCTCTCGGGCTCTCTCCAGCGGGGGGAGAAACACCACCGCCTCCGGAGATACGTTCATTAATTTACGTTGGGATGTTCATAAAACATCCACTACGTTAGCAGGACTAATGACGGCATAAGACGGCGCGGCCGTAAACACGAACTAATCATTCTAACGAGTCGTCTTGCTTTCAGACGCAGGAACAGTGAAGCGCGCGGGGTCTCGAGATGCACTTCCCTGGGAAGGTCGCAGCATCCACGAGACCCAGAAATCGGCCACGTCGCATCAAATGCGACTTCGTGACAAGGCGATCGTTCTTGTGAGGATCCGGGAATGAGTGCGAATTATCACTGCATATTCTAGCATATAAGCCCCCTAGATTTGGGGGATAAAATTTCGGAAAACTTCGATAATTACTTCGAAAATTATTCGTTGCAATAATGTTTTTTCAACAGTTATCATTCCTTGCGGTTATCGTGCGCAGGATCTAAGAAAATTGAAAGCGGCATGTCGGAAACACAAATATCTTTTGATTTGTAACATTGTTTGACAGTTTTTGGAAAATGATTTCAGTTTATTGCGAGATATGCACGTATAACTGCAACATTGGGAAAGGGGGTATATTCGAGAAAATACGGTATTGTATCTCGTCTAGACAAGGAACAAGTGGTATTCGGGTTAGAATTATGAAACTTCTTGTTCGCGCCGAGAACAGTTTCCCATTCACTGGTACGTTCCCATCTGGTGGCGCAACTCTGAACCACTCACAACAAGAATTTGTGTGTTTTGCTTATTACGATCGAATTATTTACTCCAAATGTGGCAAGTGAAATCACCAAAAATTAGTGTGCATCACTCCTAAGATTTGCGTTTCAGTTAAATCGAAATGTAAGAATTGGCTGACGCTTGGCAATGTTGAAAGCCACAAACTTGTCACGTAACGCCCCTAGGCTACTATCACCTGTTACACGCGCGTGATAAAAGAAAGGTAGTGAGACAGAAGGCAGGCACATCCAGGGCAAAAACAAAAAGTGTGGTGTACTGTAGCACAGTCATTTGTACTAATGGTTAATACAAAAGTGTATTGCTAAGAAATGAAATAACGTTTATTTTCTCGCCTATCACGTACGTACTTACGTAGTAAAAATAATGTATTGTAACACTGCTCCAGAAATCGGCGATTTTTCGACATAAAAAGTCGTATTCTTAGCCCTGGTAACGAAACTGAGGATAAAACGTGTTCCTACATGTAGTACACTATTTTTTCTAACAGGTTGTATAGTCAGAAACCACGATATATGGGTTCTTTGATACCAAAAACTTGGACGGTAAAAGGACTGTCTGCCCGTCTGTGGCGAACACTAGTGCCTAAATCGTTCAAAGATACAAAAGTGAGAAATTGTTAGAGGTGTAGTAACACCACTAATTTTCCTTCTAGAATCTTGGATAGTTTCCCAGGGTGCCAATGGGCAATTTTCTCCACAGGAGAACATTCAAAACTTGAGGAGAGTACAATCGAAGAGTGGATAATGAAATGAGTACCATCTTTTTTGAATCGAATTGAATTTGCCTTATTTTACGTGGCGAGACTATCTTCGCCTTCGGTACACAATTTGAATGAATCCTAATTACGCTTTCGAGAATGTCTTCTAGCCCAACTTCGGTCATCTGTATTCCTTCATTAGAACACTCCAGAGTGCGGAAATCATGAATACAGCATCTAATATGGATTAATTGTATCACTGGCAAAGTGAAATAATTAATTTTTATAGAGGTGAATGCTGTCTTATGGTTTGTTGTGTTTTCACAAAAGCTCCGATCCCTTTAAAATTTTAAGCAGCAGAAGTTTTATAATTAATTTATTCCATATCAAATACAAATTAACTCATAACACCTTTTTGACAGTCTCCAAACCACGTTTTGGGAGTTACTGCACCCTACCTTCAAGTTGTCTTTTTAAAATAAGAAATTTTAAGAGCCAATTAAGTTTCCTGTCTACTGGTATTCAGTACTTCCTCAACCTCCGATGAGGGGACGTTAAGCAATTTTAAAATTTACCTGCTTGTTACGATCTTGCTAGCTCACAGACACTTGTATGAAGTTAAATCAAACACTTTTGCAGAGTACAATTTTAATGGGAACTGTTCTTTAAGGAAAAGAAATATTGAACACTTCTTATTGAAAGATATGACTGTCACGTGGTGGATATTTTGACAATCGAATTGTATTAGTTTTTTTAATTAACAAATTCTTTATTTCGTGACTTTTCGAAGCTTGCTTGGCCCCGTCATCATGATCACAGATCATGAAACTTGTCTGATGGAGCCACAAAAGCTCCAAAACGCCATGAAATAAAGCATTTGGTGAATAAAGAAACGAATATAATTTGATTGTCAGAAGTACAAGTAAGTTCTAATGGCACCAACCGAGCACTCCTCCAGCAGAGGGGCGGTGGGGGTCGCGGGTTGGGGGCGGGGCTCACCTGGTGTAGGGGATGCGGCTGCGTCGCATGGTGGCGGCCCAGCTGTGCCCTCGCCTGCCTGCCTGCCTGCGCGCCTGCGTGACTCCGGGCGGGGAGAAAGTGGGAACGAGACTGAGGCAGAATGAGGCGACGCGGCGGCGGCGGCGGAGCGAGCGAGCGATTTCCCCCCTCCCCTCCCCTCCCCCACCCCACCGCCGCGCGGCGGCCCTGAACTTGGAACTGGTTTGCCACCCACCCCCCCGCCACCTCCTCCTCTCGTCACCCCACGTCACACGGTTTACTTACTACACTTCGTCAACACATCCACGCTCCACTCCACACCACTACTACGCGAATGACACGAAAGCTTGCGGCTCCATTAACGAGAAAATCTACAACTATAGTATTTAATTCAAATGCGATTAACTCCTAACATGTTACCGTTTCGCGTTGTCTTCCGCTCTTTTAGCACTAGAGGACAAGTCGTTCCCACCTCCTTGGCATCCTCTGAGCATGGAGGAAAGAAGAATCCTTTTCTGTACGCCCTCAGCCACGACACTCCACTTCACTCCTCCATTCCCTTATTATCGTTCCTTCTTCCCCCACTCACAAGTGACAGTGGTTATTTCCCTGCTCCCGTGCAAAATCCTCCTTCCCGCTCCGCTCGCCCGTTCGCTGGGGACCTGGCGTTCTCGGAAGCGGTTACCCCCCCCCCCCCATCCTCACGCTCTGCTTCCTCCTCCTCCTCTATTTTGGCCTTGCGGTAACGCGGAGCCGAAGGCAACAGGAACAAAAGCACGTCCACCTCTCACCGGCTCCTTCGAGTTAACGTGTGTCACTTCCTTTTCTCTTGGAAACACTACGCTGTATAACATAGCTAAGACAATCTCGGAATGGTCATTTCCCAAAACAAATATGTACTAGGTATATTCACGTCGTGGTAAAAAAAATACACGGAAAAGTCAGGTATAAACCTGACTTAGAAAGTGCAAGTTTTGTTCGTCACGTTTTAACCCACTTTATCCCGTTTACCCTTAAGTCACCATTTGAGTACATAGCTACTGGCATTGACTGTTCTTCAATCGAAAGAATGAATCCTATATACCGTAAGAAGAAATGAAACGAGAAAAGAAACTAAAAACGGGGAAACCTGAATGTATCTTGGAAATAAATCAATGCACTGTGAATATTAAATTTATCGTTTTATGAACTCGCAAATTGCGTACGCATGGAAAATTGTAAATATTTCATTTATTTCTCGACATTAAACTGGGTAAAATGTTCATTAAAAATAAAAACCAAACCAACCAATTTATTTTAAAATATTAGAAAGGGAAAGGTAACACATATACTCTCTCACATTTTATCTTGTTCGTGCATTTGGGTCACTAATGCTTCAGGACTTACCATCAACGTTTCCAGTTACCTTTTCGAATTTCAATACTATTTAAATATTTTCTGGCTGATATAATCTCATTTTTCATCCGGAAGAAAACTACTTCATAGACGGTAAATACTCCGATGTGATTCTTGTATAAGATGTCTCCAACCTTTCATGTGTACAGAGGCTTCAGAATGGCCATGTCTTCAATTTTTTACTTTCCCGTATACGTACGTACATATTCGAACTATATATGTAATATAGGGGAAGTTATGTAAAATCGATTTCGAGATTTCAACGGAAATATACGTTTTGGGGTCCCCTGATACCGAAAAAGTATTTTCTTTTCTTCAAAACGTCCGTCCATCTAGTGTCTGAGTACAATACTAGCGCCTAAACCATGCTTAGGATTTTTTCCACATGGAAGAAACCCCTGTCCATCTGGCTCGAGTCGTAACTTTGGAAAATATTCTTCAAAATTTGGGGTCATATTACATGAAGCCTTGCGGACATTTTCAAAATTTTCTCAAAAACGGCCCCAAATTTTTTCTTTAAATTTCCTGAAAGAATAGAGTAACAAAAGCTTATAAACGTGGCATATGTACGATTTTCACGGTTAACTCTGAATTATTGAATATTTCAAAAGTGTACATTTTTTCGGGATCTTCCCACAACTACAAAATTGAAGATAAAGATTTTCCTTCAATAAAAATTCGTTCTCCATTGTTAGCTCTTTCATTAAGGTTATGTACAATTTTTTGAAAATTTTTGTAGTATTCGCATATGCAATATGCGCAATTTTAAAAAGAAGATTGTCTCAAATACGGCTCAAACTTTTTCTTTAAACTTTCGGTAGGGATGGTGCTAAATGTACCCTATAAGATGACATAAACGTCATATTGTTCTATTCTTGGCTTTTTTGAAAAATCATAAAAATGTATTTTTTTGTCTCTCATGTCGTTAATAGTTATATTAGAGGAAATTTGTTCACATTATTACATTTATAAGTACATGTGCTTTAAATCATGTCATAAAGTTTCTCGAAAACTTACGTTTTCTGTGAAAAGTAGCTCAAAATTCCGCATTTTCAGAAACGCTCAAACCCCATTTACTCAAAAACGGCTCCAATTTTTTTCTTCAAATTTTTCGAAGGGATAGTGCTAATTGCACTCTTTATTATGACGTAAAGTTCATTTCGGTGTATTGTTTGAATTGTTTGAAAGATCTCTCATGCCGTTGATATGCACGTTTCCAGAAATTTGTAAACGCTACATATTTGCCAGTTTAAGTACTTAAAAGGGCTTCAAATGAAGTCTTTCAAAAACTCAAACATTTTCTGTAAAAAAAGTCGAATTTCGAATTTACAGCAGCGCTTAATCGCCATTTTCTTAAAAACTGTTCCAAATTTTTCAAAGCAAATTGCCATTTAGGACGAGGTTTTACTGGTCTTTAATATTCTTAAAATAATATTTCCGTTCCCCTAATAGGATACCGAAAAACTAAGAAACTTTCCAAAAAATATACTTTGGGCGGCGATAGATGGTAGCAGGCAAGAGTACGTGGCAAGACCGAGTAGCTAGCCGAGCCCAAAGGAAATAGAAAACAAATACGGGAAATCTGCGTCATTCCGTAGCATCACTAGTTATTTCGTTAAGAGCATTATAGAATCTGTGGCAACTTCCACGGCTGTGTCAACAGCGAACGGGCACGCACAAGAAGCCTATCAAAGAAAAACGAAGGCAGAGCCATATTTTCCATACACTGTACTGTCATAACGTCACGGAACCAAATGAACGAAAATCCACTGTTAATCGCCGGCATCCGTTAATAACTGAAGTCTGCCGTCCGTTAAAACAATCGAAACAAAGGACTTTTAGCTAAAGGTGGCGTATGAGTACACCTATTAAAAGAAATGTCATTTCTTGTTCATTCTTTTTTACTTTCCCGTATACATACGTATATACGGAGTAAAATGCGCAGTATGACATCGAGATTTAAACGGAAATACACGTTTTGGAGTCCCCTAATACGGAAAAAGTGGTTCTTTTCAAAACGTCCGTCCGTCTGTCAGTCTCTGAACACTACATGCGCCGAAACCATACGTGCAATTTTTTTTCCCTCCAAAATGGATTCCTCGATCGATCTCGGTCAACTCGAGAAATTTTGAAAACCTTAATCTATAAAATTTGGGCGTACTTTACATGAAGCTCCCCGGGCAATTTCAAAATTTTCTCGAAAACGACTCCAATTTTTTTCTGTAAATTCGTCTCACTACAACTACAAAATTGAAGACAGAGACTGGTTTAAGCCTAGGCATATAGTTGTTCACATACACCGGACGGACAGACAGACGGACGGACGTATTGAAAAATAACACTTTATCGGTATCAGGGGACTCCAAAACGTGTATTTCCGTTGAAATCTCGAAATCGATTTTCTGCAGCATTACATAATTTTCCCCATACTACTTATATTACTCCGCACGTATACGGGAAAGTAACAAACAAACATTGTCTTTTATATCTAAGATTTAAAAAATGTATCTAATTCAGATTTATTAAAATATAATTTTGAAACCAATAATAATCTTAAATGAAGAGTAACTAATTAACAAATGCATGGGGAAGATAAGGTAATCGTTGAAATCGCCGACCTGAATGGCCGTGGTGGCTAAGAGCGTGTACCAACTCAGCGCTTCAATCTGAAGGGTTAGAGTCCCACCATGAACATGGTTGTTTTTCCCGTCTCTCATGTATTTCGCGGATTGCTTCGCGTTCTGCTGACCGCTGCTAGTTCAGAGGAACCTGCAAAGTGATAAGTGTCTAGTGCATGGTCGAATGTGTGTCCAGTCGGGACGTTTAAGGTAACCGGCTGTCGCCTGGAAAAAAGCCCTAGGGGGAAAAAATCGTTGAAATCGAGACTATTGGCCCATTGAAGAACAGGCGCTTACCCCTTATGGTTTGCGGTTTAAATTATTTCTTTGCTTTGCTAGAATTTATTTCAAATGTGTAACTTTATTTATATATATATATATATATATATATATATATATATATATATATATATATATATATATATATATATATAAATCATTTAAAAAATTATGTAATTCCAACTATAAAAGTTTCGAATTGGTGTCGCCCGAGGCGACTCACCTTACCCCACCCCATCGTCACATCTTATTACATCACTGGTTTGCGGTGTACCGACCTTATGACGTAAAGAACTGTAACCTTAACGTGAGCAGGGGATGCATTGACCCGGACAGAGCGGGCGGGCGAACCCCAGGAGCCCTCAGTCAGGGGCCCCAAAATGTGACACACGTTTAAAAATGGGAGAGGGGGAAATATTATATTATATATTATATAAAGTTATTATTCACGATAAAATAGCCTATTTCTGCACAAAACAAGGTGCAATTACTTTAAAGCACAAGAAATTCACTAGTCATTACTTTACAAAATATTCATTAAAAATTTAGCATTCACACGTCTTTTTCATTGGGGGGATTCGGTGTTTGTTTTGCCTACAGCCCGAAATTAGCGCATCCAAAACATCTTTAGGAAATGATGGTGAACACTTTGTCCCAAATATGCAGGCATGCAAGCGAAGTTAGATCTTGGGGGTATTTAACTTTTTTGTTATGAAGCTTAATTTAAAAAACAAGACATCTAATTCTCAATTTATCAGAAACTCATTCTTGAATTGCAGTACAGGCATAACTCAAAATATTGAAGTTTTCAGACAAAGGTGTTTTAAGTTTTTACTGGCATCGAAATGCAGAAATCACATGCTTAATAAACAATGGATTAAGAAAAAGGTAGGACTGTAGCTGGCTTTCAGTTTCAGGAGAGGCAAAGTATTTTTTAGGATGGACAACAGTTTTATTGTTCACATGAATCCTAACCAAAAATAAAGACAACATTGAAACCAGTATTTTTTCCCTTCCTAGTGAATGATTAGTTTTTCCATTGCCAATAACATTATGTGCACAATTTTGTTTTTCTTAAAGCCACAATCACAATCTCAATAGAGCTAGATAAAAACCTCTTCTATACAAGTAGTATGTACATAAAAATTAAGTGTATATGCTTTAAGCACCAGTGATGTTGGCACAGTTAGAACAATACATTTCTTTACTATTTATATACTTGTTCTTTATTATCAAAATATCAATAAATTACCAAGGTACTACTGGGACATAGAATATTTTAAGGCAAAGAAATACTCATTTACTCACAAAATTATTACTCACTCAAATACAACGGTCATTTAAAATAACCCTACATATAAATAACAACTACCCAGCCTCATGTTTACCCAAGGCCTTCTGTTATAAAATTATTCATGAAGATGGTGCTATGTTTTGATGAAACCAAAAACACTAGTGTTGAAACCAATCATGATTCATAATATAAGCATTTTTAAGGATTGTACACAAAAATATTATTTGCACTTTATGAGCAAAATTATTATTTCTTGCTCTTGTCTCTCCATTGCTCTTGCCTCGACTTTTCAGTCAGGAAAACTTCCTCAATCTTCATTGTCCGCAAAATAATCAATCAATCACGCACCTTATCATTTGACGTTAAAGCACAGGAGAAAAAGAGTTTGGGCTCCACAATGTATCCCAATTGGACACTATTTACAAGCGCTCCAGATCAGAGACATAAGAGGACATAATACGAAACTGTGGAAGGAAGAAGCAAGAGTCATCAATCACAGTTTATCAAACATTGATCTTTAAACGAGTGGAATGTTCTTCCTGCACGCTGTATTAACAAAGAGACCTTGAGTGCCTTCAAGAATCATCTGGATCATTGCAAAGAAGTCAAATAAATGAACAAATAAGAGATAAGCCAACTGTGATTTGTTTTATAGGTGACAATTGTGATTTAGATAACATGATAACTGTGATAAATGATATAATATGATAGTAATGTAACAACTATGATTTGATTTATTGGTAGTAACTTTGATTTGAATAATCTGATAACTGTAATAATGTGATAACTGATGATAAAATTTGATACATTCAATAAAAATCTTGAACCACAAGAAGTTAGCCAAATGGCACAAAAGCAAAACTCATTTCATTCTGAAGTCCATATCAAACAGGTATCGTTAATATGTAAATTTTATTTAGTTCATGTTTGTTCACAATCTTCGATCCTCCAGATTTCCTTAGTGCACAGAGACCAAGATAACATCCTCATTTGGCAAGAAGCCCCAAAGGGAATTTAATTTTTAATGTTACAAATCATAAATCCTACAATTCGTCAACAAGCTTAAAAATGTGTGAATATGTGTTAACACGCAAAGGCATTTCCTCCAATTTTTTTTGTTTTCTTCAACATGAACTAATTACAAAGCAACAAACTTGCCACAGATCCACAGAAATGTCACAACAATTCTGGAATGTCAATTCTCAGTCATTAAGAATAGTATCAAATATAATTGCTTGTAAATGATAAAAATGTTTTGGAGAATTTATCTGACAACATTTACATACCAATTGACCATAAGAACATTCACAACTTAGTCCCCAAAAGTTTGGTTATTTCAGCCCTAGGGTTTAATTGTTTTCCAATTGAAGAAAAAAAATAGTGTTCCTAACAAACAAAGAAAATCAGACGCAGCACAATTTTGACGCATGCCTTTCAGGCAAGATCAAAGCCGTATGACTGTCATAAGCCTCACTTAACATACTGTAATTGTTTGGTTTGTGCTGTCTAATAAAAGACAACCATCATTCCTCATCTAGTATTATTTCTATTCTTCCAGAAACATCCTTGGCAGGCCCAGTAACACATTTAGTGTCACCCACATATAGGTGCACTGGCTTCACTCAGAGGTAAAACTGTTATGCAGTATTCTAAAAAAAACTTAACAAAACAGTTTTTTCCTCTTAGGGTTTAGCTTCACACTGTATTCTTCATCCTATCCGGCATTACCTCCATTCTCTACCATGCATCTTGGGTCTTGAGATGAGGATTCCCCCACTCCCTCACCAATTCACTTTTCTCTAGATCACCAGGCCAGGACCATGACTATTGATAACCCGCTGAGGTAGCCACAGTCCTTCTAAGCTAATTCCATGGTTATCGCCTAGACGCATCTGTGATCTGTAGATCCTTAGCAAAATGATGGTTGATCATAGGATAGGGAAGGGAATGACTGGGCCATGAACCCGCTTTGTCTACCACAAATTCCACTTGGAACTGCCTGGGGTAGAACTCAGGCACATGCAGGGGACAACTACATCACAAACCACCCTGTGATACAGTTTTCTATGAACAGTATAGGTTATGTAAGTACACAAATCATTTTAGTGGGCAAACATGCAGCAATCTGCTGGCCATGCTTCAAATGTTTTATGTTTCCCCCGAGGGGATATGGGCTGCAGCCTTACTTGGTGACAAAAAAAGAGAGTTGCTAGAATTTCCAGGAAAGCTGAGTGCAGCAGCAACCTCTTCGCCCTCGAAGGAGACTCAGCTGAGGATGCCAAGGGCATCCAGAAGACGGGGCAAGTGAACCTGCCCCAGGCCCTGATTTAATTGGAGCCCTGATTTTTTTTTCTTTCATTTAAAAGAAATGAAAAAAATATGATCTCTAAACCAAATTTAACACTATGTTATTACTGATGGATAGCAAAATGAATTCTGTTTATGAATTGAGGGAGGATGGAATTTTGTTTTGAAATAAGAAGCCCCTGAGGATCAATTGATCCAGGCCCCTGGTTTTTTATGAGAACCCCTGGAGGATGCTGGCAGCCTCATGGCACTCGAAGTGTTAATGCTATATTTTTAAGATATCAATATGCAAAAACTTACTTTAAGATATCTCCTTCAGCCATTTCACTCTGCCCACTGATATTCTTTAAAGGAAGCACTTTTACAGGAGACTGTTTGGCTTTTGTTGCTTCTTGTTCTGCAATGAGAAAGAGTAATGTTTTAAAATGAGGATAGTTCAAATCTTGGGCCCCCCACCCCCCAAATGTATTGAAATAAATAAATTGACATGATTCAGAACACAGGTTAAATTGTATAAATTTAGCACTTCTTGCCATTTTTGAGTCATTAGAGATACTTCATTGCAATTATCATAGCAATGCAGGGAGGAATTGTGTAACAAACTAGTAATGTCAACTTTTTGATTACATTATAGTACGATTACATTATTGATTACTTTGTATTTTATAACATACTGAGAGGAACTTTACTTGCAGGACGATATATATCAAGCTTATTAGTGATGGCTCCAAAACAACAAATCAAATGATTTACATAATGCCATTAGTCAGAATTTTTTGGAGTAATTTTGAGGTTCTAGTGACTCACAACTACAAAATGTATCTGATCAGTACTACACGCAGAGGTACTATAATTTTTTGAGGTTTGTTGGCACACTGAAGATGAAATTCTGTGTTTGTCCTCATATGCACATTTTCTCATTTCTGGTAGTATCAATTCTTTGTTAAAACATACTGGCATAAATATGACAAAAATATGATGATAGATATGATTGGTGTATATGAGGAGTGGAATTTGGTTAAAAATTCACAGGTTATCTCATTCCTAATATTCAGGCATACTGAGTTGTTATATGCAAAGGACCCAATAGAATATGCGTGATTAAGGAGTGTGTATTTGTTCTCGTTTTGAAAGGACCAATGTTTCAGAACATGCTATTGTTCTCTTTGCTAGAAAAGTATTTCGGTTTATTGCGTGGCTCCAAGAATTGTCAATCATTAAAAAATGATAACAAGTGCTTATTTTATACGACTTACACTGTTTATTACTTCTGTTTATTTCCAATTTGTTTTATTGGCACATTCATTGAATAAATTAAATTGAAAAGATTTTCATGATAGATTACTTAAGATTGTAGTGAATGGAAATTATGTTCACCCAGTTCTCTTTTTATATATGCTGAAAACAGGATGTCCAATCTATTTGCATTAAGAATTGAGAAATGTTTCAAAATGACTTATGCTAAGCATCTGGTTGGCATTAATGTGATGCACTGAGCTCTGCTAATAAACTTAAAATTTAACAATTATATTTTCCTGTATTAACACTTTGTCTCATATTTCAAAGTCAAAGCAGGTGTGCACTATTGTACATTACCCATAAACTCAACATCCCCATAACATTTTCATTTATTTCATAATACATTTTTTATTTATTTTATAAAAAGTTCCTCTACAAGCAGTGACACTCTGGTTCAAAATAATTCCGTAGTGGTACTACGGAATAGCACAGACTTTCTCATATGACTTAGTTTCTTATCTCTTCAATCTTTTCGGTTTTGCCCCACCCTCTTCTCAGCCGCCCCTAAAGCACGTGTTTGTTTGTTGCCTCAATTTTTTCAGATCACTGATAGCAAAATTGAAATATGACTTTAATAACATTAGAGAAGAGTAAAAAGCGGCCCTTAGTGTACTTTTTCATTGAAAACTTTGGAGCCATTTTGAAGAAAATGTCATTTAAGCGTTTCTGAAAAAAACATTTTGAAGCTCACTTGCACCTAAAACATTGAAATTCTCGAGAAACTTTATTGGAAACTAATTGAAGCAATTGTACTCACAAATGCAATAATGTATAAGAAATGTCCATAATTTAAATATGATGAGAGATATTTTTTTAAAAAATGTTTGTGTATTTTTGAAAAACATAAGAAAACATCAAAGTTGTTTTTGTGATGTGTTCATCAGCGCATTTAGCATTACCAGCATACAAAATTTAAAGAAAAAATACAATATAATTTAAAGCGCTTGTACCCACAAATGTAATAATGTATACAAATTGCCAGTTATGCAAATATTAATGACATGAAGATATCCGCATAGTTTTTGGAAAAAAATCCAAAATAATACAGAGATATGTTACAACTATAGTTTATGTCATCTGTTACAGTGCTTTTAGCAAACTTGTTTTTAGCACAAAAAGTTTCAAGAAAAAATTGGAAGCCATTTTTTTAGAAAATCTTGTTTATAATATTGCCCATATTCTACCTAAAACTATTCAAAATTACAAAAAGTTAACAAAAAAAAAATACATGATGTTAATTCAAGAACTAATGGTGAAAACAAATTTCATTAGAAGAAAAAAACACTATTTCAATGTTGTAGTTGTGGGATGATACCAATAAAATTCAGACTTTCGTAATTTTTGAAAATTCAGACTTAACAGTAAAAATATGAACTATGCCCACAAATCTTTTTTTTATTTTATTTATTTATATTTTTTCATATTATCAGTTATAGATATGCTACCAAAGAAGATTTTTAAAATACTTCATCAAATACAACAGCAGGTCAAATACAACAATAGAAGGAAGTTTTCCTTAATTGATTTAGATTTGTGGGTTGTTTAATTTTGTATGATAGCTGACAACTACAAATTACAATAATAAGTTGCATGCATTAAGTAATATGAAAAATCATATTAATGGAAATCTTAAAATGAAAGAAAAACAACTCTCACTGCATTTCGTTGTTATGAAATATAAACAATCTACTTGTAATTCATTATTAAAATGAGTGTTTAATTTTCATGGGTTACCCCCGGTAAGAATTATCTTATTGTTGTTGTTGTAATGAAAATGTTTGTTCTAAACTTCATTGTGTCTGCACCAGAACTTTTAATGAATAAAACTTCTAGCGCAACAAAATTTGTGTTCTTTCAAAAGTGCTTGCATTCACACTCTAAGTTTCAAATCCCATTGTAAAGAAAATCCTATACAACTGTCAGTCTACAACCTTGAGCTACGCCAGCCAACTTTTCCTGTAAACATATACGATACACAGCTCCTTTGGCTTAATACATTAGAGAGAAAAGGGAGAAATTACAAAGAAAAAGATAAAAAGAAGAACTCTACTTGTAAAGAAACATGGCAGCAGAGCACAGAAAGAAAGTTATTGATGAATATACTATTGAGCTCCTCTGAACAGGAAGTAGGATAATGTAAAAACACAACACAGTTAATGGTATTCAAGGAATTAAAGAAAAGTATAATGGTTTTCCAAACAACTGATAAAAGATTTTGTAAAATTAGAATTACAAAAATAGAATATTTGCATCGTGAATGTCCTTGCTCTACAGAGATTACAAGAGAGTAATATTTCACAAAAACTTTCATGAAAGTTAACAAACATGAGAAGTTAGCGGTCATGTTTTCACGTATTTCTCATTTCATTTAGCCTACCACTTCCCTACACATTTGAAGCTGGTAACTCTGTATTGGTAGAATGCAAAGCTTACAATGGGCTAAATGTAATTTCAGCACATTGTATATATATTAATTTAACTAATAAATGTTCCGACTAAATGAAGACATTATTACAGAACAGTACTGCAATAAATTGTAATTTAAATACATTATTATTAATAACTTTTTCATTGATATAATACAGATGGTTTGCAGTCCTAAAATCTCATTCATTCAGAAAACAAAACTTTTTCTATTGGTTAAATTCTGTTTGAAATAATTAACATTATTTATTGAGGAAAATACCTTTGATTATTACGCAAACACAGAGTTATTTTTGGAAAAAAAAAACACAATATAATGGCTAAACATCTTTTCGTCCTCAATAAAATAAAGAATACATTATTCTACAATATGCAATTTTAAATTGTGCTGAAGTGGGTCACACCAACTACAGCTACATCAAAGCCCATGACAGATATAGCTAAAATGAGAAAATGACAAATGAAAAGCCCTTGAAACCATGTCACACACTGCCAAGAATCAATGAGTCAAATGCAGTCACAATTCAACAAAAAATAACAACTGAAAGTGGCCAAGAACAGGAATAATTGGAAGAAGATGCTGTTGGCCAAGACTGAAGAGACTAAAAAAAGAAGATCCAACTCCCATTAAGGACCAAATTTTGGCTTGTCCATGATCTGGATGTTGCATATGTTGAGATTTTCATAATGAAATTTACCTAAAAAGTTCTAACAAAACTGCATTAACATAACTTCCTAATGCAGAATTAAGAAAATTACAATTTGAAATATATATTTTATATAACAGTAATATTAATGATTGTTTTGTACACTCTGTGATCCTTAACATTTGCTTCTTGGGACAGAATACATATTCAAATGAAACTCAGAAAACAGATAGTAACTTATCCAATATTACTGACTCACTCAGATATGAACTACAATAAAATGTAAAAAAATTTATCGAGGATATCCGTTTCTGAAAAAGTTATAAACAGAATAATAATTAAAATAAAAATATGGTAGGATAATTTGAAAGAAAAAAAACAAACTATTCTTCCATTCATAAACGAATTGTTTTGCTGACTGTATGAGCTAATATGCAAGATATTATTCTTTCTTTTTTATTACAGATAATAAAATACATGGACAGGGCCAATGGGAATTAGATATAGCCTATAGATGTAGCCGCAGGGCCTATGGGAATTAGATGTAGCCACAGCGCCTGTGTGAATTATTGGTATTGAAATTATGACTTTTTACAAGTATCAAATAATCAACATTTTGAAAATTATTACATTTTTATCTTCAGATACTTGGAATTAAGTTAAAATTTACATATCTGTAATTTTATGTAGCCTTCTTCTTCTCTACACAATATTTAGAGTTATAGTTAGAGGTATTTCTGTATTGGTAGAATGTAAGGCATTTAATATACTAGAAACTAAGGTGATTGCAATTATAGCTATATATTTTTGAAACCTATGTAATAAATTGCAATTTTAACAACTGTCCACGTTTTTTATTGTCTATAATAAAAAAAGGAGATGGAAGTATTTTACACTTAGCTTCCACTCACACTATCCAGGTAGGTTTACAACAACAGAAAAATCTATGGACTGGGGATCAAAAACATTAACTACTGTCAAGACAATATACGAATAAATTACACAATAAAACCGTATTTCAAAAATGGTATTAACTTTTCCTGCAGCAAACATTACTTTTCAAGTAAAAAGTCATATTAGTCAGTCACTTCACTTTACATAGGATAGCTCGCTGATTCTTGTGTGTGATACGGCACAAAAAATTTAAAAAAGATTAAAGCAAGATAACACAAAATTCATATATGTGGCAAAGATTGAACATTGGGTTTACATAGACAATCAAGAGAAATCATTAAATTTGACATATCAATTGATTTTTATGGTTATCTTTTAAAATAATAGCTTAATGTAACAACATTTTAGTAAAAATCCAAAGTGTGTCTTCAACAACTCACTGCCTAGTTAAAATAAACTCAAATTCAACTGAAAATACCCACATAAGTATATGCTAACTAGCGGTATTGAAAAAATCATTATTAAGGAATAATACAGTGAATAATATGCAAATGAGTAACACTCTAAAGCTCTCAACTACCTCAATATTGTTAACAGAATTTTTTAACATAACTAACAAAATAAGATTATTTGGCATCAAGAATGACATTTAGAAAGGTCATTTGTTTGCGAAATAAGATCATTTATACATATTTATTCTTTAAAAAATATTTAATTAGATAAAATATTGTTACACATCTTTAATAACATAAAAATTCAAATTGTAATAGTAACATAAAAACTACTTTAAAATCTATAAAAAATAAATAACAAACCCTACAATGTTAATACATACGTCAAAAAAATTAATTAATTACTACTGTAATTTGAATGGGCAAGCTAAATCGGGCAGGTGGCATACAATGTTCTTAATTTTCTCCACATACACATTCTTTTCTTTCCACGAGGTCTCCCTAGTATATTGTCAACATGAATACAACAAATCAAAAATACAAGTGTAATCAATGTTACATTAAAATTTGGTCAAATATTATCATCAAATGTTTAACAACACAGATTCAAGGAAACTTGGTATTGTACACTAAACAATACAGTGTGATCATGCACTGGTACTTTCAATTAGTGTTGTTCACAAGCAAAAAGCAACCACCGTCTCCACTAATTTTAGCAACAGAATTCAACAAATAGCACAAAGATAAGAGTGTCACCCACTTCTCTTCGCACCACGAAAATGCCAAACAGTTGCTTTTAATTTAAAGAAACAATCATCAAAACTGTGTAATTACCTTCTACAGAAGGAGAATCATTTGCTTCACCCCTATCCATTGCAATTACAACCACTACCAACACATTCAATGAAACTGTTGTATGAAAGACACACCTAGAACACTTTATAAGTTCCCAAAACAGATATCATTTTTACATATTACAATTAAAACATTACGAATGTTGTAAACATAACCTCACAAAATCAATACGTCACGTCAAAAGATACTCCTTAATCTCGCCCAAAAAATAATAAGCAGTATCTTTCACAGCACTTGTAAAAACCACAGTTCCTTGGCCTGCATTGAAAAGATTTTATCGGAAGAATTCTAAATTAACCCCATACACTGATATTGCACTTCACATTGAACACGGCCATCGGTGTACATAGCAGTTAACATCAGTTAACATGTCTTTTGTTCCACGCCCACCACCAATCTAATATTCGCGCAACTTTTCTTGACCGATGGATTGACGATTTTGGGAGGAGTGGGGATATTAGTTACGAAGTCGGCCACTAGAGTATTTTAAGTAATGCCAACGTCTGTGAAATGAAAGTCAAAACTGCATCTTGTACTTAACTTTTTCGGGAGTTTTTGGTGACTCCCTTGAATGACCTGGACTTGACTCAGCCATTTCTTTTGATTTAGACAAAAAGCCTGAACAGAGGTTCTGCACTGTAATAGCAACTGGCTTTGACTAGCTTCTGTTTCGCGCCAACGAAGTTTTAACGCTTGGAAGGTTGTCATCAGTGCCCGCTGCGAGCTTTTGCCTTCAACTGTTTCTTGCACAAGGGTGGGGGTTCAAGGTCATCGGTCAAGAAAAGTTGCGCGAATATTACCAAGCTGGTGGTGACTGGTGACTTCTCTTTCCTAGCTCAGGAGGAGCACTCGAAAACAGAGATATGACGTTCGGCCGGATCTGCTGCATGACAGTATCTATTTAACAGCATATCTTAATGTAAACAAAAACTATAATCTCCGTCATATACAGAACAATACGAAGCCAATAACATCTCTTCCAAGAACTTCGCTGTTCAACATATTCCGTGAAGGGTTACAACCTGTTGAATCAACCTCCCAATTCCTCCCCTCTTACCCACATTTATTCGCGTTATTCACATGATGTGCTCAGCTGATCTTCAAAAGACTTCAACTATACTGCCCTCTAACAAGTGTACCAGAAACTACATTCTAAATTTTACGCACACCTCTATAGTGAGCCAGTGCCATCTGCGGTTCAAGCCATGCTCTTTGAAATTGATAATGATATGCGAAGGCCTATTGTGGATCCATAGTGCAAATTACACCATGTAAACCATGTGTGGATCCGCACGGTCCTGTTCACACTGTGGTTTGGTTAAGTGCTGTTCTTGAAGCGTGTTTCTTCGGACTTCCAACATAAGTGTGACGAGTGAGGCGACTTTGAAGTTTAAATATTCTATTTTACAATTTGCTTTTTTTTTTTTAATTTCACTAATAATTTCTTCTGTTATTTGTACAAGAAACTATTAACTATTAATATGATAAGGTTTGATTACTGATTATAATTAATTTTCATATCTCTATAAATTATTATATTGTGTCTCATTTACACTTATTAAATATGTTTTCATTTCGCAGATGGTAAGAACGCGTTGCGTCAACACCACTTAGATATACATGATATATCTAGGTGGTGTTGGTTGCGTGCCTGGCTGTACGTCTTATTACGAAAGCACGCAGAAAAAAAGGAGCACCATTTGTGGCAACGTTCGGTTTTCCCAGGGAAAGAAGAATGCGCCCTTCTTGGTTTTTTTGACTCTTTATTTCTTTTTCTTATTTTTGTTCGCTTTGCAAAACGTATTTTGCGCATTGAATGTACCTATGTGGAGTAATCCTCCATTTATTTATTTTGCCTTTTCGTCATGTCAAGTCGCAGTCGGTCAGTGCCTTTCATCATTGCGGCCAGGGCTCCACGCCAAGAGTAACCGGAGTTCCCAGACGGTCAACCGTTCAGGAATCCGTGGTGTCTCGAATTGTTTAACTTCCATGTCTTTACGGAGCGCAGTTCAGCAATTGGGCTAAACGACATTGGGGAAGGGCCCTCAATAACGAAGAGAAGATTGTCTCCATTGAACAACAATCTTTTAAGAAATTCTAATATTGTGATATTTCAGATTATGAAATATTAGTGGAACCCGACAAAGGTTGTTCTGCCCATCTCCCTCTCTATCTCTCTCCCCCTCCGTCTGTTCTTCTTCCTCTCGTTTTCGCTGTATTTCTCTGTCCCTCCCATACACATTTAGTTGCACGTCCCTGAGCAGGTGGGGTAATATAGAGAAGCGTTGGACCAGCAAAAATGTAATAGAATGTTCATGAAGATCCCATCCTGCAGTTTACAATGTGATAAATGTTTTTGAGGTCTTTCGCTTCAAATTTTTAGTTTTTGATGCACTAGAGCGCGTTTTCTTAAGAGTTATTTGACGAAATAGAGTAAAAACTCGTGTCGTGTGTTGCGGGTTGCATTTGAAATTAATGTTTGGTTGTTGTTGTTTTTTCTCGTGAATTTTTCCGTTATTTTGCTATTAGGGGCGGAGATGAATGCAACAAATCAGAGACTATTAAAATTGGTCCAGCCGTTCTTGAGGTATAAATGGTGTAAATAGGGGCGGTTCTTTATAATGTGCACAGGTTCACGCAACACTCAAGAAATTGAACAAAATGGAATATACACTTCGTTATTACAATCTCATTAATATCATGACATTTTTTCTGCTCCTCTCTTTATAATTTCCGTACCAGTATTACATTGACAAACCGATGTGACTACGTTGCCGTTCACGTTTTCGAAACACCTGACGCTTCTGAGTTTTCATAGCGCGCTTTCATCGGATAATGTTCACACTTACGCCGTGAACTCCGCTTGGCGCAGCACTTATCAGACTTTGTCGTCACCCAACTCCAAGACGAAGTCTCCGTCGCATCGTCAAAAAAAGTGTCCTCGATACGATACTCTGAAGTTTTGCATCTGATGTGGGTGGTGAGGGGTGTCTTAAAATCAGTGTGGAAATGTGTTTTACTTCTCGGGTTCGAATAATGCTTTAGTTTTAGTGTTCGTGCATCCTGGAGTTCAATTATTTCAATAAAGAAACTTAGACCGGATCTGCGTTTTCTGAAATTTGAAACAACTGTGAAATCAGTAAAACAAGAGTTTCGTCGACGATTCAATGCTTCGACTTACAAGTGACTACCTGAGTGTGATGGAAAATGCAGAAGTTGTTTTCCTTGCATCTTTTTTAGCAAGGAGGAAAATGTGTGGACGAAGGCCGGTTATAATGACATGAACCATTTGAGTGTGAAACTTAAAAAAACACCAAGAGACACATCTCCATAAAAACAATAATGCTCAACTGGCTTTACTTGATTATTGTGATTTGGATTAGGGACAGTTATCGTCTCACTGTAAAACAACAACGATAAAGTGCGTGAGAACAGACATATTCTGGACACTTATAAACTGTGTCAAATTTAATGGTGCGCAAGCGCAGCTTGCGTTGTGCGAGTACGACGAAAGTGAACAGTCAGAAAACCATATAATATTTCGAGGGTTAGTGAATTTTGTTAGTACCACTGACGGTGCTTCAATAATCAACGTCAAATTCAGTACACAACACTGATACAAGGAATGTACAAAAGAAGCGAATCTAGACATCGGTATTACTCGCACAACTTTTCTTGAAAGATGGATTGAAAAAATGCGTGGAGAGTGTGGATATTAGTTACGAAATTAGCCGCTAGATTTTATGGAGAAATGCCAATCTTTTGATAATCAGTGATTCATTCGTAACTTTCTCAATAATTTGCGTTGTAACTTTCTCAGGAGTTCAAGGATGGATACAGGAGTTCCTGTGATGGATACTCACCTGTTTCGGTCATTTCTTTACATTTTTTTGAGAAAATTACGGACAGAAGTTCTCGTCTTTAACTAAAAATAGTTTACATTTCGCACCAGTGAAGATGTGTTTGGAATGTTGTCAGAGCTTGCTGCGAGCTTTTGCCTTCAACTGTTTGTTGTGCCAGGGAGGAGGAAGCAAGGTCATCGTCAAGAAAAGCTGCCCAAGTAATACCATTATTTCAAAATTACTGCAAAATGAAATGTCGGAAGAATTTTTTCCAGAAGTCTACAAACGTCTTTGAATTATTCTCGCTACTCCAATGACTTCAGAAACTGGACGATCATTTTCAACAAAAATTGATAAAAACATTCCATAATAACAACCGAGCGATCGCGCACCCTCGCAATCCTGTCAAATACGAGTAGAGAAGCAACTGCTCCGTGAAACCAGTAACTTCAATGAATTAGTGATGAAGTTTGTTCATCTGAAAATCGGCGATTGGATTTTCAATTCAAGTAAACAAGGTACGATTACAATTTCCTCATTTCTGGATAGATTGATAAAACTGATAATAAATGTCTCGTTGCCAATGTTGCCTCATTAAACTATTGTAACATGGAGTCTACGTTCAGAAGAGTCAGGTTCAAAAGCAATAAATGAGACATTGCAGCATTATTTTTCAAGATTGGTTATTAACATTATGAGTATTAATTTTCTTCACAAATTCTCTGGTCAGATCGCAACAGTGAATAGCTTAGTAATATCGTGCTCCTTCACCGCGCAGATGCAGTTGCCCAACATCCACTGATCAGCCATTGCGTTCATTGATAGGAATATGATGTGTCGCATGGGCCAACCTGTCGCCGGCAGCGGATGTGGCGCTGACCTCAGCTAGATTTCGGAGCGGCAGCGCGCCTTGCGCTCAAAGCGCGTTGTCACACGTGGACAAGCGCGGGTCCAGGGGGGGTCACGGGGTCATGACCCCCCTCTTCCAAAATGATGGACCCAATTTTTTGTGTGGAATTTTTGAGAGAACATCTCGCTCAAACCACCTTACACTATATTTTTGATACAAAGTGTTCCGTACACTTCACGACGCTCTCACTGGTGGGTCGTCGCTTCCTCCCTCGGAGACTGGTTGCTTCCGCCGCCCCACAGCTGGTCACCCGCACCGCCGGCCTCCCCCGACCCCGGCGGCCACCCACGCGTTCCCCGAAGTGCCCGCAGCGCCGCCTCCAACCCCCAGCCGGCACACACATGTCCCCGGGCCAGACTTGCGAGCAGATCCACCGCGAGAGGCGCAAAGGCCACACCGCCGGCCCCGCGCCTTCTCGTTGAGCAGTCTCCGCGCTCATGTTGATATTTCATATTTTAACCTGACACCGCTGCCCTCGGCTCGTAGATCGTTAAGTGCGATGCCTTGCCTTCGACGAGCAGCTACTGAACGGCTTGTCGCCGAAAGTAGTCGCAGTGAATCTGCCTTCGGCGGGAACTACATCGCGCTACGTGCAGGCCTTATTCACACCAGTGGAGACATAATGTGTGTGCCGCAAGCACACTCCTGCTGCCAGGGTCCGAACTAGGGCCAGTTCTGTGGTCAAGCTGCGGGGCGACAGACGCTCCCCGTAACCAGCGAACTGTGTGAGACGCCTGCATTCCCGCTTCGCCCGGGAGAGGAGCGCCGCTGAGGTCTACGTTTGCCGCAGCGACCCAGTACCAGGTATTCGGCAACGCCGTGTGCCCATTGAAGTGTGGTGTATGGCTCGACAACCTTCACAGTGACAGGTCAATAATTGAAGTAATGTACGGTCAGCCATTTTGTATAATTCGGTTCCTTTTTGTATAATCACTATATTTCTTTTCTTTTACGCTTATTTCATCCCATCATTTAAAGTAGAGTAGAAATTTCCTTATAATAGTTGGTGCAATGCAATTAAATCAATTTTTGTCAACCTCTGCTTCCTCAATCAGCGCCATCCCTCTCCCCCGGGCACCTCTCGGCCCGGCACGACGTAAAATTTACTTTGTAGAGAGAAAGGCCTTTCAGTCCGCTCACGTAACCCCCCTTTTTTTCAGGTATTCTGCCCCTTCACTGCACAATATCTAAACAAGTAAAATGTCTAAAGTCGGAATCAAATACACTCTGAGTTACTAGTGTTGCCAAGTCAATGTGAATATTTGTCACTAATTGAACGAGACACTTGTGGTAAAAATGCTGCAACATATGGACTCGGCTTAAGTCGAAATGTACCGACACTAGTTCAATTTGTCGCCACCACGTAGCAGCACCAAAATATGCCAAACTATTAACTTACAATATATTAACTGACTAATAACATGAGGACCTCTTGTCCAGTTGAACAAGAGGTCCGATTTTCAATCAGTAAACGACATATGACTTGTATTTAATATAGGATTTACGCTACGAAGTCTCTTTGAAAAAAATTAAAAAATGAATTTTGGATTTTTTTAATAGTTCGAGGATGAAATTCAAAAATGTGGGCTTATAGCGCGATGGCGAAGTGCTTCCGGAATCCAACGCCGTATCAATCGTCAAAATCGGCTAAATAGGCACGTTATAAAGTGAGTTTTGGCAAAATACAATGCCCCCTGCACCATGCGGCGCCGCCGCGCGTGGGGGCGCCGGCTCCGAGGGGCACGGAAGGCGGTAGTAGGAGCGGGCTGGGAGCGAGGCAGGCAAGCAGGCAGCGGGAGCGAGGCAGGCAGGTTCTCTTGCGACCCGTCTGGGGTTTGTCAGATGCTTTCGCCATTTTCCACATAACAACATTCTCGTATACGTACTATATACTGGGTAATATTATTATAGAGAATATATATATATATATATATATATATATATATATATATATATATATATATTGTAGCGATACAGATTTCGTCATACGTTTTGAAATGAAATTCAGCGGACTAAAAATTTAAACAAACAGACTCGGCCACCCTGAGTTCGATTGGGAAATGAACAGACAGCGTTGCGCGCGCAACCCCGCTTATCGGACAGCCGTTACCGCCCCCGGCACATTAAGAAAGTCGTTTCAAGGGTCAGTCGTCGACAGATTCACTGCAAGACGCACGTGTTCGCATGGCCAGCTGCGCGAACCTTCTAGATCGCTCTTGAAATCTACATCCAGGGAATCCCAGAGCGATAAATTCTTTCACGGACAACGCCTGTCCTGTGCAAGCATGTTCCAGAAGGAATAAGAAAATTCTGGACGCTCACAGTGATACAAAGAGTCGAAACTTCATTCACTACTCCTGTCACGATTGGTTGAAATAACGTAATGCGACATTTCTTTTGGCCAATAGCGACGCACCTATCATAAGGAGCTAGAACATACGAGAAAATTGGGTGGGGGCAAAAGTTAACCTAATGCAATTTCGACTGACAGAATATCAGAAGGGAGAGAGCAGCCAGAAGGGCCAGAGCATCAGACGGGGCCAGATCATTTAGACGGGGAGCAGTCGGGGGAGAATCTTCTCTGAGGGCGTAACTATTCGTCGGAGAGAGACCAGTGTGCCTCTGAAAAAACTTATAATTGTTCGTCGGAAGGAGCCTGAGTTCTAGGCTGAGGACAGTTAGGAGAAAAACTTATCTGGGGTGGGAATTATTCGGGCGAATGTGCCTATGTGGGATTTTATTATTTTGCTGCGAGTTTTGAGCATTGTGCCGGCTGCAGTAGACAGAGAAAATTCTCTGGGGTGGCAATTCGTCGTGAAAGAGAGGCGAATGTTTCTCCGAAGGATTGCTAAACTGTCCGAAGTTGTGATCGACAATTATTATAATGAGAACCAGAGGTACGCATAGTTAATTACTACGTTCCTGAGATTGAGACCGTCCGGCCGCTCCAAGTCTACCAGTCTACCAGTCCCGCTTCGAGTTACTACCAGTTCAACCAGACTGCCAGACGCCGTTTCAACGCAGCCACGCGTCGCCTCCCTTGTGGTGACGCCACGACCCGACCGCCAGCTGACGGCCCGGGGGGCCATTGACCTCCGCCGAATTCCTGTGAAGGTTGCCGCCGCCCTCTCGGCCGCAACGCGCCCGCCTAGGGCCCACAGAAAAAACTTTACCAAGGCAATGTAATTCAGGGTATTCATCCCTGCGTAAATTCTGTAATGCGGTGTCACGCTATGACACATTGATCTGTAATATTTTTACCATTGTAATTATAAGTCTTCCTAATTTTAAGCTTTATTCTAAATACTAACCTTTTCATCTTCTTGTTCTTTCCACCTAATTTTCAGATTTCTTATCCTATTTACAAGTGTAACTTCCCTGGGGCATTTTAAATTATTTTGCCCAGGAATAAAAGTGATTTTTACCAGTGATCAAAGTGTTTGTCTCGTACTGCCTTTGTGTCTTGTCAACAATTCCTTCCATCACCGACTGAGCTACAACCGGCGCCGCTTACCGGGCGTTCTCTCACGAGACGACCGGGAGTGTTACAATATATATATATATATATATATATATATATATATATATATATAGTATATTTAATGATGCGGAAAATCGATTTTGAGATTTCAACGAAATACATGTTTTGAGGCCCTCTGATATCGAAAAAGTGTTGTTGTTCTTTAAATGTCCGGCCGTCTGTCTGCCCATCTGTGAACAATACTAGGGCCAAAACAACAAGTATTCTTATAATTTTATCGAAAAAGAATATACAACAAACAGACGTCAATGCTCCGAACAGCCTATCCCTACGTTCAAAAATATTTTTGATACCCGCAGTCTTCCACGTGCACATACTGCCATTGTTTGAAAAAAACTCGCAGAATCATCATCGCGCCCTCTCCAAGATTCGGACTAGGAGGGTTGCAAAGACATTTATTTTTTTATTTACGTCCAAAACAGTTAAAAATTTTGTGTGACATGCTACGATGAGAAGACCAAACTTGCGGGACTTAATTTGAAGTTACATGTATGTCCAGAAGTAAAACAAGGAGCCATCTCAATTTGCTCAAAGATCGGGGAAACTAGACGAAAACCTGATCGAGATGGGGGTCATTGACTTAGAAGCTGAAGTACAATAATTGTAACAGGTACTTTAAAATTATTCAGTCCAAATGGTAAATATTACATTACATGCCACTCTTAAAATGAATATTACTTTCCTTTCGGATGCTCTTTATTGTCTATAATTATATAGAAACAATTGTGCAGTAGAAAATATTTTTCTTGGGACTTAAACTTTTGTATCGAATTTAATCGATTAATGTCATCTAGCAAAGTGTTGTAAAATAACGTACATGTATATGATTTTTTTGTAGTGAGCTGTTGATATGGATACGCAAGGCACAAGCATTGCAAATGCACAGGGATTGTAAAAGCAAGCATCATAAAATTTAATTTCTAAATGTTAATATTCAAAATTAAAACATCGCCCAAAATCCATCTGGTTTAGGAATCTCTTAACATAGTCACGGGAGGAATAATTTGATTCGACAATAACAGCGCGCAATTTTACCACTTTTTCAAATTTGTCCGAAAGTACGAAAACATTTTTAAAATTAGCTTCAGCTATTTTACAAGGGAAAAGAGAATCACAAAGTGAATTCTATCGAGGAGACAAACACCGTTTTGGGGTCAAAAATTGAGTCGTAGGATAAAAGTGATCGTGCGTAATATCTGATCATTCTTTCCGGCAGTCGAATTAGAACGGAAGATCTTAGAAGTCAAATATATGGAAAATTAGATGTGAGGCGATGGAATATTGGTGATTTTTACCCAATTAGTTCAATTTAAAAAAATCAGTTCCAAATCGGAATCGATATTTTGAGTAATACTTCAAACAATTTTATGACGGTATTCGAAGGAAGGCGGAAATATTTAACTATATAAATTGTTTTATATTACTTTTACAGATGATACGAGACCATTTGCGTTTGTTATAGCATCACTAGTTTGATATGTGGGGGAAAATATATTGAGATGTAAAGTGACGAAAGCATAAGCCGACTGCCTGGTCTCGCAAAGTTTTGCCTCCTCTGCCGGGAGTCCCGGCCCGGGACTGGCCGCACGCCGCCGGGGCTGGAGAGGGCCCTCAACGGGTGGATGACGCCACGGGTGAAAGGTGAAGGGGGCAATGTGTTTTCCCAAATTTCACTTTACGACGCTCATATTCATGCGATTTGCATGATTGACACGGCGTTGGATGCGGGAAACATGTCGCAATCGCGCTATATGCACATTTTTTCTCTGAAGTTCGAGCACCAATATCAAATTCGAATTTTTGCCAGAATTGTGGGAAAAGGGCTTCGTAGCATAAATTATTTTTTAAATGGGCGTCAAATGCCGTTTACAGATCGAAAATCGGACCATTGGCTCAGACTTTATCAGTAAAGTAAATTCCCCTGTGACAGTGCTGCGATTATTGAATTTTTCTACAAGTGTTTTTCGGTGCATTTAGCCTTAAAAGTCACAACCGTTGTTCAAAGGGAACAGAACCAGGTAAACTTAGTAATAATAATGGTATTATATAAAATTGTCAACAATGTTGCTTTCAGAGAATGTTTGTTAGAATTCAGTTTATATTATACAATCCAATTCAGTATCGGAACTGCTATCGAACTTCATGCGTGATCTTGGTAACGCCGCGTCAAAGGCTGTGTTGCCGACGTTTCGACCATCTTGTCGTGGTCTTCCTCAAGGCTGGTTCATATATAGAATGATTCGAAAACAAATGCTTGGAAACGAGAAACGGGATCAAAAAAGATCGAAATTTTTTTGTTGTAAGAAACCTAAATTGGATTCTACAATTAGACCGTCTATACATTCCCATGAAATTTCGGTTAAGGATGTAGAAGTTGTTACAGCCAGAAAAAGTACAGCAGGAGGCCATCGCCGTTTCTGCTGAGGAAGATATGCATCCGATATTGGGTTCGTACTACATAGGCCAGACGACATCTCTGATTTCACCAAAGCTAAACTGCTTGAGGATCCTTGAACACCGCCTTCCACTTACGATTTTCCATACAACATCGTAACGAAGAAAGGAAAAGAGAGAAAGAAATACGCTCAAATGGACGATTAGGATAAGTATCATTGGGTCGTATTGTCTCATAAAGACCGTGGACTATATTGTAAATATTGTGCACTTTTTACTACAAGCTCAAATGGAATTTTCCAACAATCGTCGAGTCTCAGGCGTTTGGTAAAAGAACAGCTCAAAGTTTTTGGCAACATATTAGGGGAAAAGGTGGATCTTGAAAATCACAACAAGAACCAGTATCATCATTGGGCTGTAGAAGTGGCCAAACTTTTTCTCAAAACATACCACCAACCGGCTCTCGAGGTAATTAACCGTTTCGACACAGCGAGAGTTGTAAGTGCGAGAAAATCGGGATCGATCAAGACCTATCGTCAGTTCTATAATTTTTGTGGTCGTCAGAACATTCCTTTGCGTGGTCACAGAGATGATGGTATGTTGTACAACGACAGCACCGAACCGGACCACTTTGCAGACAACGACGGCCACATTAGACCATTTCTTCGGTCCAGGGTTGAATCTGGCGATGCGCTTCGTCGGCATTTGCAAAACACATCTTCAAGCGCCACATACATCAGTAAAATGACACAGACCATCTCATCAATGCTTGCAAAAATATCCAGAAAATCGTTGAAAAGTGAAAGGTGCTCCTGTGCTTTCCGTAATTTTTTGACGAAACCACAGACTTGTCTCGTACAGAACAGCTAAGTCTGTCGTCCCGTTATTTCCACAACGGCGTTATCAGGGACGAATTCGTCACTTTTTGTAATGCCTACGATGTGATTCGTCCCGAGATGCAATTGACGAGAGACGATTAACAGGGGTTGCAATGGCACACATCGGTGAAGATCTCTGTAACCTAGATCTTACCAGATGTGTCGATATCGGAACAGACCGTTGTACGGTGATGGTTTCTGATGCAAAAGGCGCTGTCCAGGAGCTCACAAAAGTTGCGGGCCTTGCAAAACGTCCGTGCTGCAATCACGTGTTGAACAATTCCTTGTCAACGCCTTCAAAGGTATCGTTGTGTCGCAATGCATCAGTGACAATAAAAATACTTGTGACTTTCGCTAATGTTTCTGCGAAAAGGCACGAAGTTTTTCGAAGAGTACTAGATGGGAAGTCACTGCAAGGCCTTTGTGAGACTCGCTGGGTCGAGAAGCACGACAGACATATGCAGTTCCAAGGAGCAACATTGGTGAAAATATGCGACGCTATCGACGAGATTTCGACTAAGAATGATTCGAATACAGCGTCTGATGATCAAGGCCTACGTCAAACTTTAGTCAGCCCTGAATTTATCATCTCGATCACCTGCTTAAATGACCTATTAGGTGATTAGAATATTTAGATAATAGTGCATTCTGACTTGAAAAGAAAATTATGAGTTGAAGTGACAGTTAATCCGCTAGTTGTAATTTTATTTTATTTTTTAGGTACAACTGTATCGTTGAGTCGTATTCTCCAAGCGCCGTCGCTGTATTTTAAAAAAGCCACAGATGTATTTAGGACACCATTACAGTACTAGAGAAGAAACGAATGGCGCTGACACTGTTTTCCGGAACTGTTCGAGGAAGTTCAAGTTCTTGCCGAACAACTCGGCTTAGAGATGAAAGTACCGCGGATTGCTGCTCGTCAAATTCACCGCGACCACAATATCTTGAACCAGATACCAGGAGAATATTTCAGAGGCAATATACATTCCTTTGCTGAATAATATTGTTTCTGATTTGAATGAACGACTTTCTCCCAACGTGATGGAACTATTCCAGTTAAGAGTTTTTTCTGCCCAGAACATTTTACTCGGATGAACTTTTAAAGATTGTATGTGGCGAATATGTGCTAGCAGCTGCTGCTCACTCCTGTACATGCAGTCGTAGCTAAATACCAATTGTGGGTGTTCGTGTAGAAGCGTCGCACCGAAAGAACCATCCCTGATTCACTACCCGAGATTATCGAGGCGTACGACAAGGATTTGTATCCCTTCACCAATATTTTACTCACCATCTTGATTTCATTATCAGTGTCGCCTCAGCAGAACGCTCTTTTTCGACTCTCCGACGTTTAAAAACTTGGCTTAGGTCTACAATGAAAGAATATAGGCTTACTGGTCTTGCATTATTGCACATTCATCAAGATATTTTTTTAATATTGATTACGTGATTACACAAATCGCAAAAAGCAAACAGGCGCGATTGGAATTTGTTCTGTAACGTTATCAAAACCATAGTAACCTGTTACCTGATACGTGATAAATGATGTGATTATTGGTATATTGAATTTCTAATATATTTAAAGTATATTAATAAAGTCATTCTGATATACGAATAACATACGTCAAATATATGTTCATGCTAAATTCTGTACCCTCCCCTTTTCCTAAAAAATTGCACTTATGACTTAACGTGACCTCCCCCAGAAAAGTCTGGATTCCCGCTTGCACGTGGGAGCCTCATTCGAGAAACGTTTGTAATCAGTTTCTTGAAATGAAGAATTTTTCGTATCCTTCCTTATTAGTGGCTTTAAGTTTTCACATCTATTGATAATGTCCTCACACCTCTGCTTTTGATCTGCAGACAGTCTAGCCACATAACTGGGTAACACCTTCAACAGTAAGTGGCCGTGCAAGATCCGTTGCAGGGTGTTTCGACTAATTCTCATGGCAGCCTCCATTTCCGTAAATGCGATGCATTTGTTTCCTTGGATGACCTGCTGGACCTGGGCAATGTTGGTTGGTGTTTGCATTGTCATTTTCCTTTCAGAACTGGTTCCCTTGTCCACCGATGTGCGCCCTGTTTTCCAATCTTTCACCCAGTCGTAAGTTGTTTTACGTAACGGCGCATGTTCCACACTGACTGCCACCAAGGGCCGATGAATTTCTGCAGTGGTCATGCCTTCTTTCCATAGGAGCCAAGTGGTATAGCGCTGTCCCTGACGACTGCTTTCCATGTTGGCTGCTTCTACGCTGACAATGTTGTTATAAAATGGCTATGACGAGTGCATTCGTTAGCCCCTGTGCGTGTGCTGCTACCAAACAGTGGAACAAGTCACTAGTTACACGTCACCACCTATGAAGTGAAATGTGAACCATACCCGGACGCGAGAATTTTTTTGACAAACAGCTAAAGCATATATACAATTTTAACCAATGATAAATCGTTTTAGAAAAATATTTATAACCGCGAAATTTAAAATTTTAAATATATTTATAACCGCGAGATTTAAAATTGGAGGGAAAATTGAAAATTATCAAGTGACGTCATACAAGACAGATGATAGTATACACACCGATGTTGATGTAGTATGAAACAGGCCGAGTTATGGTATGTACAATGATATTTTTTCTATGAAGTGATTGGAGAGTGGAAGTGTAAGGATAAATGAAACGATAAGTTTAAAAATAATTCAGTTTTTATACATTAATCCATTTACATTTATAATACATACATTAATATACATTTATATACATACATTATACAATATACATTTACTATATACATACATATTTACAGTTTTTATACAATATACATTTACTATATACATACATATTTTTTATACAATATACATTTACTATATACATACATATTTACAGTTTTTATACAATATACATTTACTACAAACTACAAACAAACGGCTAACTACAAACTATTAATTTCAAAATTTATCAAATAATTTCATAAGACATTTCGTTCTCCTCATTTAGAGGTGTTTGTGGTGTCTGCGGGGGAATATCTAGAGAGTCCGGTTTTGGAGTTTTTGGCATATACTCTTCAGTTTGTAAAGAAAAATTGCCCAAATTTTGAATTTTTATATAATAAAATGTACGGTAGGATATAATTTGTACCAATACCATCATTATCATTATCATTTAATAATTTGTGAAAATCCAAAATTGTAATGTTATTTAACTGTTTTTCCATTTTTATTTTTATTTTCTTTTTTTTCATTTACTTTGGAAATATATTTTCGAAATTCCTGGACATTTTCAAGTGGATTTACAAGTACATATGGTTTATTTGAACTTATAAAATCCAAAGGTACTACACCAAAAATCGAAAGATAGTAAGACAATAGAACAAATATTATTTTGTTAGGAACTTTTAATTCTAACATTTTTTCTACCCACAATAACATTACAAAAATGGATTTTTTCATATTATTACTAATATTAGTATAACCATCACCAGAAGAAGATTGCTCAAATATATTTTTAATTTCAGTTTCAATTGTTTCTAAAATACATTTAAATACATCATAAAAAAGATTTCCTATACTAAATTTTATATTATAATTATTTAAATTAATATTTAAGACACTTCTCTCCTCTAAAATTAAAAAATGTTCTTTTAATTTAAATATATAATTGTAATATAAAACATTGTCTCGTATACCATATATCAAATTTAATGTCTCTTTTAAATTTCCTTTTTTAGACGAAAATGTGCTATTTAAATTTTGGAATATAATTGCCAATAATTTATTAATTTCTTCTACTAGATCTAAAATATATATTTTCAAATCTTCTTTCGTCAGTTCCTCAGATTTTTCAAATTTTTTTTAGATTTCCGTTGTTTTATATCATCAAAATCCTCATTCAATTTCAAAGAAAAAATATTAAATTAATAAGATCCAAAATTGCTGTATTATTCAAACTATAATTAGAATTGCATTTATTTACAATTTTTATATATAAATTAGATATGTCTTGCTTATCTGGTATTCGTACTGATATATGTGAAATAAATTTCGAAGAATCCATTAAATTTTTAAAAATTTGTTCTTCATCTAAAGAACACCCCTGGCGTTCACAATTACTAATGAGGGTATGTATTTTATTTTTAGTATTTCCCGTAGTTTCACATGTTATCTTAAAAATTGTGGTTAATAACCCTATTTGCTGTGGTGTTAATAAATGTTTAAAATAATGATTTTTTTTAATTATATCTATATATTCTTTTGTATTTCTGTATTCGATAAATTTTGAAATTATATTTGATAATACACTTAATAAATCTTCTCGCTTATAACATTTATAATATTTTTTTAATTAGGAAAGATATCGCTACAAAAGAAATGGAAAACGTAAAATTTTGCATAATATACAGTGATAATTTGTATTCTTTAATTTGCTTCTTAAATTGGTCATAAATTAGTTTAAGTAAATCTTTTTCGTATTGACTTGCAGGTTTATCAATATTTTTAATGTTGTTTCTTACATCTTCTAATAATCCTACACTTATTGGCCCTTCGTATTTCGATTTTTTTATAACCACCTTTTTAGTGTTAATTTTTCTTTTACGTGAGTCACGTACCTCTGTTGCGTTGTCATCATCGTACCTCTGTTGCTCTGTTGCGTTGTCATCGTACCTCTGTTGCTCTGTTGCGTTGTCATCGTACCTCTGTTGCTCTGTTGCGTTGTCATCTTCGTTGTCTAGCGTTTCAGGAGCTTCTGCATTGACATCCATCGGTGTTTCTGGCGCCTCAATAGTAGGGTTTTCTTCTTCAGACTCCCCGTCTGAAGAAGATGAAGAAGCATCAGAATTGTCAGAGCGTCAGACCCAGAAGAATTACTCTCCTCAGAATTTGTTTTTTGTTTAGAAATAGAAGAACTCTCTTCAGAATTACTTGTAGAATTAGTAGAATTGTTAAATTGTAAACACTCTTGCAGTTCAAGATAAACAGCTTCCTGTATATCCATATGAGATGCATGAGCCTCCATTTTTCACGTTAAGGCCGACGGTGGTGGTTAAGATGGCGTTATAGTTGTACGAGTTATCTCGATTCGACTACGTTTCCGAGGTACACATTACGAGCTTTTATAGAAGCCCAAATCTCTTCCGCCTCCCTCTACCTCCCTCATACGTGTCCTCATTCCCTCTCCTTTCCTACCTTCTCCCCCCACCTACCAGCCGGTTACGTGGGAAAGTGAAAGCCAAGGAGAGGGGACCCGTTCTATAAAAGCGCTTCGCTGCTCGGGTTCTGTGCTTGTCTGGGTAGAATTGCTGCTCAGAGGATAACTACGTACCTTACAATATAGGCCGTTTTCTATCTAACGGGGAGTTTCAACAGCACTCTATAATAACTTTGAAATTTTTTCGAGGCGAAAATTTTTCAAAGTCCGACGCCAAAATTTCTTCTCGCCATCTTTTGATATGTTGTTCCCCTCGTTCCGAGAGGCATTTTAAACTTGTCTTTGGGAGCAAGTTTTTTTCATTCGGACTCTGAAATTCCGAGTCCCACGACTCGGAAATTTTTTCAAAGTCCAACTCTCCGGGAACCGAGTTCGGCTCCTTCTCCCGGCCCCCGGGGGCCTTCCACACGCCTCGGTCCGCCTTCTAGGCCGAGACAAGTTTCTGTATTGACGATCTATTGCATCGGAAACACTTTGTCGCTTTTTACCCGGTCGCCAGCTCGGTCTCTAAGGGACAACTTTTGCGGTCGACTCTGAAATTTTTCCAAGTCCTACGCCGAAGCTCTAAAAAAAATCAAAATAATTTCTTCTCGCTATCTTTTGATATGTTGTTCCCCTCGTTCCGAGAGGCGTTTTAAACTTGTCTTTGGGAGCAAGTTTTTTCAAAAAAGTAGTACCACATGATATGCAAAATAAAAACCCTTCAAAATTTTACTACTAATAAATTAAACAGATTTAACCCTTATCCGGGCAACCATTTTTTATGCGTATTTCTTTTTAGTGGTTATTACCAAAGTTGAAGAAAAATAGGAATAATACAAGATTTATTTTTCTCCTCTCATGGTATCTGACTAAATCTCTACATGGATTTTTTGAATAAAGAGAAAAACCCAATTTCCAGTTCTCTTCTTTTGTATATCTTCCTGTCATCATTCACTGTCCCAACCCAACAAGAAAATTTAAACATTTGTCAATTTCAGAAATGCATCATTATTTCATGGAAGTTATTATTACTAATAAATTATGTTCATTTACATGCAATAAATTCTGTTATTAAACTTGAGTCTTCAACTGTACCTTCACCAAACTTATTCGAGCCCATACCGACACACACGAACACACGACATTACACTGCTGGCCCTCTTCCAGCGTCACATTCACCACGTAAAAATTTTGTTTTTCCACAGTCTATGTTCCTTCCACAAAAACCGTGAATTGTTTGTTTTTTTCCTACATGCATGGTCACCCATACAATTTCCCCAGAACATATTCTGACAAAGCATAGCATTTCTCATTTTTAAAAAGATATTTTGCTATGTTTTTTGCTTATTTATTTTCATTTATATTACAATTTATATTACAATTTATATTAATTTACAAAAACAAAAATATAAATTCGAGTGTCGCTTCGCTACTCCGTCCAGAAATTTGTTTGGTATCAGTATCAAAAATTTTTTCTAAACATTTCCATGTAAAAATCGTTTGCAATCGCGCTATACCATGAAGCAAGATTACAAGATTGCTTTACAAACCAATGTGGAATGTGTGTCATGGAAATCGCGCTGTAACATGAAGATTGTATAACAAACCAATGTGGAATGTATGTCATGGCCTGCGTCATAGCCGCAACAGTGGTTTGTCCAATTATTGGACAATTACTGGACAATTATTGGACAAATATTGGACAATTATTGGACAAATATTGTGCAATCAAAATGTTTTTCACATAATGGAAATTTATTAAAAAAATAAAAATTATATAATTTTATTTTTAAGAAATTATTTAAAATTACATTTTTTCCATAGTACATAGATACAATTTATTTATACTTGAAAATCAAGTTTAAAAAATATATTCTTTATAAACAGAAATTACATATGTTCATCAGTTAGAATATTTTTGTCTTTCTCCAGTTCTTTTATTTGTTGACGTATAAATTTATTCTCCTCCAATTTTTTGTCTTTCTCCAGTTCTTTTATTTGTTGACGTATAAATTTATTCTCCTCCAATTTTTTGTCTTTCTCCAGTTCTTTTATTTGTTGACGTATAAATTTATTCTCCTCCAATTTTTGAATTTTGAGTTCTTTCTCTGTTGTAAACAATTCATCATCTTCATTAAACATTTCTTCCAGCATTTGTTCGAAGATTTTCTTTTCAGCTAGTTTCTGTTTCTCTTGTTCAATCATTTGTTGAAACATTAATTCCTGTTCTCCCTTTTCATCCTTATCTGAAGGATCTGCAATCAGATCTTCTAATAAATTTTCTTCAGACATTAGTGGTAAAAAGCGTTGTGTATGGCTGAAGCACGTTAAAACTCTGTGAATATTTGTTATTGAACAAACACTTTATATATGCTTTTACCGAAAACTTTTTTTACTTTGGAAAGGTTATCATTCCCTTAGAGAAGAGACAGAGGGAGGGTATGTGATGAGGGGAAGGGATAGGAGGGGAGGGTTACGATTTATATCTTTGGAAATTGGAAATACATTTCAAAAGTGTCAGAACAGCTGGTTCCATGGCACGTTCCGACAATAATACTTCAGGTTCGCTAAATTTAAAGTTAAAAGAAGATAGATTAAAAACATTTTCGGGATGGCCAGTAACATTTATGAGCGAAAATTTATTAGCAGAAGCTGGATTTTATTATTTGCACACAGGTGATTTAGTTCGCTGTGCCTTCTGTGGAATTCAAATAGCATATTGGGAATTTGGTGATAAACCAATGGAAGAACACAGGCGTTGGTCACCGTCGTGTTCATTATTACGAAGATCAACAGCGAATAACGCCGAAGACAGTGTAGTTTACGAAGAATGTGGTTTAAACGAAATTAGACCCTATTCTAGCCCTGAGAACAGTTAGTTAACTTATTTTTTTGACATTGTATTTGTTGCAAATATGTTATTATTGGCAATGTTTTTTCTGATTAGGTAAACCTTTACTGAAACAGTTGAGAGTTCGAGGGCCTGTGCACAGGGCATATGCAAACTACGATATACGAATGCAAACTTTTCAAACGTGGCCTTCATTAAAACCACGACCACAAGAATTGGTAGAAGCAGACTTCGTTTACACAGGTTGTAGTGTTAAAAATAAATTGTAATACTCCCTTTTAAAAGAGTCTGAACGTTACTAATTTTCTTACAGGTAACAGTGATCAAACCGTCTGTTTTAATTGTGGTTGTAGTCTTAGAAATTGGAAACCAACCAATGATCCTTGGATAGAACATGCAAAATGGTCCTCCCAGTGTTCCTTTGTAGTTATAAACAAAGGAAAAGACTTTATACAAAAGACAATATCCAAAGAACAGCCTTTGTTACAACCAGAAGTGAGCATTTAATTATCTTAAAAAAATGGTGACTTATCTGTTATAACGTAACAAAATGTGTTAATTTTTACAGGATATCAAAAACCTTACGAAACACACATAACGTGTGTTACCTGGCCACCTGGCACGCGAGTCGCTCGCGCGTGACGGTAGGGAGGGGGAAATACACTTTATATAGCCAGCATTCCGCTATGAATTCACACTGCACTGCCCTGCCATGACTCGCATACAGACAGATAGAGAATTTATTAAAGAATTTCTGTCTGTTTACCGTAGCCTTCCAGCTTTGTGGGACCTACGGAATAGAGATTATTTTGATCGCGAAAAGAAAAGGACACAATACGAAGTCTTATTACAAAAATATCGAACAAAATTTCCAAATGCTGAGAAGCGGGATGTGATTAAAAAAATTAATTGTCTAAGAACAAACTTCCGAAAAGCGTTCAAACATCAAGATGTTAAACTTTGGTACTTTGAAGAAATGAAATTTATTCTTCAAAAAACAACCCCTCAAACTACGGTAAGTGGATAAAAATAAAATCATTCTTCTGTATAATGAAACATGTTCTTTATAAATTATTTCTTTTTCAGACGAAGTTCCATAATGATGTACTTACAGCAGTAGAATGGATAATGAAGCTTAAAAAATGAATTCAAAACAAAGATTTTGCACAAAAAGCGATTAATGACATATTACGCGAGGGAAATGTTAAGTCTCCCTCTGTGTTTGATTTGAACTCCCCTCTTAAAGGCTCGCCATAATTAACACGAAAGTTTTTATTTGATCAAAATATTGTATAAAATGTTTTTTTTAAATGTTTGATGTATATAATTATTTTTACAATAAACAACAATTTTTCATGAATATTAATTTTTTCCCACATAAACCCAAAAATTTTAATGTCAGATTATACCGATCCACATACCCCTTCACGTCCCTCCACTCTTGTTTCGCTCAGAAACACATAACTACCAAAACACATAATGTTATTTTCAAAGTCCCAACGAAAATTTATGTCAAAACAAATATATGTTTAAAACGTCTATCTGGACGTCAGGAACAACATTAAAAGATGGCGAGAACAATTTTCGCAGAGAGCTTCGGTGTGGGACTTTTCGTTGGGACTCTGAAAAATTTTCAGTCCCAACGAAAAATTTTGTTAAAACAATGTTTAAAACGTCTATCTCGACGTCAGGAATGGAAAAATTAAACAAACCAGTGTTTCTGGGAGGATTAGAATATCAGGGATATGAATACGAAAATTTGGGAAAAGAAAACAAGAATATTACTCCAATAACTTTTTATTTTACAATTTTACAATTTCATGCCAATTCTTCATCATCCCAATTTTCATCTGAAATTATTTCTGGTGCTTTGAGGTTCTTTATATCTAGCCGCCAATCTCGCGGCCATTCTCTTACCGTCTCCGGTTTCCATTCTTGTGTCTCTTCCTCTTGTTGTTTCTCTTCAGTCTTTTTGTTATGGTTAATATCATCAACTTTATTGACCATAACAAAGCTTATATCGTCTTGTTCAATTTTCGACATATCAATTTTTAATCTATTAACTAATACGAAGCTTATTTCCGTTATATTTTTTTTAATAATTGACATGGTCGTTGTTGATTCCATAGTTGACGTTGAAGTTTGGAATGCTTATGTCTCAGTGCCTGAATTACACACATATATATATCTAAATTTCATCCCCACCCTCGTATAACCTCCTTCCCTTATTCGTCTTTCACTCGCGAATAGTGAGTTACGAATGTTTTTTACGTGAAAGCGAGAACCTGGCGAAACGAAGCGTCTTACGCTTCCCATTTCGCAAACCTCGAAAGCACTCGCAAACCTTACGAAACGAAGCGTGGCGTGGGCTTTCCGCGCTTTCGATGTCCAAACTACTCCCGTCTTTCAAACCATGTCACGTATCACGATCCAGGACACCCGGATCTGCTTCGCATGTTTCGCCATGTTTCAAGTGGAGAGACACCAGTATAGTACATTAAATCCTATCTGTTTCAGTCCCAAAATCATTTTTTTCAAATTACTTTACAGGTCCTCCGCACACATTTTATTCACAGGTAACATACTATGTGTGGGCCGTCCGAGCACGGATGGTAGTCGAGCCAGATACTCGACTAGGACGAACGATAGACCGCCTCCCCGTGGTGTCCCCTGGAAACCTCTTCCTGAAGAGGGCTAAAGGTCTATCACTGCAGGCCAAGTGTTCCTGCAGAGCTGGCAGTCCGGACTATCCTTGGATCTCCCGGACAGTGAGATACGCTGTAATATTAAAATGAATATTAAAATGAATACAAAGACCCTTGGCAAGATTTTGCGGGTCTGCTACCTTAACGTGGAAGGCGCCAGTAGAGCAAAGGGCGAGTGCCTTGCCAAATTGATGTCGGAAAATAATATAGACGTTATTGCACTTCAGGAGACTCACATCGCTGAGGAAACGCAGCTAAGGTCACGAGGAACCATCCCTGGGTATAAGATCATAAACTACACCCTTGACTCGGCCTATGGAACAGCGACTTATATCCGCAACTCAATAACAGGAGCAAAGCTTATATCGACAGATGTATCTGACATCGGCGTTTCTAAAATCACAATTGAATTAAACAATTTAAAAATATGTAACATATACAAGCCTCCGTCGGTGCAGTGGAATGATAATATTTTTGCGCCTGCTACCCACCCAACGCTGTATATTGGAGACTTTAACAGTCACCATACATCATGGGGTTATCGCAGGAGTGATGCTAACGGTAGACACCTGATTCAATGCTGCGAGACGCAAGGAATACACCTGATACATGACCCAAAAGACAAATGCACATTTAAATCTGCCAGATGGTCCACCGAAAGCAACCCCGACTTATGCTTCGTAACCTCTGGAAACGATGATAGACCTATACCTGTAAACCGCAGGGTTCTAAACGACTTCCCGCACAGCCAACATCGCCCAATTCTTCTTGAAATAGGCTTACAAATCCCAGTAATCGAGACTAAACATTTCCCACGATGGAACTTTGCCAAGTCTGATTGGGAGAACTTTGCTTCTGACCTAGATAGAAACATACGTTGGATACCTCCTTTTCCCCGAAATTATTATAAGTTTGCAAAAATGAGACTGTCCACCGCCAAGAAACACATTCCTAGGGGGGTACACAAAGAATATACCCCATGTTGGAACGAAACCAGCGAGGCACTGTACGAAGATTTCCTGAAGACAGGGGATAAAGAAACTGCTGATAAACTTATGCGAAGCTTAGACGAAACCAGGAAAAGAAAATGGATTGAAACAGTAGGTAAACTGGATTTTAAATTCTCTAGTAGAAAAGCATGGAGCCTCCTTAAAAAACTAGGCGGAAACTCGCATCGTTCTAAAGTGATACATGCCATTCACCCAAACCAAATTTGTAATCGTATTGTAAACATGTCTAGAACCCCAGCAGACAAGATGCATACTAAAACCATAAGAAGTGAGTTTAATACTCTAAAAAAACAATGTAAAGAAACCACTAAACTATCACAACCTTTTACTGAAGATGAAATCTCTACTGCAATTTCAAGCATGAAGAAACGGAAAGCGCCTGGCTTTGACCATGTTCACCCAGAGTTCCTAATCCATTGTGGAAAAAATACCAAGAAATGGCTTACCAGTTTCTTTTCTTTTATACTTCACACTGGCATCCTACCGAAGGAATTCAAGAAGTCAAAAATTATTGCTGTCTTAAAGCCAGGAAAGAACGCAAAATACGCGGAAAACTATAGGCCAATCGCTCTTTTAAGCGCAACTTTTAAACTGCTGGAAAGATTAATCCACAATAGAATCAGCCCATATATTCTCGAAACACTCCCCAATGACCAAGCTGGATTTAGACCAAATCGCAGCTGTGAAGACCAGGTTCTCTCCCTAACACACTACATAGAATCCGGATACGAAAAACGTCTTAAGACCGGCGCGGCATTTATAGATCTCACCTCAGCTTTTGATTCAGTCTGGAAAGAAGGCATGTTATATAAACTTCTTAAAACCTTGAAGTGTAACAAAATTGTACAATTGATCGGTCACATGCTATCAGACCGCACCATTCAAGTAGTGACTGAAAATAAAATAAGTAAACCCAGGAAACTACAAAATGGATTGCCCCAGGGCTCCATACTGTCTCCCCTTCTATTCAACCTTTACATTGCGGACCAGCCAGAGACAGTATCCAGAAAATTTGCATACGCTGATGACTTGTGTATAGCTACTCAACAAGTTAACTTTAATAACCTAGAAGACACTTTAAACGCAGATCTTGAAATATTACGACTATATTTCAAACAATGGCGATTGATCCCTAGTCCTTCAAAAACTGAATCATGCTGTTTTCATCTAAACCACAGAGCCGCATCCACTGCATTAAGACTGACCCTTGATGGTATTCCTTTGCGACATAATCTGACACCGAAATATCTAGGTATAATCCTGGATCGCACTCTCACATTTAATAAACACTTATTAAATCTCGCAGCCAAATTAAGATCGCGAAATTGCATTCTTCAAAAAATTGCTGGAACAACGTGGGGATCCTGTGCGACAACACTGCGGACATCTGCGCTGAGCTTGGTGTACTCCACAGCGGAATACTGCTCAACAGCATGGATGGGAAGCGTACACGTAAAAAGGATTGATACAGTCCTAAATGCTACGATGCGGATCATCTCTGGAACACTGAAATCCACCCCTCGCTACTGGTTACCAGTCCTGAGCAATATTATCCCTCCTAGTATCCGTCGACAAAATAACCTACTCCGAGAGTTCAAAAAGATTTCCTCAAATCAGTCTCTTCCTGTCCATGAGGTAATTATGCCTGTACATCGCAGACTCAAGTCCAGATCCCCTCCTCTTGTTACCGCTAAACGGCTCCTTGAGGAGGCGTATGATGGCATCGCTGCATGGAAGAGAGGATGGATCGATAGTGCCCCAACTGCATGGCACCCCCTACTGGACCCCAATTCACCGCCTCCCGGTTTCCAACTGCCGAGGAAGCTCTGGGTTACTCTCAACAGAGTCCGCACGGGGCATGGACGATGCGGAGCTAACCTTACCAAGTGGGGTTTCAGTACCAATCCTGCCTGTGACTGCGGTGCCTCTCTACAAACTACTGAACACATTACTTTCGATTGTCCCAGCCGTGCCTTTGGTGGTACCAGGAAAGACTTTCTAAGAGCAACTCCCGAAGCGGTGCTCTGGTTGGAGCAGCTCGATGTCCGGCTGTAAACCTGTGTAGTGACGTTCCAAAAGTGCAGACAAATTTTAGATTCTAGACTTGAACTTTTGTTACAAAAGTGCAGTATTTGTTGTTTCATTGTTCTTTGTTTATATTGTTTTGTTCATATTTAAATGTGTATTTCATGTTGTAATTTTTGTCGATGCAAATGCGATCTCACAAGTGAATGCCATAAGAAAATAAATAAATAATAATACTATGTGTATTACCTCTTTGAGATCTGAAAGTAGGCTTGATATCATGAATGTATGATCACTTGATGCAAGTAATTGATTATTGATGCAGTACCCATGAAGTTCCCTATTTTAAAATCCATCAAAGACTTTCTCCTTATTGTACTAGGATGAGGAAATATTAAGAACCCTAAATGCTTTAAATATTTGTAAGAATGTGGTGATATGGTAAATAGCATACACGACAACTATACTGATATACACCAACATAAAAGTAACAGGTTTCTCAAATTTTGAATTTTTAGTGTCTATTTTAAATCTGAAATATCATGAGGACTATTATTGTTGCTACTATTACTTGTATCGAAACAAAACATCATTAAACTAACACTATTATTGCTGTGTCTCCAAGTTTAAACACTTTTTTGCCACAATAATGCACATCATTTATTCTTGCAATATTTTCTTTTGCACTTTCGTCAATAACAACAAGAAGGTACTTGTTTTCTAAACGTAATTTCTTTTCTTCCGAACTTTCTCTGTATGAAGTGATTGGGCGGCTCAAATAATTCGGGCAATTGGGTAACACTGATGACACCGTTGGAAAAGTGATTTTTTTTGTTCATAAGACTGAATTCTTCTCAATCTCCTGCGATTGGAAATGCAATTCACAAACCTGAAAGTAAACAATGAACTTAGAAACATGTAACGAAAAGACGTGTCTTTAAAAACCGTCTAGAAATATTTTCATGCAGTTTTCTTCCGTAAAAGTGTATTCTATGATTTGTTGCTCTAGTGACTACTCTAGTTGTTACAATTAAATTTATATATATATCTTTTAATTAAATTACTTCAACCTATGATAAATAAAGTGATAAGAATTTTGCATTGAATTTTTGTATTGATAAGTATTTTAAAAATAACATTGAAAACTTAATAGTATTTCGTGTGACTATGAGAAGCACGTTTGCGAATTGAAAGTTAGTAATACGTGTTTCTTAATACGTATGTCGTAAGTTTCAAGTGGCGTAAACAGAAAGGGAGATAAATGACGAAAGCTATTGGTGTTCAAAAAACGTAACAGATGATAATGTTTTCCAGAGAACGGGTTACCTCATTCCAGTATGAATTATCCAAACCATCAACTGAAAATACTTTTTGATTCTTCAAAGACATTTATCGAAAGTAATACCGACATCGAGAGAAATCGATTGGGCAGCAAACATTTCTGTGCAGTGTAGCAAATGCAATATCCTAGTATTCTAGTCAAGAATAAAAAATTATGACAACCAGCGACCACCTTTTGAAATTAATAATATGTCGGTGAGTGTTTTTGTGATAAATATCTGTTGTTAAAAAAAATCTTTTACTGGGGAATAAATAATTGACATTACTGTGTCCTATGATGGGACATGGCATAAAAGGGGTATTATGGAGTAGTTATTGATTTCCTAACAGGTTTAGTTATTGACTATGAAGTGTTATCAAAGCATTGTTTATTGTGTATAACTACTTCTTATGAACGTGAAGCAGAATCCCCTGAGTTTGACATATGGCATAAAGGACACACATCATCTGGAGTGTGTTGTAAAAAAATTATGATGGATCATCTCCTGGCATGGAAATATTTGCTGCAGATATTTTGTGGAAGAGGTCTGTCGCTAAAAGTGGCATGCTTTATTCAACAGTCCTTTCTGACGGTGATGCAAAATCTTTTATTCATCAAGAGTGAAAAAAGAAAAATGTTAATCTTGGAGTAAGAGGACATGGTACTCTAAAAGAAATAAATAATTTAAAACTCACTAGTTATTATAAAAATGCTATATTTACAAATATACCTGATCACAAAATGAAAACAGCAATTCTGGCTACTCTCCATCACTATTCATCTACTGACAGTGAATCATTGCACAATAAGTGTCCACCTGGAGAAGAATCATAGTGCTTTTACAACAGAAGTCTAGCAAAAGGAAAATCTCCAGCCAGTCACAGTACCATGTCGATCCAGCTCCCTATAAATGTTTTGGAGAAAATGATTCCTCTCTACAAGAGACTTTCCAGCCTAGAATTATTAGCTAGATGTGCCAGAGTTGCAACACAAAATGCAAATGAAACTTTATATGGAAGAAATGTCCCAAAGAAAAATTTATATCCAAGAAAAGATTAGATGTGGCTGTTTACAATGCTGTTGCAGAACATAATATGGGTTGCTGTGCATCTGAAGAAATAATGAATGAAATGATGAAATAATGAATCAAGTGTTTCTTTGCAGCTTGACAGAGGAGAATTTATGAAAGTGAGCACTCTTCCTCAAGAGTAAATAAATCAATTAGAAAAAAGCTAAAACTCACAAAATTAAACAAAGAGAAAAAGGAAGGAAAAACACAGTGTTGGTGGCTTCTAAATGTAAATTTTTAAAATCTGAATAAAAACTCATTTTACTCAAAACTATATTTTCATCCATTTGAAACTTCCCATGCCTACCTAAATATTGTTCAATTTTTCTAAATTATTGCTCAAATATTGGGTTGATCCGGAGTTTAGGGTGTCGTTCACTGAACCTTCGGTTCCTTCGGTTCACTGATTCGGTTCACTAATCTCGTGATTCACAAGGTTATAGTTTCGCGGCAACTGCGCAGTTTGAATTGTGGAGGGTTTCTTGAAAAGTGCTTTCTTATAAAAGTGAATTGGTAATTATGCGTTGGATAGACTCAAGGTTGTTTATAGTGAACGCGAGGGCCGAAGGCCCGAGCCTCGCCGTGACTTGGATCCGGGCGAGCGAAGCGATAAGACTTGCCTTTGAAACTAAGTTTGCATTTCTCTGCGGCGGGGAAGCATGTGAGTGTTGAATAGAAATTATAATTCTTGCGATAACATAGTGACCATTAGAACATGCGAACAATAAACAAGGATTCAGTTCAGTGAGTCGATTCCCCTCTAGTGAACCGATTCAGTGAACGACACCCTAAACTCCGGATATACCAAATATTGTATACATAGTAATGAATAAATTTGTGCATTATTTTCTGTTTAAAAAACATACTAAAATGTGGAAGAAAAAAAATTAAAAAAGAAAATAATGCTAAAAGTTTTTTTTACAAGTTCATATTTTAAAATCCATGCAGTTATATTGTTATTAATTAACAAGTCAAAAAAAATTCAAATCAAAATTTAAAAAAAAATACAATATGTATGGGACATTTTTAGTTTCGCGATAAAAATTATAATAAAAAGGTATGTATCTTGAAAACTATTTAACCAAAATTGATAAAATTTTAACCAAGTAAATATACTTCTGTAACAAACAAACCTGCAAAATTTTAAGAATATTTGATAAAAAAATAAAAAGTTTTAAATTTCAGTCCTAGTGTCCCTTAATGCATGTTATATTACTGCTTTCATTAGTTTTATCTTGAACGCTTAACTGAAAACGAAGTTGACTCTGCAAAACAGAACTGAATGAATTTCATGTTGCAAAACAAATTACAACAACTTGTGTACATAACTTGAGCACTAATTGAAAATTAGGCCTATATGCCTTAGGAGAGAAATAACTGTTCCTTTTTTTTCCTTTTACTTGTAGTGCAACTAACATTTAAAATTGATTTCCAAATAAGATGAGATTTGTTAAACTTGTTTACAGAAAATTCTGGGAACTTTCTTTTTTCTGATTTATAGACCATTCATCATTACTGAACGAAGACTGGAGCAGGGGTTCGCTAGCTTTGCTGAGGACTGTGATGTGTCCCCTTTTACAGCCTGTAAGCAGTAAGAGTACTAATAAAGCCCCTGTCACAGTCGGTCCTGCCACACGTCCTTTTTATGAAAATGAAAACCAGCGAAACCAGGAATTGTATAATTACAAGCTGTTTGCAATGAAAGAAAAAAAAATAGAAGGCGGGAAGAGATGCATGCCCTGAAGATAAAAACCAGATAAATAAACAAATTTTTAATGTATTCAAAATATTTATTTCCAAAACTTTTCCTGATATTCCTTCAATGATTGAAGAAATTTAAAATTGTAGTACTTTTCATGGTTTGATAGAAAAATAAGGAAAAATATCGTTCTCATTTGACCTAACAAACTGTAATTATACTGTTAAACAATTAACAGTATCAATCTACAATAATTGGAAACCAAAAGATATTTAAAATTTACTCCCCAATACTGACTATTCTACTCTATAATTGTGTTAACCCCACTTTTAATTTACATTATTCTCTTAAATAATACATTCTATCCAATAAAACATTACACTCAATCCTACCTGTTAACGAACATGCTCCATATCCTGAGCATATCTTTTTAAATTATGAATTGCAACAAGAAGTTGGAAAAATAACAACTCTTCACTCAACTCAAACCACAAAACTCCACGCACCAATTATTTTTGTCTTTCAAATGTCTATACTTTTAAAACGGAAATTACAGAATATTTCAGAGAAAAAAACTTTTTTAGAGTCCATAATTCAGATAAATTTCAGTCACAGACAAAAACTCAACAAATATAACATGAGCCAAATTAATCACTTGCTGTATGATGGAAAGGTTTAATGAATTTGAAAGAAGTAGGTTTTGAATTAATTTATTACATATTATTACTTACAATAAAATTGGTGTGAACAGAGCTTCTTTTTTTGGGTTCCACTCTTGTCTGTTTTGTTTTTCTCTTGGGGGTCCTGGGGAGTGGAGTTCATTCCATCATCTATTTCCTGAAAAAGAATGAAATAAAGATAATTGAAATAACATCTGTTAGATTCAGAATCTTAAGAAAACCAATTGAATCAAATCTTAACTAAAATTGTCTTATATGCCACAAGCGTAGATTTTGATAGAGAAAAATTAAGGAGGAGTTGCAAGCAGCAGAATGCTATTTAAATGGTACTTTATTATTTTCCACTATAAGCTAACAATTATAATTCTTTGACTGATTCATGACTGATGGGGAATTAGAATATAAGCATTTGTGAAAGCAAACTTACACAAAAAAATTGTTTTGGTTTTTGTATTTTAATTTCTAGTATTTATGAGGATTTGTATCTGTTATAATATATTTACCAAATCTCTTGTGTTGAAACACAAGCTGGAAGAACTTCATTACTTGAAGTAATCTCCTATGTGGAAACTTCCACTTCTCCTTGACTCACACTTTCTCCTCTCAGCATCAAATTGGCTTCTCCTCGACCTACTAAGGCTATTTCTTGTATGTTCTTGGTCCTAAAAACAGAAATACATGAAGTGATATTCATTCAAAAAAAAAGTATGTAAACAACTTTATATAAAAAATTTGGTTCAATTATACATGTAGAAAATTTTCCCCCTATGTTGTAAAGGTGTCTTGTGTGGTGTTATACTTTTTACATGCTATTCTATTCAGTAATTTCCACAAACATTCTATATTTGTTGCAAGATGTGGTTGTACCAATGTTTGTATATTTCAATTGTTAATTCAATCAATAACAAGGTTGATCACGGGATGTTGGTGTCGGTCACTGAACCTTCGGTTCCTTCGGTTCACTGATTCGGTTCACTAATCTCGTGATTCACAAGGTTTCGCGGCAACCGAGCAGTTTGAATTGTGGAGGCTTTCTTGAAAAGTGCTTTCTTATAAAAGTGAATTGGTAATTATGCGTTGGATAGACTCAAGGTTGTTTATAGTGAACGCGAGGGCCGAAGGCCCGAGCCTCGTCGTGACTTGGATCCGGGCGAGCGAAGCGAGAGGACTTGCCTTTGAAAGTAAATTTGCATTTCTCTGCGGCGGACAAAGTGATTGAAGTGAAGAATACAAGTACAAATTTTGTGGCGTGGATTTGTGGTTTTTTTTTTGCCATTTCAAGTCCCTTTTTAATTGTTTTGTGTGTCTACCGAGATGGAAGGTATAAATTCAGGTGAGTGTTGAATAGAAATTATAATTCTTGCGATAACATAGTGACCATTAGAACATGCGAACAATAAACAAGGATTCAGTTCAGTGAGTCGATTCCCCTCTAGTGAACCGCTTCAGTGACCGACACCAACATCCCGGGATATACCCAATAACAACAACAAATAAACATAACCTACGTTTCATAAATAAAAATAGTTTCTGAATAAAGAAAGTAATTTATATACGTACCTTTTATTCCAATTTCTATAATCAGTGCAGGAAGTAAAGATAAGGCCGCTTTTCACATTCTTGCATTAAAAATTGTACTTCAGTTTTTAACCACATAGAGATTTTTCGTCTTCTCATTCTTGATTGCGAAACACCTTATGAAGTATTAAAGTTACAAAATGGAGTCGATGGGATAGTGAAAGTTCTTTTGCAAGGGAAAACTTGCCCTGACAGCCGATTGTCCCCACCCGTTCTAGCCTAACGGTGACGTCACGGCTGGGTGTTTGCTATTGGCCAGCCAAGACTAGCAACATTCTTGACCTGCGACTCATCCGTGCGACTTTTCGACCGTGCGACGTTCCGTATAGCGCGGTGTAGCGAATGCTTTGTGTGAACGCGAACGCTTTGTGTGCTATTTGTGTTGTTTGTGTGTCGTTTGATGAATTTCTGTTGTTTTTTTCAGTGTTGTTGTAAGATTTGGCAATCTGCATTAATCTTGAATGGTAAGACACGATTTAATAAGTATTTAAGGTTTATTCAATGCTCATGATTTTGGGACGTGATAACAAACGGCTTCTTCACGTGGTAACAAACCGTTCTTCTATAGAAATATGGCTAATTCTCTCGAGGAAATTATGCAGAGGAGACTGAAGGACTACTTGCAATCCTCTGGAACTATTTCTGGTTACGTGGAAGATTTTGAAAATCTATTTACAGAGTTGGAAGCTAGTGGATATAGCTATTCTATTCGACATAGTCGTCCGTGTGTCGGTAAATATTTTTAATATAAATTTACCCCAATTTAAGTTTATCCTGGAACATTCTTTTCAAAGTTTGTGTTTATTTTGCAGGCATTAAGTTTCATAGTAAAAAGCTAGATAAAGCACCTGAAAACAAATATTTTGGTTCTCCCTTCCAGGCTGTAAAGACTAAATACTTATTATAAGTGTTCTCTTGGACATAAGTATTATAATTCCCAAAAGGATGAACAGGTATGTCTGGATGTATACATGTATTTCATAACCTTTGTACATGCCTAGGATGAGAAGTAAAATGCTATTTTGTATATATCTGTGTGTTTAAAATAATATTAGTATTATGCTTATGAAATACGTGGATGTGTTGGGCTGCCTTTATTTGTGACGGACCATTGTGATTGCATGCAAACTTTTTCATTTGTGTGTGTTACCATAAGAGTTTGTGGGTAGTTTTAGGTTATAATGGTATGAAGACTGTCGTAATGAGAGTACTGCTTTTTATTCTGATGCTATGATCTTTGTAGGAGAAACAAAATTGGTTCTGGCCTTAGGTAGAGTATTTACTATTATGCTTGGATACGTGGAAATACGTGGATGTGTTGGGCTGCCTTTTTTTATTTGTGATTGATTTTTGGGGGGTTATTTTTTTTAATAAGATAATAACAATTTTTCATTTAAGAGGTAAAATGGTAAGCACTGTTGAAACTATCTAATATCAATGATTTTGAAGAGGTTATTAAAAACCAAAAATTCATTTTCGATTTTGTTTGCAATAACCATTCATTTTTTCTATGTGAAATATTAATATTAATCTTTCTTGTCCTAGTTAAATATTAAGATAGTTTTAGTTTTGGAATGTTGCTAATTTAATTGTTTTCTTGCAGGTTAGAAGGAGGTTGAGGAATAATGAACAGTTTTATTTCTTGTTTAGGAAGGAAAAGAAAAAAAAATTATTAATGTGCAGCTTATGTGCCCAGTGTGTAAGGATACATGCCTGAAAACATTTCTAATGGGAAAAGAAGTCTTATATTGTGGTCACTTTAAACGGAAGTGTAATGGTGCGGTCCATTTAATGTACAAGGGATTGGATATTTTGTTATGTATTAATGTGCAGCTTATGTGCCCAGTGTGTAAGGATACATGCCTGAAAACATTTTTGATAAGTGTGATGTGGTCCATTAAATGTCTTAAGGGTGGTGAGAATTGTTAGGTACTAATGTGTAGTTATTTATAGGTACATGGATTAGGCCTCCTGGGGAAACCATGTATAAAAAAAACGCACCATGCATTCTACCTCATAGGTGGTGTGGAAATGAATGAATGAATTATTTTGAGAGAGCATGTCATTAAACTTCATTTGCATTTCTGATCATGTCCTGTTTGCCTTTCGTGGGGTGAATATCTCACACAATCCAGGAGTGTGGTACCTCATGTGTCTTAATATTTCCCTAGCATGGGGGACACACCCTTGTGATTCTTTCCTTTCATTTATCGGAACTAGTGAGAGCATGTGCATTCCCAAATATTACACCACAACTGTGATGTCTCCTTGCAGTTGCTGGTTTAAAGAGAAAATTTGACTTAATTGCATTATATTTTATATTGAAATTAAATGTTGTATTTGTTGAATGTGTACTTTATAGAAAATGTATTTTGCATTCTGCAAAATTTGGAAGCTTTAATAAACAACAAATTGTAAGATGTTTTTGTTTTTATTATATTTTATGTTTCCCTATTTGGTTTTCCTTTACATTAAACCTGGTCCAAGACAACTGAATCTGAAATAGGCAAATGACGACTCCACAAGAAATTATTTTGCATTTACTTTGCTTGTTAATAAATCCTATTCAAGATTAATCATTCATAAACAATAGGTGAAATTTAATTAGAACATTACTCATGTATTACCTATTTTCTTTAGAATATCGTGCTCCTATAAACTATTTGTATTTTGCGGGTTTTATGACCTCTTTGGTCACCACGCTCTAGTTATTCGCAAGAACCTGGGAATGCTGTTCAGTGTTCTATTCTAAATCCTTCAACACAAAACTGAGTGTAATTGATATTACCGAGAAACCTCTTTGTATTTGTATTCAAGGAGAAAAAAATGTTAATAATAAATAGTGTACCCCTTCTTACATATGAAACAATCACAGTTGAAAAAGAATCACTCCCAACATATCTTATCACAGGTAGACATTACAACCATAGAAATATTTTGTATAATGCCCCAATCGTGATATTCTATTTTCATTTCAACCAGAGCAATTCAAAGCAACAATTATACAACAATGCAAAAAGGATTTTAAAGGACAAAAACAACTTTTGCATGAAAATCTCGACTTTTATGTGTATTATCTTGCAAAATGCTTCCTAATAAGTGCTTAAGGTGGAAGAAAAAATTCTGAAAATGTAAATAAAGAAAATGCATGCCATTAGGGGGTGAGAATCTAATTCAGACTTATTTAGCTTCTGGACATAAATGTAGCTTCACTACGTACAGTTTGTTGAACTCTCTTTTTGCTTGAGGTAGGAGTAGAGCTGGATGTGAGTTACTGTTATGTTTGTAGCAACAAAATTAAAAAGCAATACAATCATTAAAAGGAGAAGCCACATACCCTTGAAATCAAAAACCTTCAAAATATTTACATAAACCCTTATGGTAATACGTACCAATAAAATTCAATCAACAAACTGATATCTAATCTTTTTTCATCATTCGATCAAACATAAACATATATAACCTTATAAACTGATTAAGAACCCTTCTAGGACTAATAATCATCCCATCGATTAGGAATTAATTAGTAATAAGAAGACTAGTAATTTGAAACTTATTAATCAATAAATTATATTCCAAATTTAAGACACTGCTAATCGGAAACAAATATAGGAAGATCTTTTTTATTCATTTCCCTATTCTCAATTATTTTATTCAATAATTTCCTAGGACTATTTCCATACATTTTCACAAGATCAAGTCACTTAACATTTACTTTATCTTTAGCACTACCATTCTGATTAACATTTATAGTATATGGATGAATCAATAATACTCAACACATATTTGCCCATCTAGTTCCTCAAGGAACCCCACCCATTTTAATACCTTTTATAGTATGTATTGAAACAATTAGAAATGTAATTCGTCCATTAACTCTAGCTGTCCGACTAGCTGCTAATATAATTGCAGGTCATCTTTTATTAACCTTATTAGGTAATACAGGACCCATAATTATAAATTCAACTATTTTAATTCAAATCCTTATTCTATCACAAATTCTACTATTAATCCTTGAATTAGCAGTTTCGATTATTCAATCATACGTATTTGCTGTATTAACTACATTATATTCAAGAGAAGTAAATTAATGTTAACACATCAAAATCATCCATTTCATCTAGTAAATGCCAGACCATGACCCATTACAGGAGCTATTGGAGCTATAACAATAGCAGCAGGATTAGTTAGTATATTCCATCAATATAATTTCACCATTATTTCAATTGGATTTCTAATCACCTTATTAACCATAATTCAATGATGATGAGAGATTACACGAGAAGGAACATATCAAGGTATACATACATCCGTTATTAATCTAGGACTACGTTGAGGAATAATTCTATTTATTGTATCGGAAGTATTTTTTTTTATTTCATTCTTCTGAGCATTCTTTCATAGAACAACATTGATTTAGGTATAATTTGACCACATATAGGAATTACACCATTCAATCCTATACAAATCCCCCTTCTAAATATAGCTATCTGACTAGCAACAGGAGTTACAGTTTCATGAGCTCATCATAGTCTAATAGAAAATAATTATAGACAAACCACAAAAGGATATTATAATAATAATAAAAATAAATATTCAAAACATGAAACTCAATAAATAATACTTAAAATAATTAAACTGATACTCTTGATTAAAAACTCTTATCTTATATAAAAATATAAATAATCCTAATCTAAAGAAAAACTCTCTCAGCATTTGCTCATTAACAATAACCCTGTAACAATATCTCATGAAACTACCTTCCTCGGACTAACAATTCAAGAAAACCTAAAATGGAACACACACATCTCAAATCTTAACAAGAAGCTCAGCAAATCTTGCTATGCCCTATACACCCTCAGGTCAAGCTCCAACATTGAGACACTTCGAACAATGTATTTTGCACATGTGCACTCACACCTAAAATATGGAATAATATTCTGGGGAAATGCCCCTGAAAGCACTCGCACATTTATTATCCAAAAAAGAATACTGCGAACAATGACCAGCACTCATAAGCTGGAGTCTTGCAAACCCTTGTTTAATAAACTAAGGATTCTTCCTCTACCATGCATGTACATATTTGAAATAGTGGTCTTCACAAAGAAAATTCTCATGGAAAACAAAGACACTTTTACTTTAAATTCTGATGTACATAACTACAACACCCGTCAAAAGGATAACCTACACGTTCCCCACTCTGAAACTACACTTTATCAAAAAAGTACCCTAATAGAGGGCATTACACTTTACAACAAACTAGGCAGTGATATCAAAGACATAAACACAATTCATACATTTAAAAGTAAATTGAAAGCTTTCCTGCTTAACAACATGTTCTACAGTGTAAAGGAATTTTCAAATTACAACATTTCCCTTAAAAAGTATAAATAAATAAGAATTTTTTATCCCATTAGACTTTCTGTTTCATGTGAACTGTTTCAAGTGAACTGTTTCAAGCTGAAGCAAAGAAAAAAGAATTGCATATCACATCCTGTGAAATAGAAGGAGAATAGAAGAAGAAAAAGAAACTGGTCAAAACTTGCCTCCTCACCATTTCAAGTTATAAATATAGAATATACTACTATTGTTAATTTTGATGTAGTTGCAAACATAATTGATATGTATTATTAATGTTATTATTATTAATGTAATTATTATTATTAATGTAATTATTATTAATGTTAATTATTAGCAGATAATTTATCTACTGTATAATATCGTAATCTACTGTAACAAGTATTGTATTTCTAGGCCAATGACCCCATCTCGATCAGGTTTTGTTCAGTTTCCCTGGTCCTTTGAGCAAATGCTGAGATGGCCCCTTGTTTGCTCCTGAACAGTAATATAACTTCGCTCTCTCCACCCAAGGCATATTGACTCGTCATACACGATTGTAATTGTATATGTGACTCAATAAATATTATTATACAAATCCCTCTTCTAAATACAGCTATCTTACTAGCATCAGGAGTTAGAGTTTCATGAGCTCATCATAGTCTAATAGAAAATAATTATAGACAAACCACACAAGGATTATTATTAACAATTATTTTAGGAATCTTCTTTACTATTCTTCAAGCATATGAATATATTGATGCACCATTTACCATTGCAGATTCTGTTTAAGGATCATCATTCTATATAGCAACAGGATTCCATGGACTCCATGTTATTATTGGAACAACATTTCTTTCAGTATGTTTAATACGACACATAATGTTCCATTTCTCATCCAATCATCAGTTCGGATTTGAAGCAGCAGCATGATATTGACACTTCGTAGATATTGTATGATTATTCCTATATATTTCAATTTATTGATGAGGTGGTTAACTTATTTAGTATATTTAACTTCCAATTAAAAGGATTGATTATCAAAGTAAGTAATCCTAATTACCTCTATTATTATTATATTCACCTTAACTCTCACAACCATTTTAATATCATTATCAAAAATTTTATCAAAAAAAACATATTAGACCGAGAAAAAATTTCACCATTTGAATGCAGATTTGATCCAAAAAGATCCGCACGTTTACCATTCTCACTACGATTCTTCTTAATTGCAGTTATTTTCTTAATCTTCGACGTAGAAATCGCCTTAATTATACCTACAGTAATCATTCAACTTTCATCAAACCCATTACAGTGATTATTTACATTAATATTCTTTATTATCATCTTACTATTATATCATGAATGAAATCAAGGTGCCTTACAATGAGCCGAATAGGGATTATAGTCAAATATAACATTTGGGTTGCATTCAAAAAGTATTGATCATTCAATTAATCTCAATTAAGAAGCAATTATGCATTCAGTTTCGACCTGAAAGAAAGATTATTTAATCCTTAATTATTTATAAATATTTAAACATTTTCTGTATAATGAAAACATACCGTTTTATTATAAACAATATAAACTAGAAATAACAACGGAATTTAACCGCTAAAAAGAAAAGTTAGCAGCTCACTTTTGTACAACTTATTTCCTTAATTGGAATTTATATTTCAATGATATTATTAACAATAATATACCTCTTTTTGGTTTAAATTAATTATAAAATCACCTAAAGAATATTATCTCCATAACAACTTCAATGTTATACTCTAAATATAAGCTATTTAAGTTAAAAAATATAATTATCACTACAAATTAAAATAATAATAATAAAAATAAATATTCAAAACATGAAACTCAATAAATAATACTTAAAATAATTAAACTGATACTCTTGATTAAAAACTCTTATCTTATATAAAAATATAAATAATCCTTGACCTCCAAATTCCTCTCTTCAACCATAGTCAATCACACGAACAATACTTAAACCTGTATATAAAGGATATGATCTAATTATATAAGTTGACATATAGGGTATAAATCATATCGATCCTAAAAACCCTACAAAATAATAATTTATTATGCTAAATCTACAATAATTTATCAATATCGTTAGTTCAAAACCAATTCAACCACCAATAAAACTAACAACCAACGCCAAAATCTTTATATATTGTAACCGAACCGATTACCTGTGGAACCGGTTGGCGACCCTGCCACTAGCTCAGATCGGTGATGGAAGGAACTGTTATGCAGTACAATAGAAACACAAATTAAATAAACACTTGTTCACTGGTAAAATGATTCAATTTATTTCTGGGCAAAAATGATAATAAAAAAAATGCGCCAGGGAAATTACAATTATAAACTAACAATGAAAAAAAATTGAAGAGATCGATTAAAAAAAAGGAAAGAACATTAGGCGTTAGTAATCAGTAAAGCTTATGACTAGGAAGAAAATCAACTTGTTACAACAAATATTTACATGAGTTACAGGATGATAATTTAACGTGCCCGAGCGCGACACTGCATTACATAAGTCTTGGGGTTGAATGACCCTCGGGTTATTCAGCCCTGTAGAATTCTTTGTGTGCCCGGGCGGACCCTCTGGCGTCTGGAAGGGGGGGGGGCGGCGGCCTTGGGCAAGGACGCGACCGCGGCAGTCCCCTCACGCCCTCTCGGCGCCTGCGTCAGCTGGGCGACCCTCGGGTTATTACGCCACCACTGGCAGCGATGTCTGGGCGAACTGGCAGCGATGTCTGGGCGACTGGAAGTTCTTGAAGATCGCCGGGATTTTTCTCCCGACCTCAAGCGCGGAGTAAACAATCATGCGTTCCTCTGATTAAAATGACAGTCCTTTACAAGTCCGGTTTCAGAAAATTAAGATATCCGTCACGAATAATTCAAGAACACGAATTATCAAACTCTAGAAAAGTTCCTCTATTTACTACAGTCTGCTCAATGCTCGAGCTGGTACTGTAAAATTCTAAGTTCGGTAGAGGTGAACTTGCCTCTAACCGAAAAATATTCCCCCCGAGAGAAACTTCTGCCCCAACTGTCCTGTCTAGACTTCAAATCCCTTCTGCCGTTCTCTCCGTCGAAATCGCACCAGGTTAACTCTTTCCCCCACCCCAATTTCTTATGTGTCCTAGTTCCCTTTGATAGCAGTGTCGCTATTGGTCAGAAGCTGTTGCGTAGTGAAATATTTTAACCCAATCGCAGCGTGAGAAGCGAAGGAAACTTCCACTCTTTGTGCGTGCTGCGAGCATGCGGGGTTGTTCTCGAACCTTCTAGAACTCTGGCCCTTGCTTGCGTAGGGGGGGCGCGTTCGATGACAGAAGTATCGCTCTGGGCTCCCCCGAAAGTGAACGGTCTCGAAATCTGCAGCTGGCCGCGCACACGTGCACAGTATCTGTCGACGGTAGTCCTCTAGATGGCTCGCTTAATGGGCAGGAGGCGGTAATAGCCTGCCGCGACAAGTGAGACTACGCGTGCATTGCAATCCGTTTAAACTCTCGGTAGAATTCTGGGTGGTCGAGTTCGTTATATTTAATTTTTCTAGCATGATGACATCTGGATCGCTACAATATAATGGCAAACAAATTAAACTAGGAGCATTAAATATTACTCAAGATAATAATGAACCACCAATTACAGACATAAATACTAATATAAACATAGGACCAATAAATCCATAACTTTTATCACCCAAACAATGTAATCTCTTAAAATTAAATATATCCCACCATTACATAATAAAATAAACGAAAAGTGTAACAAACGGTTAATCCAGTAGAAAGAAAAAATAATATAAAAATTAATAAATTAAAATTTCTTATTAATCTTAACTCCAAAATTAAATTTTTTGAATAAAAACCAGATAAAAAAAGCATACCAAATAAACTAAATTTGAAATTAAAAAACAAACAGAAGTTAAAGGCATCTGATTCACAATTCCACCTATTCCACGAATATCTTGAAGATCATTCATCCCATGAATAATAACACCCGCACATATAAATAATAAAGCCTTAAATAATGCATGAGTTAATAAATGAAAAAAAGCCAAATCATAATAACCCAACCCAATAGTTCTTATTATTAAACCTAGTTGACTTAAAGTAGATAAAGCAATACTCCTCTTCAATTCAAATTCAAAATTAGCACCTAAACCAGACATAAATATAGTTAAGCAACCAATAAATAATATAAAATCACTCATTGAATACATTTCAATAATTATACCAAATCGAATAAGCAAATATACCCCAGCCGTAACTAAGGTTGATGAATGAACCAAAGCAGAAACAGGTGTAGGAGCAGCTTTTGCGCCGGAAGCCAAGAAGAAAAAGGAATCTGAGCTCTCTTAGTCATAGCTGCTGAAATAACTAAAACAATCAAGTATCACATTTCAACATCCAAATTCCCAAAATTATTTACTCATAAATAATTTCAACTACCATATCCTATTATTCAAGCAATAGACAATAATAATGCTACATCATCAATACGATTAGATAAAGCTGTAATTATACCAGCATTATAAGACTTTACATTCTGATAATAAATTACTAAACAATAAGAAACTAATCCTAAACCATCTCATCCCAACAAAATTCTAATTAAATTAGGACTAATTATTAAAAACATTATAGATAACACAAATATCAATACCAAAATAAAAAAAAGAGATAGATTATGATCACCCATCATATATCTATCTCTATAATAAATTACTAAAGAAGAAATATATATTACAAATCTCATAAACAGTAATGATTTATAATCTAAAAGAACTCTTAAGATAATATTACAAGAATTTAAAGTTACAATATTTCAATCCAAAAAATCATTAACACAAACAACCAACCCCAAAAAAATATTACTATTGACATTGAAAATAAAACAACAAAAGATAATTAACAAATAAAATTATTATAATTAATAGCCTAATATACTAACTATCATATACCTTTGATTCCACAAATCAACATTCTTATTAAACTAAGAAAGCTAAATACAACTAAAAAAAATAATCCCCACGCAAAATCATAATATTTAAAGGAAATCAGTGTAAAAATAATAATAAATATTCACTAAAATATCCATTCACATAACTAAATGAACCAGAAAAGTTTATTCCATGTTGAGTATAAGAAAATAAGAATAATCTATTAGCAGCTCCCAAAAAAGATATTAAAGCAATTAAAAATATTCTTAATCAATTTAATGACATAATTCTATTAATTAATCTAATTTCTGCCAATAAATTTAAAGGAGGAGCCGCTATACTAGATGATCTTAATAAAATTCATCATAATGTTATTCTAGCTATTAAACATATTAATCCCTTATTAATAATCAATATACGACTCCCTAATCGCTCATAAATAATATTTGATAAACAAAATAAACCAGAAGAACATAATCCATGCCCAATTATTATTAAATAACAACCACAAAAACCCCAAGAATTCAAAGTCATTAAACCACCTAAAACTATTCCTATATGCATAACAGATGAATAAGCAATTAATGACTTCAAATCCACATCATTAGTTTATTAAACAAGGGTTTGCAAGACTCCAGCTTATGAGTGCTGGTCATTGTTCGCAGTATTCTTTTTTGGATAATAAATGTGCGAGTGCTTTCAGGGGCATTTCCCCAGAATATTATTCCATATTTTAGGTGTGAGTGCACATTTGCAAAATACATTGTTCGAAGTGTCTCAATGTTGGAGCTTGACCTGAGGGTGTATAGGGCATAGCAAGATTTGCTGAGCTTCTTGTTAAGATTTGAGATGTGTGTGTTCCATTTTAGGTTTTCTTGAATTGTTAGTCCGAGGAAGGTAGTTTCATGAGATATTGTTACAGGGTTATTGTTAATGAGCAAATGCTGAGAGAGTTTTTCTTTAGATCGAGGATTCATGAAATTTAGAGAGACTGTCTTGCTGGTGTTTATGATGAGTTTGTTGTCTTGAATCCATTTTACTAGTGATTGCAAAGTTTTGTGAGTTTCTTTTTCTAATGATTGTTGTGTTTTTGCTTTGATGATGATGTTTGTGTCATCTGCAAACAAAATTATTTTGTTGTTCCTTAAAGCCAAAGGCATGTCATTTATGTATATAAGGAATAGTATTGGCCCAAGGATGGATCCTTGCGGGACTCCACAATTTATTATTTGAGGACAGGAGTAGTATATGGAGATTTTGTTTTCTTTAGTGTGTTGGAGGGCAACTATTTGTCTACGGTTTGATAGATATGATTTGATCCATTGGCCTGCAATGCCTCGAATCCCTAGCATTTCTAGTTTTCTTAAAAGTATATGATGGTCAATGATGTCAAAGGCTTTCGACAAATCTAAGAAAAGGCCAATGGGAATTTCCTTCTGATTTAGTGCAACAAGTATGTCATTTAAAAAGGAGAAGATGGCTGTGTCTGTAGATCTATTACTCCTGAAGCCATGTTGTGCATTTGCAAGGATATTATTTGCATTGAGAAACTGTTTCAGTCTATCATTGAAAAGTCTTTCCAGAATTTTTGAAAATCTTGATAACAGGGAAATAGGCCTGTAGTTCATTGGGTCATAACTATTGCCCTTTTTAAACAATGGTTTAATTTTTGCTGTTTTGAATATATCTGGAAATATGCCTGATTTTAGAGAGTAATTGCAGATGTGAGAGAGTGGTTGCACTATACATGGAGCACTGTGTTTAATAAGAAAATCTGGAATGTTGTCCATGCCTGCTGAGAATTTATTCTCCATTTGTCCAATGATTTTAAAAATTTCAGAGGGGGTGGTTTCATATAAAAATATGGAATTTACAATTTGTGTAATATTAGTGCTTGTTTGGTGTGTTTTATTGTTTAGAGAGTGTTGAGAGATTAACTTATTACTAATTTGTGAAAAGTGTTCATTGAATATATCAGCTATTTCTTGTGGGTCTTGTACAGTTGTCGTTTTTGTCCCACATGGCTTTTGTTTTATTACATGCATTTGCAATGTACTTATCATTTGTTATAATTTTTGCTTGTTTGATTACTTTTTTTAGGATCGAATTATATGTTTTGTAATATGAAATGAAGTTTGAGTTTGATAGGATTGAATGGTGTAATTCCTATATGTGGTCAAATTATACCTAAATCAATGTTGTTCTATGAAAGAATGCTCAGAAGAATGAAATAAAAAAAAAATACTTCCGATACAATAAATAGAATTATTCCTCAACGTAGTCCTAGATTAACAACGGATGTATGTATACCTTGATATGTTCCTTCTCGTGTAATCTCTCATCATCATTGAATTATGGTTAATAAGGTGATTAGAAATCCAATTGAAATAATGGTGAAATTATATTGATGGAATATACTAACTAATCCTGCTGCTATTGTTATAGCTCCAATAGCTCCTGTAATGGGTCATGGTCTGGCATTTACTAGATGAAATGGATGATTTTGATGTGTTAACATTAATTTACTTCTCTTGAATATAATGTAGTTAATACAGCAAATACGTATGATTGAATAATCGAAACTGCTAATTCAAGGATTAATAGTAGAATTTGTGATAGAATAAGGATTTGAATTAAAATAGTTGAATTTATAATTATGGGTCCTGTATTACCTAATAAGGTTAATAAAAGATGACCTGCAATTATATTAGCAGCTAGTCGGACAGCTAGAGTTAATGGACGAATTACATTTCTAATTGTTTCAATACATACTATAAAAGGTATTAAAATGGGTGGGGTTCCTTGAGGAACTAGATGGGCAAATATGTGTTGAGTATTATTGATTCATCCATATACTATAAATGTTAATCAGAATGGTAGTGCTAAAGATAAAGTAAATGTTAAGTGACTTGATCTTGTGAAAATATATGGAAATAGTCCTAGGAAGTTATTAAATAAGATTATTGAAAATAAGGAAATGAATATAAAAGATCTTCCTATATTTATTTTTCCAATTAGTAGTGTCTTAAATTCGGAATATAATTTATTAATTAATAAATATTTAAGATCTTATATAACAATGGAATAAAAAAACATCAATCCGCACGAAAGAACAATCTATAATAAAAAAAAGATTTAACTTTCGTAATTAGATTGATGTTTTATATTCCTAATATTAACTATATTAAATATTCTTATTAATATAAGATTAAATTGAACCAAGATCTTTAAAATTTACATTAAATAATTAATGAAATGCCTGAAAAAGGGTTATCTTGATAGGATAAATCATGTAATTTAATATTACTTTCATTGAATTTAATAGAATGAAACTATTACTTAAAAATTCAAAATTTTTTGCGCATCATACACCAAAATTCAATAAAAAGATAAGCTAATTAAGCTAATGGGTTCATACCCCATTTATAAAGGTAATAATCCTTTTCTTTTTAATTTCTACATTTAATCCTTCATAATCATTATTCTTGATAATATTAATTTTAGGTACAATAATTTCAATTAGATCTAATTCATGACCAGCCACATGAATGGGTTTAGAAATTAATTTGCTAGCTTTCATTCCATTAATATCCTCAAAAGATAATATAATATCAACAGAAGCAGCTATAAAATATTTTATTTTTCAAGCTATAGCTTCATCTATATTATTAACTTTTGTTTCCTATAAATATCGGTCCTACAAATATCAGAAGGATTATCAAGAAACATGCCTTCATGTAGTAGGTGTATGTTTTTGTGAGACTGAGTTTTCCTATTGTTAATTATTATATTCCATAATGTTTTAGATTTATTTGTTGAGTTGTTAACTTTATTATTTAATTGATAAGTTTTCTCATTCATCAGTTTTACCCTATATTGTTTTTTATACTTTTCATTGTAAAACGGGTCCTTAGTATCTCTGAACAGGTCATACATGTTTTTTATTTTTCTAGGAACAAGAATTTCATTGGGAAGCTTAATTTTGGGTTTTTTCGCTCCATTAATTTGCCTCTTAATAATGGGACATACAATATTCAATTTTGTACTCAGGAATAAGTTCCATTTCTCATTGGTATTGCTACTATTGTGTACTTCAGTCCATTCCTCTTTTAGGAGATGTTCATTTAACAAATGTAGTTTAGTATCACTGGTGTCATGGGTGAATGTGTATTTAGGTAGTTCACGGCTAATGGGGCAATTGATTATTTCAATGAAATTTGTAGATTTTTTTGTAAACGAAAGAGGTACCTCTTTTAGAGCAAGAATAAATTGGTTTTTATTTTTTCCCATTGATTTGAGAACATTTTGAGTATATCTACTTGTTATAACAACACCCGTTGCTTCTGCAATAAATTTATCAATCGTCATTCCTCCATGTTTTCCCAATATAAAACGTCCGGTTCGAGAATCAACCTTTAAATTAAACTTAAGACCTGTGTGTTTTGATAAAATATTTGTAAACAATTGAACGTTATCTTTTTTATATAGAAACCGAGGAGCAGTCGCTAATCGACGGAATGTCTTTCCTACAACATTCATTGTATTTTTTTACCACCAGAGTATATTAACTGGCATATATGCCTTCCCTTATTATTTCACATGGGTGACCGTGAAAAACATGACGTTCACAAACAAAAGGGGAAAGAGAAAAAGAAAATCAAAGGTCTTAGATTTGTTATTATTTTTTTAGTACATTTATTTTTAAAATAACCCAATATAAACAACACAACCTTCTAATACTGTGTTAAAAACAATTATTTTTTTAAAAAATAACCCAATATATCACAATACAACCTTCTAATACTATATATTAAAAATTATTAATTTTTCATAAGCTGTTTTCATTAGTACCACAATGTTACACGCATATTGTCATTAATATCACATAAAATCTCCCTCATTAAATTCAGAATTTAATTTTCATAAAATTTACCAAATTTAACTTTAAGTTACCATTAATATTCTCAATAGAATGAAATTTCAAAACACACATAAAAATATCATCTCGACAAACACATTGAGAATCATCTAAAATATTTTGACTAAATGATATCGAACAAGAAATAGTTTTAGTAGATGTAATGTATACATGTATAGGACAAACATCAACATTTATCGTGTTCTTTTCCAATATAGCTACTTGTACATTATTTATCAACTCGAAAAAAGGTTTTGTTATATTATAAAAATTACCACGAGTTACAAAATCATGTATAATATCAAATATTAAAATGCGCAAAGGTTCCTCGAATATTTGACTACATTTAATTGGCATAGATTCGAGCGTAGATTTATTTATTAATATATAAAAACAGGAATCTTCATCTTGAACCTTTGCAACTTGATTTTGTAAAATCCACAACGATGTTTTAGTCCAATTAAATTTAATCTTAGACATTTCACACACATTTGCCCTAGACAAAACATTTGACAATCTTTCGTGAAACAAAGCCATTAGAGATTTAAACATGTCATACGAGTTTTTTAAAAATGGGACAGCTGCATAAATAACATTAGTTTCAATAGGCTCGTTTACCATAGGAATAGAAATCTTCAATCCGCTCATAGTTAACACTACCATAGTATTATTATCTTCATTCCTTTTTAGCTTCTTCTTCGCAGGCCCGGATTGATTAGAAGACTCTTGATCAAGTAGAGGCATCACTGGCGGCGTAGCGTTTGAGCAGCGATTCGCACATACGTGCCGTATACCACGTTTCACAGCATCGAGACATTTTGTTGTAGACATACAATAGACATTTTCAAATCGCTCAAATAGACACGAGTTACTGTGCCATCCGCCTATGCACTTATTATTGGTTGCAAACACACTTCGCAACGTACTTAGTCTATTCTTCACCAGTAGCGCAGTCGTTATATCGCTAGTGTTTTCATCTTTAACGTCGGTTGTACTGCTAACCGATGTCGCTGCATACATTTTGTCTCGCAACCAAACCAGCACGCGAAGAGCGCTCGAGCCACACTGTTTGAGCTCGTTTGCACACACACACACACACACGAGGTCGTATTGTTCAGCTTCTACGGTCTACTCCCCTGGGGGAGCTCTACCGCTGCGTGTATAATTTGATGAGTTAACGTTTTGTATATCTCAATCGGTTAGCCGATGAGATATAGCTTGGTTGTTTACTCTCGTGTGCTTTGTGCACTTTGTTGTTTTCTCGTTTGCTCTATTTCATGAAGTTTCTTGAAGTGGCTGGTGAGTCATTCCCTTTTCGTACTCGCTGATCGATATCTTTATTTAAAATTTTTACAGTTTTATTTTATAGTATTTACAGTTTTACAGATTTTATCTTAATTTTAACTTATTCCTAACTTACGAACTAACATAGTGGGTTTGTACTTAAGACCTATTGAATTTACAGAATGTACAGAAACTTATTTCTACCTTATGAACTAACATGGTTGGTTTGTACTTAAATTTACAGAATATTTACAGAATACACAGAACTTATTTCTAACTTACTGACTAACATGGGTGATTTGTACTTAAGACCTAGAGAATTTATAGGGATGCAGAGAACTTATTTCTAACTTACGAACTAAGATGGTTGAACTGAATTTAGGCCAATGAATTTACAAAATAACAAGACTAATTTCTAACTTATGAACTATAAATGAACTGTGTTTAGGATGTGAAGAAATACAGAATTATACAAAGATACACAAAACTTATTTCTAACTTATGAACTATCATCATTGGACTGTGCTGATACTTAGAAATTTTCAAAATGTACAAACTTAACTGAAAAATTACTGACTTATCTGTGCTTTGACTGTTCTTAAGACCTAATATTTACAAAATATACAATTGTACAAGATTGTTAGTGTGTTAGTTGTTGGTGGGATAAAGATTGGTTTGTTAGTATTTGTTAGTAGTTGTTAGTTAAGATTGTCATTGGAAGTTGAAGGTAGTTTTCGGCGTCGCTTTGCTCTTTAGTGCACTCTGAGATTGTGTGAGATTGTATTTAGATTGGGATGTTGTAAATGGATTGAGGGCTTGTATGTCTGTTTGTATGTGTAGAGTGTTGTGTGTTTAAGTAGGATTAATTTATTTTATTGATTTGGTGTCGGTGTTTCAGGGTGGTTTCAAAAAGATTACATCTGAAGGCAGTTTTTTCTTTTTGTGTCGTGATGGCTTCGTGTAATATTGTAAGAAGGGCTGGAAGAGAGGGTGAGTGTCGATGTTGATGAAAATGTCCTGTATTCTTTCCGTGGCGAGCTCGTGTATTGCGGAGGTAATCGGTTTTATTTTTCTAGTCGTGAGTTCGTCAGCGAGGATAGTGCCTGGGGGTGGGTGAAAAGCTAGTCGAATGAAGTAATTTTCAGCTCGTGATAAATAATTTAGCGATGTTTCGGGAGCTGTGGCCCATGACTCGCAAGCGTATAAGCCCGCGCTGCGGATGCATGCCAAATACAAGTGAAGTTTTATTTTATCCTTAAGGGCTCGGCCTCGTTTGCTCTTCGCGTGCCGGTTTTTTTATCTACGCCACACCATCCTCCCCCACTCTGTTCTTCGCCGCGTATTCAATTTCTTTATGTAATAAAATTTGTGTTTCACATGTTATTTTTTTACAAATTTCAAATATTTTATATAATATTTTTAGGTTAAATATATCTCTATTTCTCCATTGTGAGCAAATATTCAACATTTTTGAACGAATATCTATATTAACCGATTTAAAAATGGTACAAAATATGTCGATAATATTTTTGCTAAATAATTTAATATACCACGCTCTAATGTATATGTTCTCTATTTTTATAATGACATCAACAAAACATATTATGAGGAAACCCTCGTCGTCTTTGTATTTATTTATATGTTCTTTAAAAACCTCAACTATACAAGGAGCGTAATCACAATATTTACAGGCTATAGGGACAATAATATTACATTTTGACTCGTATGACAATCGTCCGTCTTTTAAAATATCGGATGACATTTCCCTGAATTGTCTTTTAAATATAATTTTATTACTTCTATATACTAAATAATCCATCAAATTTCTAGAAAATATATTTTTATTTTTCCACTTATTATGAAGTTTTATCAAGCTCTCACAAGTTTCATCGTCATCCTTTTCTTTCAAACATTCACAAAACATGAAAATTATATATTTTGAAAAAAAATTTATATAACTCTCTACACCTTTACGCTCGATAATGGAATCTACAAGGTGTAATACTACAATCCTTTTTGAATTATGAGTAAACAAATATTTCAGTAAGACACTTCCAAACACGTCGGCATTGCGTTCTTTTATAGCTTTATCTGCAAACAAATTAATATTTTCAAACGTTAAACTATTAAAGGATGAAAATGTCTCAGCAAACTCACGACCATATACACATCTATCATCAATTATCTTGATCAATTTGAAAAGAGAAATTATATGTTCTTTTTGTGGTTCTTCATTTTCAAAATAATGTAATAAATCTTTCACAAAAAGATGAGGATTGTTACTATGTTTAGCAAAGTCAGTAATAACCGTTACACTTGTTATAGTATCTAAATATTCATTGAAACATTTGCAATATTGTAACACTATATTAGGATGTACTTGTTTCTCTAGTTCTTGAATCGATATTTTTATAACGCACACTCAAAACACTGACACACTCAAAACGTTGGCACGCTCCAAATGCTGCGTCACAAACGATTAGGTCTTTAAATGTATCTTACATAATGTGTTCTTTTTTCGTTTTCGTTTCCTCCCAGCCAATGATAGGGAGATGGGAAGGGGGAATATGTATGTGCGTGTGTGATGGTCGGTATTAGAGTGGGGAGATGTATGGACAGAGAGGGGAGACATATATATCATATATATATATATATATATATATATATATATATATATATATATATATATATATATATATTGTGGCGAAATGGGATTATACAACCCCATAACACCACAGTTTCGCCGGCATAAACGTTTACAAGCAGCGAGAAGAGCGGCCGAAAACAATAGTAGCAAAACGCGCAGCCTGGTATCCGTTGCTCGCACTAGGCGCCGCGAACTATCAAGCCACGTTTTTGCTGGTGGAAGGCACAAGTAGGAGAAATAATCCCCACCACGCCGAATTTCCCCAGGCGAACGCCAATAAATACGCAAACGCGGAAGCGGGAGCTCTCTTTCGTCGCCATCTCGCCTGGAGTCAACATCTCTTCTGCTAGCACGCGTCGGATCAGCAGTTCGTCTTGTAAGGTACCGCTTGGCAAGTGTGCAGATTTTATCAGAGCGTTAGATTAGTTAGAAATTGCCGCAACGACTGTTTAGAATAGGAGTGTACGGCGTTGAGAAACGTCTAGCTAGTCATCCGCGCAGTAGTCAGGAATTAGAGAAATATTCTTCTATTAACTAGTGCGGGAAGTAAAAGTGTGCCCGTTGTCAGGAAAGCTCTGAAAGTTCTTGATTAACAGAATAAAAGTTAGGAACGAGCGAAGTACTTGCACTGGCAGTTAGGGAAGTGCAAGGGACATTTTCTGCAAATTGGGCGTAATCGAAGGCGGTAGCAGCCGTGGAAGGAGAAGAAACCGGTTAGTGGAAACGGAAGAATACGCAGGTCGACCGGGAGAAGACGACGACAGAGAAAAAGGACGCAAGAGGACGGCGAGAGCAACGCAGAACTTCGGAATCGAGCAACGCGGTGCGGAACGCAGCACGCTGTTTCAAGGTTGAAAGACGGACAGTTTCGAGGTAACCTGTAGAACTACGAAATTAGGTCAAGTTCACGTCGGCAGGGAAAGAACAGTTTCAGAAGTGTTAAAAATTGAGGACACGGATGTTAATAATTTGTAGCTTGGGAGGGAGATTTAATGCGTAATTGCTTGCCTTTAACCATTCTATTGTAGCAGTCATTATTCTGTTACCAGCACTTATAATTTAAAGATAAATTGAGAGTAGTGCGCTTGCCCACAGGTTAATTATTGTATGTAAATTTTGAAAAGGCAAGAAATTGTAAATTAGGCTTAGTTTTACGTGCAATTGTAATTAGAATAATTTAAATTTAGACGTAGTGAATTTTCAAAGGGAATTCCCAGTACTGGTCAAAGAAATTGCTTCAGGAAATTAGTTCTGAACAAAACTAAGTGTTCATTTGTTGAATAGGCTGTCAAAGTTGCTTATTTGTGTTTATTTAATCATTTTTGGAAGTGTAATTCTATGTGTGATTTGTTTTTCGTTGTTATCAATTCATGCCACAGAATTTTGTGTGAATTATATGCTCGTTTATGTGTGATTTGTGTGACTTTTATTGTGTCAAGGGTTCAGACCTTTCTCGTACCCCAAAGATCCTGCTTCCTGAGATTCTAAGCTCGCTTCACGAGCATAATATCTTAACGACTTGCTTAAAGTGCATGCTGAGTGTGCAGAGAAGGTACCAGTGGTGTACGATAGGTAAGCCGGTTAGATATTTTGGCGCCCATTACGTGCGGCAGCGATCGATTGAAATCGAGCAAGCAAAGGTGAACCCTAGACACAATAAACGAGCATTTTGTGGTATTTACTAGGCTGTGTACTGTGTTTTCTTTTCAGCAAGTGTTTCTGTGTACAGTGAAGTGTTATATAGTGTATTGTATTGTGATTTTGGAAGGGAAGTGCATTTTGTATTGTTAGAAAGGTAAAAGGCAAACGCAAAGCATTAGAATGGCAGGCAGTCAGGAATATAGGGAACCGAGGCAGATTAGGTGTGACGAGGGCAGTGAGGGTGACGCGGGGGACGAGGTACTTCGTAGGATGGAAAATTTAGGGTTGCACGAGGCAGAGGAAGTACGTCAGCCGACCGCGGATCCCACCGAATTAGTAGAGACCACGCTAGAACAACAGTTGTAACGCGCGAAAGAAGATCCGATGATAAAATTAATGCAGAAGTTGTTAGAAGATTGTGAGCAAGCCTTCGCACAACAATTAGAAGAGATAGGGCAAAGACTAGCCGCCGAAACTAGAGAACGGTCACGAAAATCAGAGGAGCAGTCGCGAAAATCGGAAGAGCAAGTGCAAAAATTAGCAGAAGAAACTAAAGAACAGTCTGAAAAATTAGCAGCAGAAATTCAAGAACAGTCGCGAAAATCAGAGGAGCAGTCGCGAAAAACTGAGGAGCAAGTGCAAAAATTAGCAGTAGAAACCAAAGAACAGTCGCAACAATTAGCCGAGAACATTGACGACCAGACCAAGGTTTTTAACGAAAAATTTGAGCATTTTCAACAGTCCATAATGTCTGAAGTAGTTGTAAAATGTGACGAACTTAGGGGAGAAATCGCCGTGCAAGTAGCAACATGCACTCAGTTAATTGAGGAAAAGCACGCAGAAGTCGGAGCGAGAATTGATTCGATGTCTACGGAAATCGAAAAGAAAGATGAAGAGAATAGGGCACGTTTCGGACAAATACAAAACGAAGTGCAGGAAGTTCGCGGCCAGGTTACCGAAATTAGTGCGGATACGAAGCGTCAAGTCGAAGAACAAGTAACACGGAAGTTAGAAGAACAAGAACGTAAGATTCAGGAACTGCGAGAAATAGCGGAAAGTAAAGTAGAAGGAGGGGGAGCATGCCGGGGAAGCAATATTAATATACCAGCATCGCTTAGATTCTCAGGTCATCCAAACGAGAATCCGAATGCTTTCATTAAATCATTACAGAGCTTTTTCGTGCTTTCGAATGTCCGCGAAGCGCACAAAACTTTATTATTGCATCAAGCGTTAGAAGGCAATGCAAAGGCGGGGCTAGAAACGTTATGCCCAATGCCAAATTCATTTGACGAATTTGTAGTGAGGTTCCTAGACCGTTACTGGGGAAAGGAACAGCAGATGAATTTCAAAATTTCGTTAATGAGTGGGTATTACCGTACTTCTAGCGGAACCATGCGAGACTACGCGGCACGAAAAATAGCAGCTTTGAAAATGTGCTCTCCTCCCGTAGCGGACGAAGAAATAATTTGCATTCTCACAAGACATTTCCCGCTAAGCATCCAGAATTTGTTACGCAGCGTTGATGTAAAGGATGTAGAAAAATTTCAAATTTTGTTAGGCAATTATGATTTGACGTTTGAAAACATGAACCAAACTCCGAAGACGACGAAATCAAATATCAACGCGATGCAAGTTATTCAAGATACGGTAGTTTCATCGTCGAAGAAAGGAGGGGGCAAAAGTCAAGGTGGATCTCGACAGCATAGGCCGGACGGAGCGCAAAGGAATGGCGAATCAGCTGGTGTAGAAATGCGCGGCCAAGGTCACGACGACGAACGAGCAGGTACGAGCAGGAACGTGAACAGCTTGCAGCGGGCGAGGTCACGGAGTCCGCGAAATGAAATCGCTAGAAATCGAACGGGACCGGGAAACACGCCAAGTTCGAGTTGAAAAGGGGTCCCAAATCGAACAAAATTTACGACACGCGATCCCTATAACTGCAAACCGAATTACGAATAATGGAGAGAATTTATGGGAGAACTGGAAGCCGAGAAAAGGGGAGAAATGTCCCGTAATTGAAATTAGTTGCGCTGGTGTGCATAGTAAGGCATTGGTAGACACCGGATCAATTAAATCTGTAATATCGGAAGAGTTGTATGAAGAGCTAGTAAGCAGGAAAATAAACGTCTTGGAATTACCAACCAATAACACTCGAATGGTAGATGCATGGGGGCGGAAATCTCATCCAGTGAGGAAACAAGTCATGGTAGAAGTAACAATTAGAGGGAAAAGGTTTGATATAATTTGTTTGGTGGTGAAGAAATTAATTTACCCATTAATTATCGGTGTGGATTTTTTGGCGGAACATGGCGCTATTATCGACATAGGAGAAAAGCAAGTTCTGATCAACGGAGAAAATGTTTGGGAGGAAGATGAAAGTCAGGAGGCGCGAAATGCACATGTAGATGAGGGAGACGAATCAGAAGAATTCGCAGAAATCGAAATGTGTAGCGTACTAATGGAGGAGAATGAAATAAAGGAAGAAATAAGGAAGAAAATAGTGGAGCAAGAAAAGTTGAGAGTTGATCAGAAAAATGCATTGTACGAAATGTTGATAAGCGTCAAGTATATCTTCAAAAATCACAACGAACCGATAAAGGGGTATCAATTTCGAATCGAGCTAACGGAATCGCGACCAGTTAAAGCGAAGAATTATCCTATCCCCATAGCCTACCATGACGAAGTGAGAAAACTAATGGACGAGGTGATCCAAGAGGGAGTTGTTAGAAAAGCGATTACGGTGAACATCAACCCAATTCTTGTGGAAGAAGTAAGGAAAGAACAAGTAAGGAAAGCGGTAGCAGGAGTAAGGAAAGCGGTAGAAGCAAGGAAAGCGGTAGAAGAAGTAAGGAAAACGGCAGAAGAAGTAAGAAAAGCGGAAGTAGTAAGAAAAGCGGTAGAAACAAGGAAAGCGGTAGAAGCGAGGAAAGCGGTAGAAGAAGTAAGGAAAACGGCAGAAGAAGTAAGAAAAGCGGAAGTAGTGAGGAAAGCGGTAGAAGCGAGGAAAACAGTAGAAGAAGTAAGGAAAACGGCAGAAGAAGTAATAAAAGCGGAAGTAGTAAGGAAAGCGGTAGAAGCAAGGAAAGCGGTAAAGGAAGCAAGGAAAACGGCAGAAGAAGTAAGAAAAGCGGAAGTAGTAACGAAAGCGGAAGAAGTAGGGAAAGCAGCAGCAGTAAGGAAAGCGGCAGAAGCAACTTAAGATTTTATTTCGCCGCCGAAAAAAATCTTAAGAAAAGAAGGAGGGGGCAATGTGGCGAAATGGGATTATACAACCCCATAACACCACAGTTTCGCCGGCATAAACGTTTACAAGCAGCGAGAAGAGCGGTCGAAAACAATAGTAGCAAAACGCGCAGCCTGGTATCTGTTGCTCGTACTAGTCGCCGCGAACTATCAAGCCACGTTTTTGCTGGTGGAAGGCACAAGTAGGAGAAATAATCCCCACCACGCCGAATTTCCCCAGGCGAACGCCAATAAATACGCAAACGCGGAAGCGGGAGCTCTCTTTTCTCGCTACCTCGCCTGGAGTCAACATCTCTCTTCTGCTAGCACGCGTCGGGTCAGCAGTTCTTCTTGTAAGGTACCGCTTGGCAAGTGTGCAGATTTTATCAGAGCGTCAGATTAGTTAGAAATTGCCGCAACGACGGTTTAGATAGGAGTGTACGGCGTTGCAAAAGCGTCTAGCTAGTCATCCGCGCAGTAGTCAGGAATTAGAGAAATATTCTTCTATTAACTAATGCGGGAAGTAAAAGTGTGCCCGTTCTCAGGAAAGCTCTGAAAGTTCTTGATTAACAGAATAAAAGTTAGGAACGAGCGAAGTACTTGCACTGGCAGTTAGGGAAGTGCAAGGGACATTTTCTGCAAATTGGGCGTAATCGAAGGCGGTAGCAGCCGTGGGAGGAGAAGAAACCGGTTAGTGGAAACGGAAGAATACGCGGGTCGACCGGGAGAAGACGACGACAGAGAAAAAGGACGCAAGAGGACGGCGAGAGCAACGCAGAACTTCGGAATCGAGCAACGCGGTGCGCAACCCAGCACGCTGTTTCAAGGTTGAAAGACGGACAGTTTCGAGGTAACCTGTAGAACCAGAAATTAGGTCAAGTTCACGTCGGCAGGGAAAGAACAGTTTCAGAAGTGTTAAAAATTGAGGACACGGATGTTAGTAATTTGTAGCTTGGGAGTGGGAGATTTAATGCGTAATTGCTTGCCTTTAACCATTCTATTGTAGCAGTCATTGTTCTGTTACCAGCACTTATAATTTAAAGATAAATTGAGAGTAGTGCGCTTGCCCACAGGTTAATTATTGTATGTAAATTTTGAAAAGGCAAGAAATTGTAAATTAGGCTTAGTTTTACGTGCAATTGTAATTAGAATAATTTAAATTTAGACGTAGTGAATTTTCAAAGGGAATTCCCAGTACTGGTCAAAGAAATTGCTTCAGGAAATTAGTTCTGAACAAAACTAAGTGTTCATTTGTTGAATAGGCTGTCAAAGTTGCTTATTTGTGTTTATTTAATCATTTTTGGAAGTGTAATTCTATGTGTGATTTGTTTTTCGTTGTTATCAGTTCATGCCACAGAATTTTGAGTGAATTATATGCTCGTTTATGTGTGATTTGTGTGACTTTTATTGTGTCAAGGGTTCAGACCTTTCTCGTACCCCAAAGATCCTGCTTCCTGAGATTCTAAGCTCGCTTCACGAGCATAATATCTTAACGACTTGCTTAAAGTGCATGCTGAGTGTGCAGAGAAGGTACCAGTGGTGTACGATAGGTAAGCCGGTTAGAATATATATATATATATATATATATATATATATATATATATACATATATATTGTGGCGTCACCAATTAATTAATATAATTTTATTATGGCATCGCCAATAACAAAGTAATTTCTACAGCTGGAAATAGCTCGCGTCGAGAAAGAAGTGGGTCAAAGGGACACTGCCTTCGCCGAGACGGTTTCTTTTGTCACGCAGGGCCGCCCCGATCGCATTCAGCCACCTTTTCAGAGGCAACTGGTTTATTGCACTCATAAAGTCCATTCTAGTTTTCGGGCCGTCCGCCGGCCCTCTTTTGGGACAAAGCGCACCCTCGCGTCCTTTCTTCAGCCGCGCGACCGGGGGGTGCCAAACCTCGAAGGAAGGGTTGGCCGGGTGTCAATTAGAGACCACGACGACACATTTACAACACGTCGTGAGCGAAACCTTTCTTGGCCATCAAACTGATCCCTTCTCGAACAATGCTAACTCCCCACGCTCGTTCTGGCACGCGTCTGGGCTAGGCACCAGAAGTCCCGCAGGAGCTGTTTCTCTCTAAATACAGCAGGCTGTCGATTAGCCCATGCCGGCCGTCGAGAATCCGTGAAATGCGCTTCTGCGCGCACACGTGTCCAGACAGCTGCGATCAGCGCCCGGAACAACTGACAAAGGGAAGCGAGCGAGAGAGCGAAGCCAGCGACAGACAGAGAACATTTACGGAAAAATACAGAAAAATCGACACGAGATTGGTTAATCAGAATTCTGCGACGCAGCCACCCTCGATCAATGGGAAGCTTTGCCATAAGGGAAGGGAGAAATTCAGAGCCAGGAACATTTTGGGAAGGGGAAAGGGAGCTCTTTTATAAACGTGATGCACAGTGGGAATAGGACACTTCTGAATTTTTGTTACTTGAACACTTCTAAAATTTCTTCGGCTGGACACTTTTCTAAAATTTCTTCGGAAGCACTTCTAAATTTTTGTTACTTCGAGAGAATTCCAAGATACTTCTTGGTAGCTAAATGTGCTTAATTATTCAATTACTTACGATCGGGACGCGAGTTTGGGAAAAGACTTTCCCAGAGTCGAAGTAGTCAGGACGCGACTCGTAGACTTGTTGCGGAGAAAACTAGGGGCGGGAAACTACCGGATCCCGCGCCGTTTCCGCATCGGCCCGCCAGCCTTGCCGCCTCTCGTGCCGGGCCCAGTGACAGCTCTCTCCGTTACGTCAACGCCCGTGGTCACTCAACCCACTGAACCTGCTCGAGCTGACAACCTGGAATCGCCGCTACCTGCCGAGAGTAGATGCGCCGCAGAAGGTCAGCAACCCGGAGCCGCCGCCGCCTCTGCTTCGAGGCTGCCGCCTCGGCCCGCCCACGAAGACCAGCAGTCATTGGTGAAAAATTATGAGACGATGCCGTCTCACTGAACAATTGTAACGGCGAGAAACTGCAAGTGGCCGCGCTCAGGCCCAGCAGAATTAACAACTAGTAATTAAGATAACCAGCTCACAGAGTAGTTTTAGTAAAAAACTTGCGTCGCCCATTGCGACATTGTAACATCCCTGGCAGCTTTTGGTGACAGGAATAAACTGTTGTTCGTTACAAATGACTCTGTGCTCATTCTTGACCTCCCAACTCTTCCATTCAGTCACATTTCAGGAGCTGAACCTGGCGCCCTCCCCCGCTCACATTAGGTTTGTTTACATTTGGCTGGTCCCAACGTGGGGCTAGTTTAGTGTATCACATTAGGTTTGTTTACAATATATATATATATATATATATATATATATATATATATGAGATTGAATCGAGATCGGTCATATGTTGCGCATACGCAAACTATGAAAGAGGTAAGGAAGGCGAGAAAAACAGGGTGAAATGTAATACACAAGTATTTATTTTTATTTCAATTCCATGTCGGCGAGAATACGGATACAAGCTACTGTTTTTAACCACGTTTTTTAAACATATAAAACAGAAGACGTGTACATTATGTTCCCCAGCAAACAATACTCTCACTTTGTACACGCGCGAGTGGGTACCGCTACTTTCATTTCATCATTAATAGATATGTATGTAGATATGTTTTGCTGTTATATATTATATATGTTATATATTATTTTATATTATTTATGTTTTATATTGTTAGTAAATATGATATATGGCTAATTGACTTGACTTAGAAAATAAATAAAAAAAGTTTGAGTAAGACTAATAAACTTTTTGGAATATTAGCGAATATTTTCTTTAAATAATTTTTTTTCCTTTGTGAGTGATCTTAGCCAAATTTTTGATTCCATTTCCCCCCATTCCGTTTCTCCGACTAAATCGTCATAAACAACATAAACATACTCAAATAAGATTTTTTCATCACACTCTTTCATCACTCGACGACTACAATCCATTATCCAAAAATTACTAATTTCTCCGTCACACTGTTTAATGTACTGATTTTCGTAAAAAACTACCATTAACTCTGATTTTGCTTTAAACGTGAAAAATTGTGTATAAGTAAAAGTGCGTATTGGTGATCCATAGTTGGTTTGAACTTTATAGAGAAGCTTTTGATTAGATAATAAAAAATGCACTCTATTTTCACAACTACAAACTCTAACGGAGACATATTTTCCATCTAACTCTGTATTTTTAGGGAAATAAACAGCGTATGGACAATTTTTGTAATGGTGGCGGTACTCGGTATCTTCATCGTAATTTCGTAAAATTTTTTGTTTGTCACAGTATACAGAAATATAATTCTTGTAACCCATTTTTTGAATATTCTATGAGTGGAGAGGGGAGCGGCTATTTATTATTAATAGGGAGTGAATGTGATGAGAGTGATGGATGTCTCATATATATAACCACACTCACGGAGCGACTGTCTTATTTTCGTTCATTATCTGTATATGGAACGCGTTTTGAACCAATAATGATGTTATTTTCTCGCCTAGGGGGGAGAATTTGATATATACGTTCAAAATAAGTTCAATTTGTTCTTTTAGAACGAAGTCTTTGTGGCTTAACAGCTATTGTTGGAGAGAGGAGTTTGAGTTTGAAATTGAGGAAAAGACTTGGTGTGAGGAATTTGAGTTTGAAATTGAAATTAAGGAAATTGACTTGGTGTGAAATGAATATGTGACACGAAGTTTGAGAGAGGAATTTGAGTTTGAAATTGAATATTGATATGAATTTGTTGGCGTGAGAGTGACAAGATGAGTTTGAATTTGAAATTGAGGAAAATTGACAAGAGGAGTTTGAATTTGGTATGAGAGAGAGAGGACAAAATTAAAAAACATTTACAAATACAAAAAAAATTATTTATTAATTTTGTTAATATCAAATTGTTCGTTACATATTAAATCAATGAAATCAAAGATTGAAGTAATGTCTTTGGTTGCATGAATGATGCGGGGTGTTTGCGGGGTGTTTCTTTGCGGGGTGCAGATTTCTTCACTTGTTAAATCAATGATGTTCTCTTCACTTGTTAAATCAATAATAGTCTTATTGTTCTCTTCACTTGTTAAATCAATAATAGTCTTATTGTTCTCTTCACTTGTTAAATCAATAATAGTTTTATTGTTCTCTTCACTTGTTAAATCAATAATAGTCTTATTGTTCTCTTCACTTGTTAAATCAATGATAGTTTTATTGTTCTCTTCACTTGTTAAATCAATGATAGTCTTATTGTTATCTTCACTTGTTAATTCAATGATATTGTTCTCTTCACTTGTTAAATCAATGATAGTCTTATTGTCTTCCTCCATTGGTGTTGGCTGTAACGGTGGCACTCTATGTCGGCAGCGCTGGTCACCATCGTCTTCATGTTCTTCCTCCATTGGTGTTGGCTGTAACTTTGGCACTCTATGTCGGCAGCGCTGGTCACCATCGTCTTCATGTTCTTCCTCCATTGGTGTTGGCTGTAACGGTGGCACTCTATGTCGGCAGCGCTGGTCACCATCGTCTTCATGTTCTTCCTCCATTGGTGTTGGCTGTAACGGTGACACTCCTACGACACCATTTTCTTCCTCCATTGGTGTTGGCTGTAACGGTGACACTCCTACGACACCATTTTCTTCCTCCGTTGGTGTTGGCTGTAACGGTGACACTCCTACGACACCATTTTATTCCTCCGTTGGTGTTGGCTGTAACGGTGACACTCCTACGACACCATTTTATTCCTCTGTTGGTGTTGGCTGTAACGATGGCACTCCTACGACACCATTTTCTTCCTCTGTTGGTGTTGGCTGTAACGATGGCACTCCTACGACACCATTTTCTTCCTCTGTTGGTGTTGGCTGTAACGATGGCACTCCTACGACACCATTTTCTTCCTCCGTTGGTGTTGGCTGTAACGATGGCACTCTATGTTGGTAGCGTTGGTCTTCTACGACACCATTTTCTTCCTCCATTGGTGTTAGCTGTCTGTTTCGGTCAGTCAATTGCCTCAATAATGAACGATATATTTCATCATATTCATCTTCATCATCATCATCATCATTCGATATTATATTGAATGGTCGGACCAACATTTGTGGTTTGGTCTTCAGTATGCCGTTTCTGTTGGCGGTGTAGCTCGCTGGCTCGGCGGTGCCGGTGTATCTCGCTGGCTCGGCGGTGTATCTCGCTGGCTCGGCGGTGTAGCTCGCTGGCTCGGCGGTGTAGCTCGCTGGCTCGGCGGTGGTGTAGCTCGCTGGCTCGGCGGTGGTGTAGCTCGCTGGCTCGGCGGTGGTGTAGCTAGCTGGCTCGGCGGTGTAGCTCGCTGGCTCGGCGGTGTAGCTCGCTGGCTCGGCGGTGGTGTAGCTCGCTGGCTCGGCGGTGGTGTAGCTCTCTGGCTCGGCGGTGTAGCTCGCTGGCTCCAGCATACCGTTGCTGCTGGTGGTGTAGCTGTCGCTGCTGGCTGTCGCTGCTGTTGGTGGCGTAGCTGTCGCTGCTGTTGGTGGCGTAGCTGTCGCTGCTGTTGGTGGCGTAGCTGTCGCTGCTGTTGGTGGCGTAGCTGTCGCTGCTGTTGGTGGCGTAGCTGTCACTGCTGTTGGTGGCGTAGCTGTCGCTGCTGTTGGTGGCGTAGCTGTCGCTGGCTCGGCGGTGTAGCTCGCTGTCTCCAGCATACCGTTGCTGCTGGTGGCGTAGCTGTCTCTGCTGGCTGTCGCTGCTGCTGGTGGCGTAGCTGTCGCTGCTGGCTGTCGCTGCTGCTGGTGGCGTAGCTGTCGCTGCTGCTGGCGGTGTAGTGTGCTGAATACGACTTAGTGAACGAGTTACATCAATAAATATACATACATCCCCACCCCTTTCATACCCCCACCCTTCCCCCTGGAGTGGAGTATGGATAACAGACATGTCTATACGTAGATAGGGATAAGGAGAAGGGTGGGGGTATGAATGGCGGGGGATGTAGGTAGGGATAAGGGGAAGGGTGGGGGGGTATGAATGACGGGGAGGGATGTAGGTAGGGATAAGGGGGGGATAAGGAGAAGGGTGGGGGGTAGGGATAAGGAGAAGGGTGGGGGGGGTAGGGATAAGGAGAAGGATGGGGGTATGAATGGCGGGGGATGTAGGTAGGGATAAGGGGAAGGGTGGGGGGTATGAATGACGGGGAGGGATGTAGGTAGGGATAAGGGGAAGGATGGGGGGTATGAATGACGGGGAGGGATGTAGATAGGGATAAGGGGGGGTAGGGATAAGGGAAAGGGTGAGGGGTATGAATGACGGGGAGGGATGTAGGTAGGGATAAGGGGGTAGGGATAAGGGAAAGGGTGGGGGTATGAATGACGGGGAGGGATGTAGGTAGGGATAAGGGGGTAGGGATAAGGGGGTAGGGATAAGGGGAAGGGTGGGGGGTATGAATGACGGAGAGGGATGTAAGTAGGGATAAGGGGGGTAGGGATAAGGGGAAGGTGGGGGATATGAATGACGGGGAGGAATGTAGGTAGCGATAAGGGGGGTAGGGATAAGGGGAATGGTGAGGGGTATGAATGATGGGGAGGGATGTAGATAGGGATAAGGGGAGGGTGGGGGTATGAATGTCGGGGGGTGTAGGTAGATGAAACTTATTTATAATATTTGTATTTTATTTCAAATGCCATGTTTCATATATTCCTACGGTAATCTTAACAAAAATAAAAAAAACAACAAACGGGGTGAAAAATGCGGATTACAATAACACAACGTTAGTTTTAAGATCCAAAGACAAGTTTCTGTATAAAATGTTTAATTATAAAATCTGAATTATCCCTTTACCTGATATTTGTACATTTTTCTGTTTTACATAAATTTATCTTCTCTCCATTTAATAAATTCAAAACTATTGTTTTTATTATTATATTTACATTCAAAAACTATTAATCAATGGTGAGTGGAGTTGTTGAGATGGTGAAAGCTTGACACAGATACAACGTTCGTTGTAAAATCCTTCAATAACGTTTCCTCTTGTTCTTTCAACTAAAACGTCAAAAGTTGACGTAAATTTGCTTTTAATTAAAATTGTTTTTCCAGTTTGCCAAAAATAACAGCCGTAAATTGCGCCGTCTGTTTCCTTAATACCATGATTTAATTCTGAAACAATTTTTAACGTAGTAACAGAAATATCTAATTTGCTTTCCAAATATCTAATAACATTATCATTACTTCCAATATCAGATTTTGTCACAAGATATATTGGCGAAAACCGTACTCGTAAAATAGCGTGTTTAGTAAGCACATTTAGACGCCAAAATACGGAATTTATAAAACGAGCGGCAGCATAATAACAAACCCTATGACATTTGTTTAACGTTATAATAAATAGAATGTCGTTTATGATTACATTATTTCCAATACATTCTACCTGAAGAATTAATTTATACTCAGAATAAAAATCGACATACACTTTAGTTATCAGATTTTTACAACCATCATAAGCATTAAAAGAAAAAATATTTAGCTCACCAACCGGATTTCCGGCTTCATCACGAGATGAGCTCAAAATGGCAAATTTACGCTCTCCGTCTGTTTTCAAATGAGCAAATATAGATCTGTGAGGAACGTTGCAAAATACACTTGACGTACCAACAATGTGATCGTGTTTATGAAAGGGTCTTGTGTGGATGTAAGGTTTCAATTCAGATATAAAGTTTAAATTAAAATCATTAGTAAATGAAATGTCTAGCCAATTGCAAACAATTGTTCCTAAATAGTTATAAACTGTAAATAATATATCTGGATTTTCCAAATAATATTTAAATAATTTGCGCTTTAATTCTGGTAAAATTTATCTTTTTTTCACTCGTTAATATGTATCCGATCCTAGAAAAGAATACACTTGCAGTTGGATCGTGAATTGTTTTATTTTCAATATACACCAAATAATGTGATAATGACCACCATTGGTTTTGAAAATAAACTCGTTTACCTATGGAAAGGTGATCATGTAATTGTTTTTTAAATTTTCCGGGAGCTATATTCGCTCTATATATATCTATAGACCCAAATTCACTCTACATTTACATTCATCTCTTCCGCTATTGAAACACTTCCTGTAAAATAATTTATTTTCCCCCTAAAATATGTCAAAATGTCCATTTTTTTAGAGCTATGACTTCTTTTTATTTCCCAATTATATGTGTTTTGGTTATTATTATATGCATGTGAGTACCGTAATACGGTTTGAGGTAAGTCTTGACGTACATACAATGCTCGTACTTTAACTAATACTTCATTATTAAAACTATCATGGAAACGTGATAATGAATTTTGAAATGAAATTTCATTTGGAAAGTGAGCACATACGCACACTTCATATTCTTTCTCCATTTGACCCACCGCGTTGTTCTCACGCAATAGTTATGAGTATAAGAATAAAATGATTATAAAAACTCGGATTCTTATGGTATAATGTTACGTAAGCGTGTGTGTTGACGTCATTCGATAGGCTCTTTAGTCTCTCCCCTCTACCCGAAACATGTACCCCTTCCTATGATGAAATGGACGGTGTGCGGGTAGGGAGGGGATCTGTATGAGGGTGGGGGGATGAGATGGAGTGTATATATTGGTGTGACTCGTACACCGAGTCGTATAGTTGGATTCAAGCGATTCTGCAACCGAGACACACCAGGCAATACCGAGTCACGCCAGAAACAACACCGTGGCAGACATCGAGTCACTCCAACATGAGTCACGTCAGCACCGTTGCAGCCAATATCGAGTCAGACCAGCAGCCAACACCGAAGCACTCCAACATGAGTCACGCCAGCACCGTTGCAGCCAATACCGAGTCAGACCAGCAGCCAACACCACCGAGTCACGTTGCAGCCAATACAGAGTCAGACCAACAGCCAACATCACCGAGTCACGTTGCAGCCAATACAGAGTCAGACCAGCAGCCAACACCACCGAGTCACGTTGCAGCCAATACAGAGTCAGACCAGCAGCCAACACCACCGAGTCACGTTGCAGCCAAACCGTTGCAGCCTATATCGGGTCACGACAACACCATTGCAGCCAAACCGTTGCAGCCTATATCGGGTCACGACAACACCATTGCAGCCAAAATACCGAGTAACCATGGAAACTATTTCATCTAGCAACACACATTTGGCCTTTTCCGCTAATATATAATTTGCGCATCTTTACTCTATTTATTATCCTCAAAAATGTGTAGACAATTTCATAAAGGGACGTTTTACAAGTGTTGATGTTATGATTATATAATAAATTTCAATCGACAGAGAGATTATTTATCATGAGGATGATCGTCCGAGCTGACCGACCTCAACTCACCCGATATCTCGTTGAAGAATTAGAAATCGCAAATAAAGAAGTGCCAAATAATGAAGAAAAACTGACGTCATGGATGCGAGTGATTGCAGTTAGGACAAGGAATTTCGAACAATCTAGAGGGAAACGAGTCCCAGATGCGAGCGATCCAAATTGCTTATGTATTATTATACTGTTTTGATAATTTCATGACATACATCGGATAGCGTAAGGACACTGGAGAGAATGGTGCAGGTCTTATTTTCGTTAAAATCTTTGATTTTTTGAAAATTGCAAAAATTTACAATTTTTTGCCGTCTTCGTACAACTACGATTATAAGATTTTTTTTCTTAATAAAATGTGTTCAGCTGAAATAGCTAATTGAAATACGGCCATGTTTAATTTTTCAAAAATATGAGTACTTTTCATGTGCAGTTTTTTTGAGTGAAACATAGGCAATTTTGAAATTTTAAACAATTATTTTCTCAGAGTGCTTATAACTTTTTCTTTAATTTTTTTCATGTATCTAGCAAAGAACGTTAAATAAAATTATGCTGGTGTCATTTTCGGCGCATTCTCGGTATTTTTGAATATTGGAATCACTCGAAATGGTAAATTCAAATTTCCTGCAGTTCGTTTGACGTGCTGCTCGCAAAATGGCAACACGGCAATTTCAAATTATATTTGAAAGTTTCTCATCGTAGCCCCCTCTCCTCTCCAGTTGCATATCCAATCGTTCCTTTCGTGTTAAATACAAAAAAAAAAAAAGTCATCTAACTATCCCATCCAAGCCGGTGTCCAACAGGGCACCGTGCTTTCCCCACACCTCTTTTTTCCATCAATATCAACCACATCCCTACCAGCCCTCGAGTAGAGAGATTTCTATACGCCGTTATGACCTTGCCTTCCTTGTTTCCTACCACAACCTTAACCGTTCCCTTATCAAACTTCAAAAATCCCGTGACTCCTTCCACCTCTGTGCCACTCAAAAATCAAGTCATAAACCCCTCCAAATATTAGGCCATCGTGTTCGCGAATAAAAATAACTCGAAACGCCCTCTCCCTAGTCATAATGCATACTCTCATCTCCTGGCAACCCACCGCCAAATACCACGGAATTACCCTATCCAGTCGACCCACCATATCCTAAATACCGTAACCCAAACCTACCAGACCATCAAAGCCCTATATCCCATCCTCACTAACCCATCCATCCCCAATTCCCCAAAAAAATCAGACTTATTACACATTCATCCGACCAATCTTCTCCTATGCCCATCCTACTTGGTTCACCACTTCCCAAACCAACCGCAAAAAACTCACAACCACTGACAACAGTGTTCGACTGATCTTTCGACCCCCACCCTAAACACGCTATTATGACATTCGATCCAACCACATCATCACCTACCTGTAAAACTCCTTCAGATCTCAAATTCAGCAATACGTCAACAACCCTAAATTTCGTATCCCTAACCCACCACCATATTCTAAAAAATCCCTGCCCCCCGGCACACACGTAAAAATACCCCCTGGATATCCTTTCAGGGTATCCCTTCTCTAATAACTTAGGCCAGAGGGTAAAATTGACCAGGCTAACAAACCACAGACATGACTAACGGACATTTAGAACGAAAAAACACAGCAACAGCACAAGCTCCCTGTTCCTTATATCACTCCCCTCCTAACATCCTACTTCCTTCCTTACCCCCCCCCCCATCGTACAAAAACACTAATAAAATAACCCGTCCGCTTAACACCCAAACTCCCAATTCCCGTCCTTGAATGGGGAAAGGAGTAAAAAACCGCCCAACAAGAAACCTCTGTTTTAAGAGCCCTAACGAGGCCAAGCAAACAAAAAAAAAACATCGTTGAATGATCGTATGAAATCGATAAAATTCTTAGGAAAAGTAAGATTTAAGAAAGGTAATATATTTTTAACGTAGAACTACAAATATATTTCTTTTAAGAAGTTTTGCTCTCTGATCGCAGAAATTGTTAGCCGACTCCCACGTAATCATGTGAGAAATATTATTCTTTCTTTTCTGTATAATGCGCTGCACTTACTGCAATAGTTAAATTTATTCACGTTTGTTTCATTTGTAAGAGATAGGACTAGATCTTGGCTGACGAAATAAATGCAGTACAATTTTTGCGTTACTAAAATCAATTATGCATTTCAATATTATGTAACTATTTGAAAGCATGTAAGTAGTGCTGTTGTAGCACCTCTAGCTTTTAATATTGTAGTTGATATATTGATATTATTGTTGTAAGAATTCGCCGACAAAGTGTTAAACTTCCGTAATTCTCGGAAATTCAGTAACAGATAACAATTGTCGGTGAAAACGCAGGGAGTGTGTATGACTGAATTTGCGCGGTTTCTTCCCCCCCGCGGCAAGAAGGCCGCGCGCTCCATTGTTACACACCGCTGAAAGTGGCTCCTTCCTTCCATTTACCATCACCTCCGCGATCGCCACACCACCACAGCGTGAGAGGGGCGGATTTCTATAAATCGAGAGGAAGGAAAAAAGAAAAAGAAAAAAAAAAACACTCTCGCGTCCGCGGGTTTCCTTAAAAATCGTTCATGTGCATTTTTGGTCAGTCATCATGGACTCCGACTCGTGTTATACGCTCCCGGCTCGCACTGTCACGGTCTGTTTCACTTCATCACATCGCAATGCTATTATCTTTGTTTTTTGTTTAGAGTAAAATATACTCATTAATTACACGAAAAATTGTTGATTAACACTATATCAATGGGGTGCAATTAAAACAACTACCAATTACAATTCAGAAAAAGGCTCAAATTCATTCAATTAAGTCACTATAACACAGGCGTGGCCAAGCCGCCAATGTATTTTCAGTCGGGCATGAAACTAAGTAGGCCTACAAATCAGATTACGTACCTACACCAACTACTTTTTAATAATGAATGAATAGAACAAAATTGGTTACATAATCTTCAGTAAGATACTGTTTAATGGAACAACATAAAATACTTAACATGAATAAATTACATTTGGTCTTAGCATATTTCCATCATTAGCATATTCACGAGTTCTAAAACTACGCCAACAAAACTTTTGAGTCAGAAGTATCTCTTTTTTTACTTTCCAACATTTACACTTGTATTCTCTCTCATACCTGTATACTTTTCATGGAAACTATTGTTTTCATGGCTTTCTCAGCGTCTTCTAGTATTTCATCCAGAATATGTTCAATATCTTCCATTTGAGAAACATATCTTTATCCTCTAAGTCACTATGGTGATCATAATAAGTAGTCCTACACAATGCAAGATCCATTAAAATAGGTCATTCTCAGAAGCAATGTGACATTATCCAATGTATGCCTTGAATGGTAAAGATGTGCTGGAATTTCTCAAAATTTAAATTAATCATAAACGGAAACAAAAAAATATTGTATGTAACACGTGGATAAAGGGATATTTGTGCACTCGTGGTAAATAAGAAACAAGGCAACAGGCAGGGTCGAATTTACTTACAAACAAAATAAACAGTTGCTTGGGGGTCCCCATCCATTAGGTCCATTAGGTGCCCCGCATCCGGAAAATATGCATAATTATGTATTAAAATTTCAAAGTTATTCATTTTGAATATTTGATAAATGTTAAAAAGTCTAATATGAACTAAACATTATTTCATTATTTGCAACTGAAAGTGTAAATTGTTTACGCAAACCTCCAAATGTTCCACGCTTATACGCTTATATTGAGTTGAAGGCCCGTGGGACAAACATACATGGAGTGGGAGGAACAGGGACGGGGGGGGGGGGCTTTTCTGCTTGGGGGCCCTGCAATACTTAAATCCAGTCCTGGATACAGGCTGCCCATCAACGTATGCCATTCTGGCATGTTTTTAATACCATCATGGGGTGTTTAGGTGCTGCAACAGCCACCAATTCACACGCACCTGCGTAAGTACTATGTTCATATATAGCCAGCAGTCAGTAGCGTAACAAAATTAGTGCGGGCCTGCCAGCAAAACTTCCATCTAAGCCCGTTTTATAAAAAAAAAGTCTGTAGCAAACACAAGTAGTGTTAGCACCATAAATAATAAAAATATCCCTAAAAATACTCTCTTTTACCTGGGCCCGCCCACTTTGTGGGCCTTGAGGGCCCAAACTTTACGCCACTGCCAGTCAGTTCATCGGTTCACACTGGCTAGCTTGAATTCATGTTGCTATGTGTGAAGGTGGGTACAACAAAAACTGCATCCACATGTACTGACACTTCATGTGCACTCACATGTATGTATGTACAGCGATTGTTTTCAAAAAGTATATATAACTTCCATCCATGAACAACACTAGTGCCTAAACCAAACAGGATTTTCTCCAAAATGAATACTTCCACAATTAAGCTGGTCCGATCAACATTTTCAAAATTTTCTAGAAAATGGCTTCAATTCTTCTTTGACAATTTGGATGTTTATAAAAATGGCACAATTCTGATTTTAATTAAAAACTAGAAAAGAAAAAAAACCAATGAATATCCTATTTCAATTTCTTATGGCTGGTTCCAACTACAGTAAAACCCCGTTTTTACGTTCCCGCATTTTACGGTTTCCTGCTTTTTACGTAATTTTTCGTTGGTCCCGTTGAAAAGCCTATATTTACAATGCATTCTCTTCCCGCAATTTACAACTTGATATGAAGTGCTTCCCGTCTTTTACGTCTTTATTTAAAATTTATTTCTTACTTTCTCATATACGTAAGTTTTATACCTAGTGCTCAGAAAGTTATGTAATGCTGCGGCAAAAAACGGCGATTTTTCGAGAGAAAAACTCGTACGGATACTGAAAAAGTGGATAAATCTTGTTTCAATATGTTTCAAATTGCTACATATATATGTATAAAAATCACAAAAGTCTCGCGTTCGTTCAGATCAATCGAGAAATATCAATTTTGGAGAAAATCGGCAGGCGGTTTAGACGCTCGCGTTGAATAAACGCCGTCAATCGATTTTACTGTTTCAAGGGCCCGTAAAACAGGGATTCAGGCTACATCACGTGTTAGGGAAAGTCATTTACTATGTTTAGGAATATGATTTATCCACTTTTTCATTACCAGGGCACGTCAACAGGAGATTTTCTGACGAAAATCGCCGCTTCCGGCACAGGCTTCGACTCGCCCAGCCTATCGTTTTTCAACTTTCCTGGATTTTACACTTTCCTGCACTTTACATTTTGTTCATCGGTCCCCTGAAAAGTGTTAAAGATGGGTTTTACTGAAATTCGAACAGTGGGGGGAAAAAGAAGAAATTTCTTGTGAAAGAAAGGAGTCATGAATACCAGAAACCCAGGAGAGATTTTATTCAAGAGCAGCTTGGATGAAAATGACACTTAAAAAACCTAAACGATGTCACACTGACCATCTTTCCATCTCAAAAGAAAAGAAGAAAGACCTGCTTAGCCTGCTACCACTTATGAGACCTGAGTTTCACAACTTTTACAGACCCCCTGCCACACATAAAAAAATTTGTTGAAAATCAGATGAAACAAAAGGTGTGTCTACAATATGTATCTAAAAAGTAGCTCTAATACAGTGTTTTCCTTAAAACTAAGATTATTTACTCATCTTTCCTTAGTGAACATAATAGTATGTCAGTTGTGCACACACAACTTTGTTGATATGATCATTTAATATTTTCACAGGTTAATATAAATCAGCGACAGTGATGGTTTTAATGGTTAGCATATTGGGCTGTTATACCCAAGTTGGCGGGTATGATCAAAGCTGTGGATTTGAAAGGGCAAAAAAATCCTTCATACACCTTCTTTTGGAGGGGAAGTAAAGCCAGCTGTCCCATGTTAGTAGATTTACTTGCATGTAAAAGATCAAGCCTAAATGACGCCTCTGAGCTAAATTTAAATAGCCTTTTTTGTCACCCAAGAAATACCTCTTTACTCTGCTGCTTGGCGAAAGGAGCATAGCGAAATTTGCGTGGTCAGACAGAAGAGCAGGTCTGATGGCTCGAGCCTCGCCATGTAAAATAAGGCATCAATTCAATTCAAATAATTTTCCTTAATTTCTTCTTTAATACGGTCAGAAATAAGGTGCAGAACCGATGAGTGAGTTTTGTTTATTCACCATTTCGCAATGTTAAACAGTTTTTTTGTTCTCCTGAGAAATGACATTTTTTGACCTATACCCCTTTTCCCACCCATCAAAGATTTTTTCTTAATGAAATCTTTTCTTCTAAATTAGATCTTCAATTAATGTCAAGGTGCAATCTAAGAAAATTACCAGGAAAAGTATACGCATAATATCAAAAAGTCATTTAAGTAATGTCAATAGGTCCTGAGCCGAAAACCTTCCAAACAAATTTGATTCTCTCTACTTCTACACCCACATTCCTTCACAACAGAAGGATAGGCTTCAATATACAGCAAATCTTCATGATTCTGGGAAAATGTCACACCTTGCCACTGATCAGGAAACATGGGAAATTGGTATTTTTATTGGGAACTTGGTTAGAAAACAGAGCCAAGAATTTCTTTTGTTCCCCCACACAAATTCTTGCTTTATTTGAGATTATGAATTTGATAAGAGAGGTTGCATCGTCCTTAAGAAGCCAGTTTCGAATTCTGCCACAGAAAAACGGTCCACCGATGCTCTGTAAAAAGCATAAATGAAAAACATATTATACACAATTTTAAAGCAAATGCATGTTGTTTTTAGAAAATGTGAAATGAAAATTATGAACATATGTAGGGAGCAACAAGGTATCAACTCGAGGGAGTTAATAATCCAACATTCCAATTTTGACATCTCCAGGACTAATTATAAAGCAAAGAAATGTGAAACATTTGCATCCCAATTTATTTAAATGTTGCTTATTGAGACACAGCATCATTAATATCATAAAAAGGATATCATTTCATGTATCTCTAAACAATAAAAAAAAATATAATAAAAAAATTTAAAAAATACAAAAAAAGTAATAAAAAATAAACAAACAAAAAACAATGCATTATTACAATTACCATACAAGTCATTGCTGATTTGTACACATGACCAGTGTTACAGTGTTTAAGTTTCATGACAGAGAAAGGCAGTGTAAAAATACATATCTGAATCGATTTTTACTACAGAAAATTATAATATATTATTATATTTCAAACCTTGCCAAAAGGAGATTTTATATATTTTGCTGTGGACACTTGCGTCATAGCTGAGGCTAATGGACTAAGGTTTTACAAAAATCTGAATTAAATCTAAATTTGATAGTAAAAAGGCTGCATAAACACTACCTTAGCTTTAATATTACAAGGAGTGTATGGAAGTTATTTGGACAGTATTCCGAATCAATTAGCCTGAAGATACATATACGTACCTGCAATAATAAACACTGTAATTGTTCTGAGATAAAAAAGGTTTTTTCTTACAAAATATCTGAGCATTCATAATGATCGCATTTTGAAATGGGGCCAATATACGAAGGGTCCAGGCGTAAAAAACACACACGCAAGTGCGCACGTGCACGTACCCACTCTGTAGTTCTCTATGAGTGTGTTTGTTCAGTATTTCTATCATAATGTTGTTTTTAGGAGACATTCTAAGACTTTTGATTTTGATTTATGAAATGAGCGTTCATTGTATCTTCTCCTGACCCCTTCAACTGTGAGGGGAGAAGATACAAAAATTCTTTGAAGTCCTTAAGCAATTTACAAAAGAGAATCATTAAACTCATATACATCTTATTCCTCTGAAATTTTGTATACAGAAAATAAAATAATTAACATTAAATAATATTCATTGACATCTATCGTGGATAAATTTAGTCTGTTGTACACAAATTTAGTGGCACACAAAAGTGAAAATAAATAATGCTTGTATTTGGGCAAATACGGTATTTAGATTACAAATAGTCTAAGGAATAAGTACCTTGCAGCAGTACATATATTTTCTCGAGATGATGCAGATAGTTGCAATATTGCAGCAATAGTTTGAGCATATTCCATTTCACTCTCAGCCAGAAATCCATTCCGGCTGCCCTCTGCTTCCTCCACTATATCCATTCGCGGTCCTCCTGAACGATGTGCCACCATTATCAGCCCAGCAGCCATGCATTCCACAACACCTAGCAAAATCAAACACATGTTGCTTAATAATAACATAAATATTGATGTAATTTTGACTAGTTAACACAGAAGAGGTTCTTATTGACATTACTAATATTCTTAGATTCAACAGATTAACAGCTTCCGATGTCTTTGCCATCATTCAATCTAAATCTTATTTTCTGATGCCAAATCTCAACTTCAATGCAACAGATCGATATCAATTATAAAACATAACAAATTATAAAACACAAACAGATTAATAGACAGTGGCCGATAGAATTCAGTGCTCATTAATGATGGGAAAAGAAAGACTGACCCATTGTAATGAGAGCCCCAACCACACAAGTATACACAGTAATTACAAAAATTAATGTTCAGAAGTTTCTTTTGCTTCCAGCCAATTGTACAGATTGAGGAGCAGACATCAGCATCAGATTTATGTGTGTAACACATGAAATGAATTATTGTCAGTGAATTTAATATTTCTGTCACTTCAGATCTGAATATTCAGATTTCATGATGATTCAGTCAAGTTCTGTTAATGATAAATATTAGTCTTGAGACAAGTCATAAAATATGTAACACCATTTCCGTGACCAATCTCCATGAAAGTTGGCACATGTTTTTTCACCAAGAAGGTTTATGAGCTGTTAATTTGGTTGTAACTCCACTAGATGGCGCTGTGGAACAAAACTAAATATTTGTCAAATGCAACCCGCAACACTCGGTAGCATTTTTTAATCTATATCATTAAGTAAATCCTAAACAAAGCGTTCAAGGGCATTAAAAACTAAAGTTTTGAGGCCTTTGGCCCAAAAAAAAAAAGTTTCTCACACTGTAATCTGCAGGGTGAGATCTTGAACAATCTATTACATATTTGCTGGTATGGCACTTCTTTATATTTACCCCACCTGCTCTCTGACATGCAACTAAATGTGAATGAGAGGGACAGAGAGAGAGCAGAGTCATACAGACAGAGACAGACGGGGAGGGAGAGAGAGAGACGAGGAGAGAGAGACGGGGAGAGAGAGAGACGGAGAGAGAGACGGAGAGAGAGAGACGGGAGGGAGAGAGACGGGAGGGAGAGAGACGGGAGGGAGAGACGGGAGGGAGAGACGGGAGGGAGAGACGGGAGGGAGAGACGGGAGAGAGAGACGGGAGGGAGAGACGGGAGGGAGAGACGGGAGGGAGAGACGGGAGGGAGAGACGGGAGGGAGAGAGAGACGGGAGGGAGAGAGAGACGGGAGGGAGAGAGAGACGGGAGGGAGAGACGGGAGGGAGAGAGAGACGGGAGGGAGAGAGAAAGACGGGAGAGAGAAAGACGGGAGAGGGGGAGAGAGAGACGGGAGAGGGGGAGAGAGACGGGAGAGGGGGAGAGAGAGACGGGAGAGGGGGGGAGAGACGGGAGAGGGGGAGAGAGAGACGGGAGAGGGGGGAGAGAGACGGGAGAGGGAGAGAGACGGGAGAGGGGGAGAGAGAGACGGGAGAGGGGGAGAGAGAGACGGGAGAGGGGGAGAGAGAGACGAGAGAGGGGGAGAGAGAGACGGGAGAGGGGGAGAGAGAGACGGGAGAGGGGGAGAGAGAGACGGGAGAGGGGGAGAGAGAGACGGGAGAGGGAGAGACGGGAGAGGGAGAGAGACGGGAGAGGGAGACAGACGGGAGAGGGAGAGAGACGGGAGAGGGAGACAGACGGGATAGGGAGACAGACGGGAGAGGGAGACAGACGGGAGAGGGGGAGACAGACGGGAGAGGGGGAGACAGACGGGAGAGGGGGAGAGAGACGGGAGAGGGGGAGACAGACGGGAGAGGGGGAGAGAGACGGGAGAGGGGGAGAGAGACGGGAGAGGGGGAGAGAGAGACGGGAGAGGGGAAGAGAGAGACGGGAGAGGGGGAGAGAGAGACGGGAGAGGGGGAGAGAGAGACGGGAGAGGGGGAGAGAGAGACGGGAGAGGGGGAGAGAGAGACGGGAGAGGGGGAGAGAGAGACGGGAGAGGGGGAGAGAGAGACGGGAGAGGGGGAGAGAGAGACGGGAGAGGGGGAGAGAGAGACGGGAGAGGGGGAGAGAGAGACGGGAGAGGGGGAGAGAGAGACGGGAGAGGGGGAGAGAGAGACGGGAGAGGGGGAGAGAGAGACGGAGAGGGGGAGAGAGAGACGGGAGAGGGGGAGAGAGAGACGGGAGAGGGGGAGAGAGAGACGGGAGAGGGGGGAGAGAGAGACGGGAGAGGGGGAGAGAGAGACGGGAGAGGGGGAGAGAGAGACGGGAGAGGGGGAGAGAGAGACGGGAGAGGGGGAGAGAGAGACGGGAGAGGGGGAGAGAGAGACGGGAGAGGGGGAGAGAGAGACGGGAGAGGGGGAGAGAGAGACGGGAGAGGGGGAGAGAGAGACGGGAGAGGGGGAGAGAGAGACGGGAGAGGGGGAGAGAGACGGGAGAGGGGGAGAGAGAGACGGGAGAGGGGGAGAGAGACGGGAGAGGGGGAGAGAGACGGGAGAGGGGGAGAGAGAGACGGGAGAGGGGGAGAGAGAGACGGGAGAGGGGGAGAGAGAGACGGGAGAGGGGGAGAGACGGGAGAGGGGGAGAGAGACGGGAGAGGGGGAGAGAGACGGGACAGAGGGAGAGAGAGACGGGACAGAGGGAGAGAGAGACGGGAGAGGGAGAGAGACGGGAGAGGGAGAGAGACGGGAGAGGGAGACAGACGGGAGAGGGAGACAGACGGGAGAGGGAGACAGACGGGAGAGGGAGACAGACGGGAGAGGGAGAGAGACGGGAGAGGGAGAGAGACGGGAGAGGGAGAGAGACGGGAGAGGGAGAGAGACGGGAGAGGGAGAGAGACGGAAGAGGGAGAGTGACGGGAGAGAGAGTGACGGGAGAGAGAGTGACGGGAGAGAGAGAGACGGGAGAGAGAGAGACGGGAGAGAGAGAGACGGGAGAGAGAGTGACGGGAGAGAGAGACGGGAGGGAGAGAGAGACGGGAGGTAGAGAGAGACGGGAGGTAGAGAGAGACGGGAGAGAGAGAGACGGGAGGGAGAGAGACGGGAGAGAGACGGGAGAGAGAGAGACGGGAAAGGGAGTTATACGAGAGAAAGACGGGAGAGGGAGAGAGACGAGAGAGAGACGGGAGAGGGAGAGAGAGAGGGATGTGAGAGTGAGTGTGAATGAGAAAAGGAGATGAAGAACATAACAATGTCTGCGGGGTTCCACTAGTAGAGTATAAACAAGCTGGTTACACCTATTCATATGTACATCCTAATTTCTTTGATTTAAACATTGAAGAAGGCGTAAGTTAACAGAGAATGGAGGTTGATGCACATAGTAATTGAAATTCTTGAATTCATGTAAACATACCAGATTCACTTACACAATGAGTAGTAATGAACTAGGTTCTTGAATTGATTTTTCATTTGTAAAATAGTACTATTAAATGTCACTTGTCGCTTTGGAAATTTTCAGATAAATCCTGTCACTTTGCGTCTCAAGGATTTATCAAAATTTACAGAACCACTTGTGGAATTGCCTATATAATGATGATGGTGAAGAAGAGACTGAAGTTAACAAGGAGGGAGCTATTAAGGAAAACTCACCAATGCCAAAGTGTTCGTTCCACATCGCATGAAGCCCAATAACAGATTCCTTCAATTCTTGACGCAGTTCTTCATATGGTATATTAACTTTAAATTCCACATTGTTTTCCAGGGAGAGATGCTTACACAAGTCACTCATGTCACGCATACGCTGTTCGTCTTCTGCATCACGACATGAACCCACAAATGTGAGTCGCACCTATAATCAAGAAGATGCAATAAATGAGAAGAGAGCTTTGCTTGCTCGCATGCCCCCACACACACACACACACACACACCCCACACAATAGACAAGAGTAGTATCACATCTAAACCTACTATCTCTAAACACAGTTTAAACAAAGTTGTCTCTCTTGCAGCTTATTTCCCATGCCCTTATGCTCAAACAATCCAGAGCCACCAACTGTCCTCACATACATTATCAATACAATACATACGTAGCACTCAAATGAAATTCCCCAAACAAAAGTTACAAGTTCAAAAGTATATCCCGAGAGTTAAATAAAATCCTTCAAAAGCAGATATTAATTAAACACGAATGAAAGTTAATTAATGGATTAAACCCGGCTTGTCCAAATCAGTGACCCTAGTGCCATAACCCGGGGCAGACATGGGCACACTGGTTGTCACGGAAGCCATGTGCAATACTTTAAACACAGTTCTAGAAAGGTTTGTACTATGTTTGTACAGATTATTACCTACACACTATTATTATATTAATTATACATACTATTATACGTAATTAATATTAATTAATTCAGTATAATTTATACAAGCGTGTACCCTGCAATTGCATCACACAAAAGGAAGAACTGTAGAAAAGGGACAACCATAACCAACTGCATATTGTGTACTTTACAGAAATTAAAAACAGTTTTATTACAATTTTATTGTGACGAAGAAAATCAATTTTGCAGCAAATCTTGTCAACAGTTTCACCACTAGCATTATTCAGTCAGTCGGACAGATGTTTTGCCATAAACCGACTTTTAATTATCAAAGATCTACAAAACCGGGATTCTAACCACAAAACACACTACAGGAAGTAATGAACATATCAATTGGGGTATTGCTCCCAGACATGAGCTTTTAATAAAAAAATGCTTGTTTTTCTTGTCAATATCGTGTGAAAACTAAAAATGGTCAAAAAGTCCTTTAAGCTACTTTGACTGTGCCCTGAATATATATAATAGGTTTATTTCCTTGCCAGGAAGGGAATGATTTCTGTTCCATTAGTAGTTGTCTTGGGTTGTAACTCAAAGTGCTTCTAAGAATTCACAGTTCAATTGTTTAAAGCAGGGGTGTCCAACTTGCAAGGACTCAAGGGCTACAACTAAAACCTTTTAAATGGTTGCGGGCCATATTTTCATTACTCAGCTGATCCACACCTGACTTCCCGTATTGCTGATATCACCACGTTGCCCAGCTCCTCTGAAATGAGCGGGGGACGGAACCATGTGTGATATCAGGCCATATCATTGGCAAAGCAGTGAAAGACATTGGGATGATTTTAAATTCCTGAATTTACTAGAAAAATTCTTAAATGTAATTTTAACCTATTTTTAAATTAAAGGGACCGTTGACCCGGGCAGGTTGCATGCGCTAGGCGCACAATGTTCTCGCCCAAAATGGATGCAAGGGTCATTCACTTTTGACTAAAATCTTTTCCACCATAAATGGCATCACAATAAACCACAATAAATGGCATCACATGCCGCAAGCGGCCTGCGGGATGCCAGTTGGACAACCCTAGTCAAAAGAAATCGAAATTTAAACCCACAAAGGAGGTTTCACTGTCAAAGGATGAAGGAATTCCCCTTTCAATATATGCAACTGTTGTAATGTGCCAAGTCGGCAAGAACGCTGAGTAAAAAGTAAACTTAGATTTGAAAAGTTTTGATTTAATTAATGGATGCATTCGAGTTTTTTAATACCATGGATATTATAAAAAATAATTAAGAAAGAAGTGACCGCGAGAATTACAAATTACAATAACCTTTTTCAAAAGAAATATCTTCCAAAATAATTATCATAAAGATGATATGTTTGTCTTCCTAACATTTGCCACAAAAGATTATAAATACATTAATTTTCCCTCTTGTTTTAATTATTATTTTCAACGTTCAACTACTTTTTCATACAGTTCACATTTTTCTTCAATTTTGAGTTATTGCCATTTTCCTTGTTTATTTATAACTTTATATGGCTTTCCAGGCACCTAAAACATACATTTGTAGTGCCTTAGCATCTGATAACCCACTACATTAACATTTATGTAAGAGCCAATAAGCACATCTACATTTCTGGGAACATGTAACATTCCATGTACACAACATAACTAAGATCACAAGTAAAGAAAATCTCTAGAATTTGTAAAAAGAGAAAAATTGTGCTTACCCGTTCCCATAAGTCTTCAGGCAACAATTGTCTCAGCTCATACATAGATCGCAATTGTAATGGATGATCTTTCTCTGGTCGGAACTGACCAACTGATACAATCTTGAGCAATTTGTCTTTTTTATTAGCATCTGTACAATTGACAAAGATACATGATAATTTGTCAACAATAAAGACTGATGGGATAATATTTTTAAAAATAGTGAAGCTAAAAATAATGATAAAATAGTGATAAAACTAGTGACGATTCAAAATGCCATGGACTTTCTCAGACTACTTTCCTAATCTTTTTAGCTTTTCCGTTTTGGCCTCTTCCCAGCTGCAACCGTAGCAACTTTAAGGACGTATTTTCACATTTTCTCAATTTTTTGCTCACCTTAAAGTAGAATTGAAATATGATTTTAATAATATTATAAATGTGTAAAAACTGGTCCTGTATTTTATTTATTATTATAATTACAGGCAAAGTAAGTACTGATATTTCCTGATTCCGCACATGTAACATTACTAACAAATACAAAAATTATGTGTACTATTATAAAAATTTAATACATTATCAGTACAGTATAAAATAACATAATATGATCCCCACCCAAAAGAATAAAGAAATAAGAAATTGTGTCACAAATAACAATTGTAAATAATAATAATAATAATAATAATAATAATAATAATAATAATAATAATAAAAATTGTTGCAGTGAACACTAGTTTAGAGCTGAAATGGTACCAAGTCCAAGAAGAGGGTGTATAAAGCTTTGAAAGAATAGAGAAGACTGCTTCCGGAAGTTTTTTCAAGTGTCCACTACTTTGTTAGTTAAAAAATAGTTTAATTGTCCTATCTTGAATTCAATTCCATTCTATTCTTTTGATTTATCAATTTTATAGTGTGTTCTCTGAGTCGGTGATTTTATGATCTTTGAAAGATTCCATGAAGATCAGCATTATAATATGAGTGTAAGATCTTACATGTCTCGATCATGTCGGCTGGTTTTCTTCTATTGCTCAGCTTCTTGGCAGCCCAAGTTTTGCTAGTCACTTTTCTACTTTCCTGACATCAGATGGAATATGTGTGGATCTCCTTTGCATACTTTCGAGCAAATTAATGTCCTTCATGTAGTAGAGGTTTCATAAGTTGGTGAAAAATTTGATGAAAGGAAGAATGTAAGTTTTGTACAATGCTCCAAAATCTTAACTCTTAATCTTTGAAAAATCTTTGAGAATCATGAAGATTATCTTATAAGCTTTCTTAACAAAATAAAATACATGAGTATACCAATTGAAATCTTCAGTGACAAAAATTCAAAGGTCTTTCATAACTCTTGTTGGCGTCAACATACTTGTACCAACATAAGGTAGCTAACGGTTATTTTTCCTTCTAGACATGACAGAGCACTTGGTGTTATTTAAGGGATCAGCAACTGTGTAGTCCAGCGTTGAACTGTATCAAGGTCCATTTGAAGTAGGATGTGACTGGTTAGTGGATTAGAATAAAACATTGTGCCATCCTGGTTAGTGGGATAGAATAAATGTGTGGAGGATTTATGGGATAATCAATTTTACTTTCGTGCATACCTCTCACAGAGTGTACAGATTTAATGCTGCAGCAGAAAATGGCTTTTATTTTTATTATTTTTAAATTTATTTACTTATTTTTAAAGAAAAACTTGTATTGACCCCCAAAATGGATAATTCTAGCTCCCATATTGGCAAATAACTTCCTCTAATACATTAAGTAATCAGAATTCATGACTTGCAGGTTCTTCAAACAGAAAAATTGGTTTACAGCAAAACATCCCTATGTCCAGGAACAACGCAAACAGACATATTCCTCGATCAATGTGGTGGATGTTGTGACCTCTTGAGAGTGGTTTTTTGATTGTGCTATCTTCCTATAACTGCAATTTTCATCTTTGTGTAATAAATCTGTTCTTTATAATGTGCTCTTTCAATAAGATCATGTACAATAGAGCAAAGCACACATATAAAAATGGTGCAGATCCGATTTTCCTTGAACTCAAAATTTTCAAAAATAGCAAAAGTTACAAATGAAGTACAGTGAAGTTACTACGAACCTGCTGTTCACAGACCATCTTAAGCTTTTCTTGAGAATTCAGTTAGTCGAAGGCAGGGTTCACTTGCAGCGAGCATTGAATGCTCTGTCTGACTGGTGCATTACAAATGACCTTCTTCTCAATATCAAGAAATGTAAGTCAATAATTTTTACCAGAGGCAGATTGGTAGAAGCTTCATAGAATTTTTTCCAAAATTAATATTTCTCAATTGATTTGGTCACACTCAAAACCCAGTGATTTTTAAAAGAATTCTTGAAATTTTAGGAGTACCCCAAATAACACCCCAGGGAAATTTTCAACATTTTCTCAAAATTAATTTTTTTTTCTAAATCATTTGTAAAAATAGAGTGAAACACACTTTTAGAGATGGCACAAGTTCGATTCTCAGGATTACCCCTGAATTTTCAAAGATTGCAAAAATTAGAAATCTTTTAATTTCTCTCGTAAATGTACATTATTGAAGACTGAAATTTTTTCCCCAGAAATCGTTCTATTACTATAGTTACTATAGTTCTATACTAAATTAACATCAAGTACATTTTTTGAAAATGTTAGTCATTTTTGCATAATTTTCAGTGAAATATAAGCAATATTAAAAACCAAGATTTTGTGGGGAAAAAACAAACAAATAAAAAACAAACAAATATTTTCTTTAAACATTTTGTACGAATAGTGCTAAATCCACAGAATAACATGACATGAATGTCATTTTAAGTATTCTTATCTTCCATGTCATTAATATTTACATTCTAGATATTATTAATATATCACTTCAGAATACAAGTCCTTCAAGTGGTATCTTATGAAGTTTCTCAAAAACTCGTGAAAACGACCTCAAAATTGCGCATTTTCAGAGACACTCAGCAACATTTTCTCAAAAAAACACCCACACACAAAGAAAATTTGCATAAAGACCAGGAACTTGTTGTTTGTTATTTTTAGTCATATTTCCATTGTATTACAGCAAAATTATTAGCAAAAAAAATTGAGAAAAATGGGAAAATATTGTTTTTACAAACTACAATCCCTGTATTTACAATAACATAAATTTAATTTTTCTGTATTCTTTAATTTTTTAATACTTTTAATTAACACACATGTAATTTTTTTTAAATATATGCCAGGCTGTTTGTACACACATTTCCAGTGATTTGTATACATTATTGCTCTTGTGAGTGGAAGTGCTTCAAATGACTTCAAATGAAGTTTATCAAAACCTCAAACTATTTCATCGAAGAAGAGCTTGAAATTTCGCATTTACAGTAACGCGTAAACGTTATTTTCTTAGAAATAGCTACAAATTTTTCAATGAAAATTGTCATATAGAATGAAGTTTTACTCTCCTTTAATATTCTTAAACAAATATTTCAGTTCTACTATTTAGAAACCAAAAAACTGAGAAAATCACCATGGAATTTAATTTAAATTGCTAAATGTAGTTGTACAAGCATGTGATGGGAGACACTAATTGATGATGACAGCAAAGTCATCAAACGCCAACTATTGCTATTAAAAGTTTTGTTGACAATGCAATCAATTCTTTCATGTGAAATTCAAGTCAATACACTTCATTAAAATTTACACAATTTTTCTTCTTTAATTACATGTCATTACATATTAATTTAGGCTCTTAATATCAAATCATGAAGGTGTGAACTCTCATACCAAGCTCATCGATATGAAAACATTTTAACTTTCTCACTACCGCGATAGAGAGAAAGTTATGAAATGCTACACAAATAAATGGCTAATTTTCAGCAGCAAAACGCTTATTTTCTCTTTGTACTACATTCACAAGATTATTTAATATTTAAAACAAAAATTCTATTTTCATACCTTGTTTCAATATTGGAAGTTTCTTCAAATCATTGACATCACATGGTGGATAAATTCGGTGAGTCTTGAGAGGACACTTCCACAGATCATTTATGTGATCTTCTGTCCAACTAGAGTTTACCATTACACAATCTGCACACCGTCCAGCCCACGAATATGCCTGGAACCAATAAATACAAAACATATCAAGAAAAGAATATTCAAAAAACAGAACTTGTTAGCTGCTTCTGCCAACCACTTTATTCTTCTGAAAGCTGAACTGAATCGCTACTTTTGGTGCTTGCTCTTTGCCTCTTCAGAACATCTCCGATTCATAAAGTAAGACAACATTTCAATTTTTCTTGTTTCTTCCATCTTATAATCACATTTCGGAGACAATTTTTTCTTAATAAATGGCTAAACCAGGATGTTTTGCTTTTCTTTTACAGTGCACTAAGTTTTTTGTTCTATTAGTTTTAAGTACCTCTTAGTTTGTTATTATATCCATCCACATTTTTCAAAATTCTCAGATACTTAACTTCTTTATCCTAAAAAAATAACTCCATCTCTCTAAATATAAAAACCATTTGGTTCCTGGACATCAATTGGATATTTTAGATTTAATTACTTTCTTGTAGTGAACTATTTATAAAGTTATTACTGTCAAAAACACACTATTCCAGAAATAAAATTTTAACAGCTTACGTCTTGTTTATTAATATTTTTCAAATTTAATTTTACTCGCACTTATCAAACAATCTTAAAGGTTATTTACTGTACAAGAACGTTTTTGTTTCAAAATTTTTCACCTATTTTGAGAGATTTATTTTGAATTATAGATTTTTCATCATTACTACAGTTCAATCATTTAAATAAAAATATATAATTCATATCATAAATATGTAATTATTTATTTTCTTATTTCCAATTTCCTCTATTTATAATTTAATGTTCCATCACATTTTATTTTCCACACAAGGGATAGACACTGGTTAGTCTGGGTAATTAATGCTCTACTGGAACACTTCTATAGTATATTCTGCTGCACATCTTTTCTGCACAACTTCCAAGTCAGTTGACTATTTCCTCAATTGATAGATCAATTTATTCAATTACTAAATGGTAACACTAAAATATTTCTTGGATTAAAAAAATTTATTGACATGCTAAGATAAGATCAATTCAGTAAAACACTGTTTCGTCTGTGTGCCACAACTTATGGGTTATAAATGTTCTTTTGGAGCAGAACAGCAGATTTGTCAATTTTGAAAGGAAAAGAATGTGAGAAAGATTTGATAAATTTAAGGAGTTTGTTTGAAAGTAAATTAATGTATAAAAGTACTGTCATAACCTTCTTGGACAAGTTTCTTTTCTCTTTTAAAATAAAAGGCAGTGCAGTGACTTGGGACAAGCTGGTGTGGCATACACAGAAGGCTACACTAAAAAGGATAATGGTGACATGTTGCAAGGATTGCACAATGCTTCTTTTACGTGTTCGTATGGAATTGGAGCCCTGATGTAAGTTTTTTCTTGTTTTTACTGTATCACCAAATCCTAGCCTTGAAGTTGAGACAAGTGTTCCAAGGTATCTGTGAATAAAATATTTCTTGAGAGAGAAAGTGTACCAAAAACAGTAAAAACTATATGTGTCATATGAATGGGTGAAAACAAATATGGCATAAGTGGCATTTTATAAATTTTGATAAAACTGTATATTTAAGTCAATATCACTGTAAAGTCGTGGTTCTTTGTTTCATCATTAAAACCATAACATTTTAATTGTTCATAAACCACAAAAATACATTACAACTTAAATATAGCCTAAAATAAACACATTTTTCTCAGAATTTATAAAATATTACTTATACCATTCTGTTTCTCACCCATTTATATGAGGGGAGAAGAACCATCTGCACAGGTTTCCAGAATCTCTTCACACCATTTTAACTATACATAGTTAAATGATACATAAAAGGTTTAAAAAAAAGGCATACTTAGCAACTTTTGAAAACTGAGAAAATGAAAAATATTTTTTTTCCAACGATCAGCATAGTCTCTATATGACTACAGAGTTATGCAGCAGAAAAGAATCTACTTTTAACTTAAATGTGTGTACTGATTTTAATTGTTTAATGTCATCTGACAATGTGTTTTAACGTTATACGTGGATTTCTTATAACACACTGTTGATACTGACCTCAGATGAATACAATTCATATGGCATGTGTTGTAATCATAAATATCAGAATTGTATGAAAAGATGTTTTCATCCTTAAGCAAGTCAGTTTTGGTAAAAACAACAAATTAGTATATAAATATGCAAGACAAAGGTAAGGTTTCAAAGCTCAAAGAAAAAGAGCTTTACAGGAATCATGTGGATGGCATTTCCTTATCATTTATATAATTCTTTTCTGCAATCTGAAAGTCTGGGTACTAAACAATCAGCTTCCCCAAAATATACCATATTTCATAAAACCGCTGTGAAATTGTAGATCTAAATTGCAATTACAAAAAAACTGGAGGTTGGTGGCACAATTCTGGCTTCAGTTCCGGATTCTATGTTTCAAAATACATAGAGAAACATGTGTTGAGTCGTCAGGTGTGAGAACAACCTCCGAAAACGAAAAAAAAATACAATTTTAAGAAGGATTTTGCAATTTAAATAAAATTGAAAAGTAATGGTGCAATTCTGGCTTGTGATTTGGATCAGCACATCAATTTTCATAGACAAACTTGTGTCAAAACTTTGGGACTCACAACCACTCCCGAAAACACAACAATACAATTTCAGTAATTTTTTGTGTTTTTAAAAAAAATGGAGGGTGCAGGCGCAATTCTGGCTTCAGATTCAGATTCAGTGCATCGAAATACGAAGAGTAACAGGTTTTGGATCTGACAAGAACCTCTGAAAACAAAAATATAATGTCATGATGTCTCTTTCTGAATAAAAAAAAGGAGGGCAATGGCACAATTCTGACTTCAGTTTCGGATTCAGGACATCGAAATACAAAGAGAAGCTTGTGAAGTCTTTGGGTCTGACAACTTTTTGTGTGTGTGCCTGTACTATTCATTTGTTACTATAAATATAGGTGTGGTGGTGAGTTATTGTTGGCATTTCTAATGAAATAATTATATGCGTCATCGTTGCCAACAATATTATTTATTAAAAAAGTCGTTTTTTGTAGTATTTTTTGTAGCTTCCATACAGCAGAAAACTGATGATGATGGCTAAGCCATCGAAAGCTGCTTTTTTAATGAATAATATTGTTGGCAATGACGATGCATATAATTATTTAATGTAACTATAAAACCAATTTGAAACATCTATAGTCTTACTATTAATTTGGTTTTTGCAAAGAATATTTGTGACATCAGCAAACAGAATTGTTCTTCCATTTTTCATGGACGAGGGTATATCATATACATGTTCGAAGTAAAAGGTTAATCTAGGGCAATACCATGAATTCCATACGAAGGTAATTTTTAAAGCAAGATGTAATGGTCAATAATGTCAAAAGCTTTCAAAAAATCTAAAAATAATTCAATAGGTGCTTCATTTTGGTCCATTGATAAAGCAACATCTTTAAGAAGGAAAAAATGGCAGTTTCCGTAGATTTTGATTTTCTAAATCCATGTTGTGAGTCCTGTGAAATTTTTTTGTTCACATGTAGAAAAGCCTCTCTAATATTTTTGAGAGGTGACAAAAGAGAAATTGGCAGACAATTCTGAATTTCATTTTTTATTGCCTTTTAAAAAAGTGACTTAATTTTTGCTGTTTTGAAAATATATGGAAGTATTGTGGTGCATAAAACAGCATTGAAAATGTGAGTTAACAGGTGTATAGAGATAGATGCACAAGTTTTCAATAAACAATCTTGAAATTATTCCAACTGAGACAAATAATTATTTTTTATTTTATTGACTATTCTAGGATTCCTCTGGAAGAAGTTTTGGAAATTAACAGTGTCAACAAGTTTTTGGGAAGCATATTTGTGTTGTTTTTTTCCCCATCGTGACATCAGACTCGATCTGGTCGCATTTTTTTCGATATTGCACATTGCTTTAGTTTTGTTATTAGCATTTAAAATATCCTGATCATGTTCCATTATTTTTGCCTGTACTATTACCTTCCTTAAAATACTCTTGTATTTTTAGTAGTAAACATGGAAATCAGGTGATTTGTTATGATGTTTAGAAATGAAATAAATTTACATTGGATTTTACATGATCTAATTCCTCGAGTGAACCAAGAATTGCTTTTCGGTGAAATGTTTAAATTCCTCTTTTTAAGTGGAAAGCACGCATTAAAGTGAAATGAAACCTATAAGTAGCGTCGAATGATTCTTGCAGTAAGTCTGTAAATAATTTTATGTCAACTTTATTAAATGTTCTACACTTGCGTGTATTATTTCTTCTGTCAGTGTTCATGTTATTGGTAATAGTAAGAATTTGCACACTGTGGTCACTGTACCCTAGATCAATCATTATTATTTTATATCTAGTTGAGATTTTGTTAATTATAATCTATTTATTTACTGAATACATAAATGGTCAGGACAATCCTAATAATGTTCACAATACAAAAAAGTTACATGAGAAGAAATATAAAATTTAAAATATAAAATTATAATTTGGCAACTAGAAAAGAATAGAGAAAAAATGGAAGAGGAAAACAAGAAAGATTGAAGATGGCAATCAAGAGAGAACAGTATAAAATTGGTCCAACATTGTTTAAATGTGTAAATGTTGGGATCCAGAGGATTGACAACAGTGGTAGGAAGGAGATTCCACTGATCAAGAACTCTGTTCGACTCGAAGAACTTACATAGATTGCACAAAAAATTATCTTTGTTCAATTTGTAATTGAGACCACAAATGAGGAAGTTGGTCTTGTGAAGGAAGAAGTCATGGTAACCTGGACAGCTGTAGTGATCTTTTAGTATTTTGTATGTTTCAATGAGATCTCCCCGCAAAATCTGTTAACAGGCAAGTAGTTCAAGTCTCCACAGTTGACAGATGTCTCAGGGCATGAACGTCCTTCAAGGATTTCCTCAGCATACTACATACATACGAAAGTCTTAGGGGGAGGAAGGCGCACAGATGCCTACCGAAAGTGTTGATCTATTGCTTTTCTTGATTTAAATGTATTCTGTGTAGGTACATTCACTGTAATATCTAAATTAAATGAAGTAAATTGAGAGAATGCTCTTTTTCATCAGATTAACCCAGAAAATCAAAATTGAAATCTCCACATTCAACAATGGATTCAAAAGAGTGATTACTAATGTTGTTTAGAGTTATTTTGAGATTTTCTAAGAAATCAAAATAATCTAAAGCTCGCTTTGTTGGAGGTTTGTAGATGCAGAGTAAGATACTTTTCAGCACAATATGATGTACAATACATGAACCTCCATAAGCAGGCCCCTTCTTTGATTCCTTGCCTCTACAATACAACTTTGCAAGAGAAGTTGGTCCAAAGTAGCCGAGGCGACAACACCGTTCCGACTGCTCTTTTGTTGTTCAAATGTGTGCAGTGGTTGTTGTGCAAAGCTACTGATAGTGCTACTGTCTTTTAATTAGTGAAGTAGTTTAATAGTAGAGAATGAAAAGAACAATTACCGAAGGGCAAGTAAAGTGAATGGGGCCATGAGTAAAAGTTGTCATGGCTGAGATATCGGGAATCATGTCTGGCTGTGATTTTCTGTTGAGAGCCTAGCGAGAGAAAGGATTCCAAGAAGTGCTATGACTAGGATAGCTGCAAAAGACCTTTTCATTCTTCATGCCTTGTTCTAATAGCATCTGAAATGAAATGTCTAGAGCTCAGCAAAAGTGTTCGCTCTTGTACTATTCTTTGTATTGTCAATTGTGATAGAGGTGTTGAAAATCAGTTCAAAGCCTATCTTTGTAAAAAACAAGTAGAGAAAAAATACATTAAGAAGTCAACAAGTATAATTATGAGAGTGTTTATTAAAAATACTGTTTTAATTCACAATATACTACAAAAATAAGGCACAAATATAGTTATTTTATTTTTTCATAAGCTAGCGGATTCAGAGTCTATACAATAGAAAAAAGAAAAAGTTACAAATTGCTGTAAAAAATTTGACATCAAGATTTTGACAGAATTATACTGTGATGATTCATCCAAACACATCAACAATAATTTTAATATACGAATATGTAATTCCAAAAGTGTCAACACGGCCGAGAAACAGATGAGAGAGAGATGAAAATAAAAAAAATTGTAGTTAAATCAAACCATATCTTAGAGAAGTGTCTACAATATATGTGATGGTCACTAATTGGGAAAAAGAGCATGTGAACTAGTTTAAACATTAGTTTATATATTGTACTTTCGAGACAAAAATGTGAAGATAATGTAAGGGGGAAAAAACAACAAATTCTGGATGTAATAAAATTTAAAATATTATGGACGATAGTAGAAATTAATGACAGTTAACATTATTAACGAAATGAATAATAAAGAAATTCTACTAAAATGTCGACAATGCAGAAGTGATAGGAGATTGTTTTAGTTTCCATATTATCAAGCAATGAAAAAAAAAACAACCAACAACAACAAACAAACACAGGAGAATGATATTAGCAAGGGGAATGGTAGTGGATGGCAAAGTAAATACGTCGTTTAATCACTGGTTGCGAGTTATTCCTAAATTCTGATTTGCATAAAAAGTTATATAAGGTGAATGCATAGGTTGTGGAGTGAGGGTAAAAAACATGGAATAACGGACAAAAGTAAAGATTTCCTGAGTGGTGATGGAGAGAGGGATGGTGGAATATGATGAGCTTGGCATCGTTGCAGTACAGAAAAGTAAATTATTTTGGACTTTTTGCTGGAAATTAATATGATAAGGCTAAGATTGATTAACAATTAAAAGAAAGAATTAAATTTTAAAAATTAGATGTCCATAATAACATGCATGTATGGTAGGAGAGTATGTATGAATGAGTTATTGAAATTAGTGTAATGTAAATAAGGTGTGAATGAGTATTATTCATTTTTGTTATTCTTTGGGGTATGTAATATTTTCATCTGTGTATTTTTTATTGTTTTGTATTGTATTGTATTGTTATGAGCTAGATGGGGTTGCTAAAGAAGAGGTAATGAAAACAAACAAAATATTGTTTATAGTACAATAAATCAGAGTTGCACCTATTATTGAGGTCACAACACTAAAAATTGAAATCTTATATTTCGTTATTTAGGTATAAGACGATGATTGCCGCCAAAATAAGCCATGTGTCCTATGACTATCAAAATTGATGAGAACATCTTGAATTCTGTTTGAAGCATAATTCGCGGACCACGACCCGAATATAAATTTTTGGAGTTGTGGGATTAAATGAAAAATAAATAACAGAGTTGAAAATTGGTAACATTGATGCCCAGCATAGGTGATAATTTTTATTCATGATTGTTCATTGAAAATTTGTATTATTGAATAACTCATTTAAAGATAGGAAATTTATAAGATCAAATGTAGTAGATCCAAAACAAACATTATTAAATTATTTTTTTATTTTTCAATTTAAGAAAGCTATTTGGTTTACAGTGTCCCCAGGGGGCAAAAGCAGAACTATTAAAAATACATAGAATTAATTGAGAGGTTTACAGTGGCTCCCAAGCATGGGGCAGAGGTATATAAATGATTATTAAATAAAGATAGAAAAATTTAGTCCACACAAGGAAGGGTTACAATACACTTCAATAATAAGAAACAAGTGATTGATTTCTTTAAAACTGAACAACACAAACCAAATAATGGATTTTCTCAATATCACATTCCCTAATCGATTTGATCTGACTTAAGGCTTTGCAAACCTTGTAATTTCTGAGAGTACTTGCAAAAATGACTTAAGTTTATTTGTACAAATATAAAATAACTTGCTACTTGCTTTGGTTGCACAAAACATTCCACTTACCATGGAAAAAATCCGATAATATAGAAGTTTCCCAGCAGTTAAAAAAGGACTTCGAGCAACAAGTCTGCGATTATTGTGGGCAACAGTTCGTTGAGACACTCTATGCAGCATATCACTTGTGATGGTGGGATAGTGAACGTAGCAAGCCGTCCGGCAACAGCCAATGTATTTGAAGAGAGGCAGAGTGAAAGCATAGCCCATGGAATCAACGTACACATCTAAAATAACAGTTTACGAACAAACATAAGCATTATGAAACTTTTTTCTTTCAACTTCTTACCAGTCACCTTCTACTATTGTAGAACTAGCTGTGTAGAGCTTCTACTATTGTAGTTTTATTTACCTATGCCTACCTGTAATAGTAATTTATGGTGGACGAGGGTAAAATGAGACTTTAAATATAGATGCATGCAATATTTTATGCGACACGATTTTATAAACACTCCACCTAGCATGCTCAAATGGAACACATGAAACCATGTTTAGTTACTGAGAAACCTATTTTATTCGTTAGCCCTGTGGGAGGAGAAAAATTGTTGTTTATAATTCTAATTGACAATGAAATTGGTCCCACAGAACATGTCCTTCATTATTTTAAGGAGCCAGTAGTAAGGGAGGTATTATTAATTTGACATAAATTGCAGTGAAACAAATGGTATTTTAACATGGAATAAAAATATTATGCTGTTATAACGCTGTTATAACACTGTTATAAATGATAAGCTTATTTAAAATAATAATTCTAATAATAATATTGGATATAATAGTGCACAGCTTTTCAGAGTAATTGATGTTTTCTCGGGAAAATTAATTCTCTATTACTTCTAATGCTGTCTCACATACTCACTCTTAAATAAGTTGTTATATTTCTTTCCTTGAATCATGAACTTCACTTCTCCACATTTCACCCTTGAATTACCCAAGATTTCACATTTTACACAGTAATACTATAGAATTTGTTTGCTACGATCGAGGTTTATATTCACATTCAACAAAATTCCACAGTATATATATTTTGCATTGAACAAGTTTTACCGTAGTTCACATTTCGTCTTCTTTGACCTTTATATCAATGTATTTTTAACTGTAAATTTCCTTCTTAAGTCATTGGTATTTCACATTCAATCATCTTTAACAGTGTAATTAACAGGTGCAATCACTCAACTGTTCAACAATCACAACCCAAATGACATCTTTACTCAAAAAATTTTACATATGAATGAAGTTCTTCTCCATCAGGTCATTGACTGAAAGAAACAGTAATCGGAGAGAATAAAATACCAGATTTACAGCTATTTTGCTACAATGATTTGAAGCATATAAGCTCAGGATGGGAATTTTTTATTTTTGAATATCAAAAATCTCACAATTTTAGGAATCCAAAACCATGTAAAATTATGTGACAATATTTTGGGTTTAATGAACACATAATAAAAAAACATACACAAACTCATAAATTACTAAATTAAAATCAATCTTAAACCTCGGAAAGTACTAGATTAATCCTGTTACATTATCATATTTTTATCTTTTGAATATTAACTCATTCCTGATGCTGAAAGGTAAAAAGGGAAAGAAGAAGAAGAAGAATATTAACTCGCTGTGCAACTAGTTGAGATAGCCAAAGAAAACAATCCCTTAGGTAAGAAAACCTACTATTTCTCATTTGTTCACTTGGATAATAGCAAGGAATCCACTGATACAGTGGGTATTGGCAGTATGGTATATGGAGTGTGTAGAAGGAACTGATGCACTCAACTTCACTTCCACTGAGTGAGCAACCCTTAAAAAACCAACGAGTTAACATTTGAATTGAATTGATGCCTTTAAGTGGTGAGACTTAAGCCATGCTCTTCTGGCAGACCACGCAAATTTTGCTACATTCCTTTCTAAACTAATGGAGAAAGGAGGTATTTCTTGGACAACAAAACAAGAGATTTGAATTTCCTTCAAAGAGGCTTCATTTAGGCTTGAAAATCTTTTTCATGCAATAAATTTACTAACATGGTGCATCCACATTTACTTCCCCTCCGAAGAAAGGCATATGAAGGATTTTTTCTCCCTTAAAAATCCAAGGCTTTGATTAAGTTTGAACCCGCAAACTTGGGTATAACAGTCCGATAAGCTAACCATTACACCATTGCCACCACCAAAAAAAAATTTGATACGATACATAATGGCAAGGTTGGGTGTCTTATGAAGTTATTCATTAACTAATTCAAAATCTGCAATGCATGAAAAATTTTGTGAGTTTTTTTTTGAGTTTACTTTATAATATCAATTTTCACTTTCATGAAAGTGTGTATAGAAATTGGAACTTTTAAAACACTTTTGTAAATTATTTCCAAATACTGCAATTTAGTTTGAAACAATAGAAATTTCCTGAAGCAATAAAATAATATTTATGCATGTATTTCAAAGTTATTCTTACCTGGTAAAAATGAAAACAATGCCTCCAATCCTAAAATTATAGATCCAAGGCTCTGTCCCAGCAAAGTAAAATAGGGATACATTTTTGCTTCAACCCATTGTCGACGTCGTAGGTAGATAAACTCTACAGGATTTGGTAAAATGATGTTGAACCTTTGATTAACTCTATTTAAAATTTCATCTGGAGAACTTTCTAAGTCTCCAGTATACACTGCAATTTTCACTGCAGGATGCCTGCAAGATATCATAAAGGACAACTTATATGTTGAGAAAATTATAATTAATAAATATTTCCATTTAATAATTAATATTTCTACCTTGTCTGAATGGCACGGATAGCACACCACAAAACTCTTTCTCCTCCACCACCCATATTACAATAAGGGTGAAAAAATGCCACAGTAGATGCATGTTCACCACAAGATTTTTTCTTATTTTTAAAATGCTGAAACACAACAAATAAGTTCAATAATTGTATTCCTAGTAGTTATATTATCCACCTAATGAGTCACACAATTACATTTCTGGCAGCACAGATGAACACAGGAGTTAACACTACTAATCCAGCAATAATACAGACGCTGACAGGAATAACTAGACTTGAAATGAGAGATCTGGAAATGATGCGAAAGCTCAGTAAGAACACATCACACATCAGTAAAGCCCACGTATTCAAGGTACAAAATGTGATCTTACAAAAGACCGAATATATCAAACATGTTGCAAAAACATGTTATACCCAGCATCAAAAAATCAGTCTTTCTCTACAAAGGGGAGCGATGAAATAGTGTTAAATACAACCACTTCAGCTTAAAATACGACACGTCGCGCCGCTCGAAACGTGAAGGACCAACCCGGGACCAACATTACAATCTGCCGATCGCAGCAATTTAATATCTATCAGGGGCTGATCATGGGCATTGACATGGGCATCAGAATAGCATTGTCGTGGTTGGGAGACACGTTATAATACTCTCTGTCTGCTGATCTGACGGTTGCAGAAAGTGTGGTGATGATCAGTGGTATGACACTAGATAGGGCACATCCGGTCCTTATTCAAATTCCATACGGTAGCCAATCAGAGTTCAGCGACGCCATATGCAACTGTACTACACCAGCTCGCTCAAGCGGAGAATCGGTGAACTACTTTTTCATTTTGAAATTGTTTCGCAAACGAGCCAGTTGGTTACCGTTGGATTCCTTCCTCGCCGATCTATCGTTGTATATACACGTGCTGTTCGTAGGGCTGTTAACGCCATATAGCAGTCAGTGATTTAAAGAAATGAAGTGATTTACTGCTGTTTGAAATCTGAAGCGTGCATTTTGGCTTCGAGAAGATGATGGGTGCGTAACAAATAGTGGAATTTTTTTAATGTTCATGTTCAGTTGCAAATACCTTGTTTGGACCAAGCGAGGTGACACCCACTGCAGCTATGGGTGTAATTGATAAGACTTTTTTAATAGAATATTACTAGAATATAGTTTTAATAGAATAAATTTTTTTAGTTTTAGTGGAATATATAGTTTGATGGGAGGCTATGATACCAGCACTTTTTAATTTTCAGATCCTTGTACACAGGCAGCTTTTCAAACTGAAAATGGTAAGTCTCTTGTATGTTGTAAGATGCAAAAAGAAGCATGCTATTGAAAGCATAATGTATTGGCAATAATTTGTTGTTTATTAATACAAGTTCTAGTGCTGTTGAACATGCTGCTACAACAAGTGCAGCAGATGCTTATTCTAGCCTTGTGAAAGGTAAATATTTGCTATAATCTTTAAGAATCTCAATTATTACTTTGTTGCATTTATTGAAGATGGGATAGATTTCAAGTTTGTTTCCATTTTCAGATCTTTTTCACCCATGTGAGGTGTCACCTCAAGTTTTTATGGACGTTTCTCATGGTATGTTCCTTTCAATATACAGTTATTAGTGCCAATTGAGGGCAAATTATAGTAAATAAAAAACTCTTTTTGGTGATTACAGATCCTTGTACTTCTGGACAGGTGCAAGAAGCCATTCTGGGAGATGAATCTGCGCCTTCGGTGTGTGGTAAGTGCAAGATATTCCTGTGCTTTCTAATTTCGTAATTATAGATTGTGAATTAAAAGAAACATCTTTCTTTTTGATACAGATTTGTTTTCAGAACATTCATTTGAGGACATAGTATCTTTCTTAACAGCATTTTTTGCTTTTCAGATCCTCTTCCAGAGATGGCTTCTGAAGCATGCATATTAGGCCCTACGAGTTTGACCCTAAGTGGCTTTAAATTAATGTTCACTTTGAGGAGTCAGAACTCAGAGAGATAATATTAATGAATTATTGTAATGTGCAGTGAATGACTTGCTTCATTGTGCACAAAGTTTCTGAACATATCTCTTTTACGCTGACAGTTTATAAAGGTATGAACAACGAGAGTTTTAAAATCAGTGTGTATTCTGTCATTGGGTACAGATCCATTATATAAACTGTATTTCCCACATCTGATTTGGAAAGTTCTAATTAAATAAAATTTAAAGATAAAATTAATTCTGTAAAGCATGATCATTTTCTGAATTTTGGAATGCCTCTTGCTATGTTAAGACACTTTATTTGAATAATATGAATACAAAGGTTTTGAGTTTCAGAGGCTATTTTCATGCAATTTTAGAATTTCTTTAATGTCTATTATCTAGTTTGCAATTTGTTTCTTTCTTATTAGTGTTAATTTTTATTATTAGTATTATATAAGTTGCTTATGTATTGTTATACTGTTCTGACAATAATAGTTTCTCATGACAAACACAATCTTGATTCAATTTATATTCTAGTATGTGTGTATCATTGTGTTTTGTTCATCGTCATGCCAATTACATTCTGGATTTGAATGCTGATCCTTATTGGATTGTGAATTGTTGTGAGTCGTGAATGCAATGCTTGATTCTATAGCTGTTATTAGGACATCTGCCCAGTTATCAGAAGGTCCCAAGCTTGGCTCCTGGTGCAATCAACTATTTGCACTTCGACAATCCAGTTTCAGAATTAAATTGTAGTGCATAAGCATTGATGGAATTCCACTATTTGTTAATCATTGTTTTAAAGGTGAATGTACTTTCACAGTGGATCCCATTATAAAAAAGCCACGCTCTGAACTGTGCATGTGTGAGATTAGCATGGGTAAATAAAATAATTTTGTCAAATATTTATTGACTAATGAAAAACATTTTTAGGTTGCAACTAGTAAAAGCGGTTCTTTCAAGGCATGCAGAGCATGCTAAAAGCTCAATTTTTTGCACTACTGCTAAAAGTGGGACAACGCTCAAATGTTCTGATAAACTTTGAAAGCAACAAAGAAAACAAAATACGTTCATGTGACCTAATCAGATAATATTGATCTTAATGTAACAGTACATAATTATGTAATTCATGTTCTTAATGGCTTAAGTAATTCGCAAAATAAAATGGCACTTTTACCCCTTGTATCGTAACTATTTCTTTTACCTGGGCAAATGTGCAGTAGTATTTTCATTTGTTTCTTTTCAATTCTGTTCTTATTGTTTATTCATAATGCTTGTAATAATGTTATATTCCAGAGTATTAATTTGGCATATCTACAAGCAAATACTAAAGTGGCAATTATGCAGGTGTACTGTTTATTACTTTCTGTAATTCAAAATTGTTATTACTAATGAAATTACGAAATTGTATAATATCAATATGCTCAATAAATACTAGATTTTAGTACTCTAATTTGACTTTTTTGTTCCATAAAATCCTTATAATTATTATTGTGAATTTTTTAATGAATTAAGGCGTGGAAATATGGGAGTGAAATTTTAAAGTTCCCGCGTCGCTGGTTTATTTCAAATTTACCGGTTACTTCTTCGCTATTGGCTGTCTGTTTACCCAATAGAAAAACATACAGTCCAATGTGGCGGCACCGGAAGTTGTGCAAATAAGGGTTTTCCTTTTAACATTGAGTGCCGTCTCTGATAATATACTCTTTGGTGATGATAATAGGCTAGTTTTCTTTCGTTGCCAAACCTGACTCTGGTAAACTACGTGTCGATTATCGAGACTAGCGTTTGCCGTGCCTCAGTGCTGCAACCAAACGGGTGGCTACCTTACTAAACCAAGCAGTGATTGGGGCATTGACGTTTGACACTTGACGAATTAGATACGCAGTATTAGTAAACGAATTATCCTGGCGTAATTTACAATTTTAGGATTCTTTAGGAAATGTACAATACCCTGCCATGGAGGTGACTAATGATGACAAACACTCCTAAAACGTTAAGAGACACAGGTTTATTAATATTAAATCACAAAAACAATGGTACATTATTTTATTTTGGGGGACTAAACGAAAATTATCCACGTCTTAAATATGGCAAATATTTAGTTTAGATATATCAAAACATCACGTATTAACAGCATGTAGTTACTTCGGTGAAATCTAGACGATAAATAAAAATATTAACATCTAATATGAAATCACTTGATATTTTAAAGTCCCTCCAGAAAGAAATGTTTATTTCATCTATCAATATTCAAGTAATCAAAAATCCATTTGGTATTACCAACTACTTCAAGGAATGAAAAACTGATTCGAGATATCAAAAATGTTTGTTATTGACATTCATGTTATGTTTAACCATATTGCACTTTCATTCACTGAAAATGCATTACTCATGAAATTGCAATAATATAATTAGATGAACATGAAAAAATTAATTTCCAAAATAATATGTCATTTAATAACTTTCTTCCAGAACTGAAAGTTTGCAGTCATTAACAACTACACCAAGTGAAAATGCAGTTCCTTATTCCACTGCATACCAATAGAAATTAACATTACTTATTATGTCATGGTTTAAATAATATCAATTAAATGCTTATATAATAAGTGTACTTCAAAAAACATTTTCCTGGAAAAGCACCGGAACACCTAATTCTTTACTCCAAACAACTTAAAATGTTTAAAAATACATTATAAAATTGAAAAATAAATAATATTTTCATAAACACCATTCTAAAATTTAATCTACTGTACATAAAGTCCCTGAGGCATTTTCAATTTTTTTTCAAAAATGGCTCCAAATTATATTGTTTGCATTCTGGAGTAACCAGAATAATTTATTTGTGCGTCCTTCATACCGAAAAATTGATTGACGCCAAAATCTGTCTACCTGTCCGTCCGTCTATGAACAACGCTAGCGCATAAATCGCTCAGCCTATTTTCTCTAAAACTGGCATTCCCCAATCGTTCTAGTTGATGTTGCGGACCCTGAAATTTGAATTGTACTTTACATGAAGCCCCTAGGTATTTTACATGAAGCCCCTGGGACATTTTCAACAACAAAAAATGACTCCAAATTTTTTTATTAAATTTTGTTGTTGAATAGTGCAAATGACGTTTGGTGATCCCCACCTAAATTGACCGCCAAATTAGTTCAAATTTGGCGCCACGCTTCAAACAGCTCAGTTTCGCTACTCTTTGAATGCATTTCTGAATGAAAGATCATTCATTTCAAACTTCCCGCTCAGAAGATCAAAAAACCACGCGAATTCCTTCCCAGTTGACCAAATATTCATTTATTTCATACAAAGTTCTTTGACATCGATTGTCAAATGCTTCCTGTTAGTTCGTAGCGTTACCAAAAGATTGCATCACCTCCTGGGCAGCCGCGACGAAATATGTACTCATTGTCAGATTTATCGGAATCCAGCTCTTTCCATGTTAGACTTTGCGGGCTCGCATTGTCATGAAAATCAGAGGAGCCGCAAGCAGTTTCGTGGCCATCGTGCCCAGTAGCTAAGGGTAATGTGTGGGGCGCTTTCAAAGTTCGGTTCGGGGCGCTGCCATGCAATTCCCAGCACCTTTCTGCAGTCTAACGTGCAGGAAAACGTGAAATTCGTAACGAAAACTTATTTTTGTCTGGACAGAGATAACCATGACAATCTCTTTCATATTCATTAATTCTTTCGGCAAAGTAACAGTCTTTGTCAATTGTGTGTCGTTTCTTTTCCAGAACACTCTCTGATGAGAACTTTCGATGGAAAAGGCTATGTTTGTTGCATTTTCTGATAAAGCTCTCCCAATTCATCTAGGTAATATTTCGCAGTCTCAACTCTCACCCTCCCCACGAATCCATTCATCTATGCCTCAGAGGACGATGGGGTGAGTCGGAGTCCACAAACCGAGATTCAAATGCGGTATCTGGAGTGTGGACTCCTCCTACAAGGTCCACCAGTCGAGATGCCCAGCTGCGCGTGCGAACCTCGTGTAGGAGGCTGCGCATGCGCAGAAGGTTGCACCGGCGCAGACGCGCGTGAGGGAGTTCCTGTTGCGCGGGGCAAACGGGTGGAGAATCACGCGGTCGTCCTTCTGGTCCAACGCCCGGATCTCCTCGCGCCGCCGCCAGCTAGCGGCTCCCCCCGGACTCGCCCGACGGCCTCCCATGCCTGCAGCCGCCGGAAGGCATTTCTGTTGCGGTGAGACTCATCGGTTTCCGCTCGCCCCAACTCAACCCTTTGTTACGGGAATTAAAATACCAGCGCACGAAGCGCTATAAATCCACAATCTGGCACGGCCACGTGCAGGAGGCGCGCTCGCGCGGCTCCGCCTCCCCCCCCCCATGGCCACGGACCGCCCTTCAAAGCGGGAAGGAACCCTCCCAACACTCGTCTCATTTTTTGCTCGCGCCGATTGCCGCACGAAGCAGCGGGACAAAGGGTGTTAGAAACTCTTTAGCCCTTGCCAGTAAAATTCTCAAAGGAGGCGTCGTAAAATTATCAGTGGGACAGCAAAAAGGATCTGCTCAGCGTCACCCCGGCGGCACCATACCGACCAATTAAATAATATGAACAGTAAGTTTATCAGGTAGGGTTTTTCTGACACCTACCCACGACCGAGATCGGTGTAAACTTCTGGAATCTGACGAGATGACCAATAAGATTTAAAATTCCACTCACGGACGCTTTTGGAACTTCTAGAGGAGAGGGGATTAGAAGGCGAGGAAGAACGGGGAGAGAGAAACAAAAAAAATTGGCAAAAAGACAATTGAGAGAGACAGAGCGACGAGATCAGCTGCAGACGCAACTCGTAAGCGCCTGCCAGCCTACGCAATTCGACTGTTCGTCAGTAGTCGAATCTCGAAATTAATTCCGTTCGACGAACTGGATAGGCCAGCATTAATAGAGCACTCAAAGGATGCAGTAATTCAATACAGTGATATCGGCTAACGACGCTCAGAGGGGTAATGTATGACAGCGCATTCTGCCAATTTGCCACATCGAGGCTTGTCATTACAAAAAGCTTGCGAGTAGCGGGGAGGACCTGGGCGAGTGCCAACGGAGCACCAGGTTTCTGTTCCGGCGACGTCCACGCTGCAGAGCCCGGCTGCAACGCCACGACTGGAACTGCCCAGCCAGACGACCCGTGTACGTGCAATCCTTTGAGGCGCTTCAACTCATCGTCATCCTCACGTATCCTCACATCCATCTACATAAAGAGAAAAAATGTGCATTTGAAAATAAGAGTATGAAAGCAAAATTAGAATAGTCCAATGAACAATTGTTTTGAAAGTTTGGTTTTGCGCCTTTCTATTTTAAAATAAACATGTTCTCACAACTCACACGGGCAACACTTAAAAAGAATATTACTAGAGTGTTATTTAAATCAAAGTAGATTAGTAAACCATTTGCTCCCATTCGTCCACCCCTGAGCTTCTCTTTGTCGGCGCCAGATGACAAGTTGGACGCTTGGCGCCCCTCTCAAATAATTGTATCGTGCACGCCTGAAATCTGCTCGCCACCGACACAGTCCTGCGCGACCGCACTCCTCCTCTCTGTGGTGGCTAGTCAGTGTATCACCCCCGACATCGGCAGGGCGGGGAGCAGGATGTGGAAGACGCCGAGCTGGACGGAGACGGCGATGCCAAAGACGACTTCTGGGTGGCTGGCAACGCGGAGGACGAGTGGCTGGATAGGAGCCCCTCCCCTGCCTCCGCGTCAGACAGTGCCTCTTTGTTGGGACCCATACAGAATTTTGCAGCAAAGGAATCTAGAAAAGGTCCAGCGTATAGCATCACAGTTTACTTTCAGAGGTACCAAGAATAGAAGAGTATGGGAGTCACTCGAAAGGAGGAGATTAGTCACGTCTCTATGCTATGTATAAAGGAAAGGACAGGCCTTCAAGCGTGGAAAGAAATTCAAAGTCGATTAAGGAAACCTACACAACAATTCAAGCGTTCCAAAAGATTGGAAGCTAGCTACTATTGTTCCGATTTTTAAGAATGGTGACATAACTGTTTTAGCAAATTATAGACCGGGTACGTCTTACGTCAGTTGTAAGATAATGGAACATCTGATAACTAGCTATATTAGACAAGAATGGGAATAAAAAGAATGGCTATTTCAGGGACAGCATGGTTTTAGGAATGGTTTCTCTTGCAAGAGTCAGATAGTATCATTCTTTCAGAATAAAGCAGATGAAGTTGATGATAGTGGGAGGGTGGATGCTATAATAGATTTGGATGCTATAATAATAGATTTGGATGCTATAATAATAGATTTGGATGGATAATGGATGCTATAATAAAGGCATTTGATGATGTCCCACACGATAAACTAGTTCATAAATTAATGCATTCGGGTATCGACACCAGATTTGTGGCGTGGGTTGATGAGTTTCTTCGAGACAGAAAACAGAAAGTCTGAGTTGGACAACAATTTTCAATTCTGGCAGAGGTTACTTCAGGGATCCCTCAAGGAAGCGTTATTGGATCCCTCCTGTTTCTCGCGTGTGTAAACGACCTGCCAGACAATTTATGTTTCAAGGTAAGACTATTTGCAGATGACTGTATAATATATCGAGTTATTCAATCAAAAGTAGACGAGGATATTTTGCAGGATGATCTAGATAGATTACATTTCTGGGCAGAAAAAAATAGCATGATAATAAATAGTTCAAAAAGCAAAACCAATATAGTGAAAGTCAATACCGTTTAGGCAACGAAAATATTCCAAGAGTCCTGGCTTGTAAGTACCTAGGAATAATATTTGATAGCAAATTAAATTGGGAAAATCAGGTTAACTTTGTCGTTGGGAAAGCCTGGAGGTCTTTTCATTTTACCACGCGAATACTAAAAAAGAGTTCTGCGAAAGCGAGAGAATTATCTTACCTACTAAATTGCCCCATATTCCATTAATGGACGAACTAATCGTCCATTAATGGAATACGGGGCAATTTGTTGGGACCCTTATAGAAATTTACAAAAGGAATATTTGAATAGAGTACAGAGAAGAGCGTGTAAACTTACTTTCCGCAGCAATAGGAAGAAAGTAGAATGGGAGTCTCTAGAAATCAGGAGGGTTAAGGCAAGACTCTGTGCCATGTACAAACCGTATGCCATACCATGTAGTGAAGTACAAACCATGTAGTGAAGTGGAGTGAAGTGCAGTGTATTTATTACTTAAAAATTCCGTGCAGGACAGTCATAAAGTTTATAGGTAATGCTGTTATTGTTATTATTGTTATATTATTATGCCTTAAAATGCTTTAAAATTACAGTGTATTAGTATTCTTAGTTGTAATATGTGACTTGTAGTGTTCTGTCACCAGGTTCTATACCTACCTGCAGAAATAATAAATCTATCTATCTATATTTCGGCAGAGTGGATCACATGCACAAATTTCAGACAAGAATTCAGAAAACGGACGTTGTGGAAACATTCATTCGCGAATCGAACTATTAGAGATTGGAACGGTTTGCTTGTGACAATCTTCGATCCCTTTCCTCAAAGCCTGAGCAAATTTAAAAATAAATTAGTTTCCTGAATGCTGAAATGTGTATTATAAATATATTTAATATTATTCAGTGTAAGTAACTATGTCTCTTCTGTATTTAAGTATTATTATTATTATTATTATTATTATTATTATTATTATTATTATTAATTATGTGCAGTGCAGTGCGGTGAAGTGAAGTGTGGAGAAGTGGAGTGCTATGACAGATTGTACTGTGAAATGTTCATGTTAATTTGCAAAGTTTGTGCATTTTTTAAAGTTGTTAAGTTCTACAATGTTAAGTTAGTGTATTCTGCCACCAAGTTCTCAAACGTAATTGCAGAATTAGTAATACATTTAAGGCCTAATGGGTGAGAGTGGCGGCACCCCACTGCCCCAAGGCCGCGAAGGCAAGCTTCGTGCTATGGGGTCCCGGGGACGCTGTTGCCAAGGCCTCTACCCCCCTCACAGCAACATCACACTTAAGACACGCGTGTTGCAACGGTCAGAAGAGGAAGAAACAAGGAGGCCGATCCGAATTCGGCCGAAAACAGTGACCCGGCGGACATAGATACCCCTGCGACTGCCGGAGGCGGCTTGTCCGCCGATGACGACCCCCGGGAAGACGGCCTGGTTATGGCGAAATCCTTTATTGCACTGAATTGCTCAAAAAAGTGAAACCGCAACCCACAAAGTGGTTTCACATTCGACTGGCAAAGCTGTGTGCATGACGATACAAAATCCCGCCCACGAGATTACTTCGCACGTTGTTTCTGAGTGTCGCAACGTCGTAAGCGAGTGCTTGGACGCCGCTATCGCGGGCGGATGGAATGTCCTGAAACAGGTCGGCCCACAGGGGAACAGACCTGACTTGGTGTTTGCGAAGAGCCATACTGCCATCGTGCTTGATGCTGCGGTCGCGGTGGAAAACAAGAGGCGTCAGCATGAGAAATTCGAGGAAAACGCTAGAAAGTATTAATTGGGCGATGGTGTAACGGTTAGCGTATTGGACTGGTATACCCAAGCGGGTTCAAACCCGATCGAAGCCGTGGATTTTTAAGGGCGAAAAAGCCCTTCGTACGCCTTCCTTCAGAGGGGAAGTAAAGCCGGCTGTTCCATATTAGTAGATTTACTTGCATGTAAAAGATCCTCAAGTCTAAATGACGCCTCTGAGCTAAATTCAAAATCGCCTGTTTCTCGCCCAAGAAATACCTCCTTCCTCTGCTAGTTGGTGAAAGGAGCGCAGCGAAATTTGCGTGGTCAGACGGAAGAGCGGGCCTGATGGCCCGAGTCTCGCCACGTAAAATAAGGCATCAATTCAATTCAATATATTAATGCCACCACGCGATGTTCCTGTCCCAGCGCAACTGGGGGGTGGAGTTTTACTCTGTGGTGGTGGGAGCCTTCGGCGAGAGGTGCAGGGACACTGACGCCATCCTGAAGAAAATCGTCTCCGGCGTCTAGCTTAGAAAATTTGTCACCGGGGCCACTTCGGGGTGCGCCGCGTGTTACTATGCCCACGTCGACCGAACAGACCTGGTGCCTTTGAGTACCGCGCAGGCGCCTCTGCATGGCCTCTGCCCTTCAGTCCGACGCCGCAAACGACCCCGCCCTGAGGTGCAGCGTCGATCGCAGACACACCTCCCGTAGTGTCTGTGAAATTACAAATGTGCGTGTGCAAAGCGTCCTTTGCACTATTCGAGGAAATAATTGAAAGAACAAATGTGGCGCCGCTTTTTAGAACAAAAATTTAAATTGCCTTCACTTCAAGCAAAATTTACGCGAAAACTGCTACGGCGCGTCCGAGGTTAAGAATGAAATACGGGCTCTTATGGCAGCAGTGATGCCAAACGTGGCGCTTTTCTGCTGTACTGTATGAATCGAAAGTTACGCGCTTGATGGTGACGACGAATGTGACGGAGCGCAAGTTTAGCGCTACAGTAGATTGTCTCGAACCTTTCCAACTTCATGAAAGCGTAGTTTCTTCTCTTTTCTGAACTCTAAAACTATTCCTAAGGGACTCCAATATACTGGAAACGATTCTGTTAAGCTTCCCACGTCCTTTGTACTTCGAAATGTCATTAAGAAATCAGGAAGAAATATTAATTTTTAGGGCACCACTATTTCAATACAATATTCAAAATTTAAGCCAACTACATGCTGTTGCAAAAAGGCCAAGCCTCCTATTTCCTTTTTAAATATTAAGTTTTCGTCACCAAACAAAATACTTAAAATTCCTTTGACGACAAAGTAAGTCGGCCCACGAGAACAAACTGATTTGATTCACGGGAAACCGAGCTGCCAAACGCAAAAACGACTGTTAAAAAAAAAAATAAACATGATATTATCTGAGAATACTTTTCTTACCAGAGCAGAATAAGAAAACGAGGTGCCTTACCAAATTGCTCAGTTTCCTTCGCATAGGAATGTACGATTTCACATAATTGCTACACTGGCACATAGAGATCCATGGAATCGACTCTCGACTTCTTAAAAAAGGGGTCAATTAGCTTTCTGTTCATTTTAAAACTAATGTATTTTAATGAAAGTATAGCAAATCTCTTTTGTTTTAATAGAAATAATATTGCTTTAAATAGTCTTAAATACTAGAGTTTGGAAATCCACATCAGCCGAATGAGGGGCGTAAAAGCATAGGTCGTCCCGATAGTTATCGAAACTGTGGGATTTGTTCCGCAAAATTTGCGTACGAACTTGGCTCAATTCCCAGGTCACTCAAAACACTGTGAAGTGCAGGACATTGATTTATTGAGAACAGCCCACATTTTGCGCAAGTATTGTAGAGGAACATACAGTCCCTAGAGCTGCCCCCTTAAGAAGCTGAATCTGAATACACTTCCGACTCATAATATCTTTAATCGAGAATTAGATGAATACTAATGTACGTAATATTAACAAATATACAGGCTAATGCATTTGAAGAAAAGTAGAAATGTCGGTGAAATATCAATTTAAACAAAATACATATTTTTTGTGTTATAGAGTTGGTTTCACGAAGTAGGAGCACGAGATGTGACATCTGCAAGTTGTTCACTCCACGTAACCACATATGAGATCTGCAAAAGCCTAAGTAACATTGTCCGATGAGTAAATGTGTCCCCAAGGAAAAAAACCTGATCTCTCACAGACTCATTTCATTGTCGACAGTTAGCACACAACAGCGTTCAGATGGCGATCTAACAGCACCCCCACCCCCCCACCTAGAGCGGTGCCGGCTTAAAGACAATCAATACAGAGAATTATTTAGAAAGAGGTCAATGTTTCTTAGCGGTCTTTTTAGTTCAAAGATTAGTGATCATACGAGTGTGGCACGTCTTCACAAAAATGTTCAATGATCACAGATACATTTCGGTTTTAACTTACAGTGGATAGCAGGATTCCCCATTCCCCAATCACTAAACTTGGTAAATATAAATCATTCCAATGACGTTTTGAGAAACATGTTTAAGTAAGTCTTGATTCGTAGTTAGTAGTATTCCAGAATTTGTAAGTCTCTCAATTAGTCTTGGAAAATAACTACTGAAAAAAACATGAAGAAATAATTTTGAGATTTTGTTGTACCTACTCCACGGGTGTTTCTTTTGTGCAATATAGTTAGAACTAGTCAGGCTCCTCTAGTCAACATTTGATGTTCTGTAGGTTTTTTACTGTCATACACGTAGTACCTATATGGTATAATAGAATTCGTACTCTTTTAGAGTTATGTAATGCGGTGAAAAGTGCCGTTGTTTTCGACAGAAATGCACGTTTTCTGACACCATAAGAGATGCTTTTTCGTGCTAACCTTTATTATTCAATAACTGTTTCATATTACTTGCCCCACGATTCCGCCAAAACGGCATTTCGATATCGAGGACCGTTGGGATGTTATAAGGGCGCTCCATGGTTTGCGAGGCGTCTCTGTATAAATCTTAGGTTTCCTCACTCCTTTTTCATATAAACTTTAACCAAATTTTCTATGCCACTCTCCTCCCTGCGCCCAATAAGCTGAAGACGGAATACAAAGTTTTCTCTTCACCTATCAGTGGCAAAGCTGAAGAGTAATCTGGGAATCTGAGAATATCCAAACTATTTTCCAACAAAATGTGTTACATGAGCCCTTTTTCAATATATTTTAACTGAATCATTAATGAAAATAAAATGTTTTACGCGGGAAGCCTGCCTATGAAAAGACACCGGTTGGCTGTCGCGCATGCGCGGATTTTATTTCCTGGCGCGTGAGGGCCTGTCGTTACGATCTCACGGCATTTAACGTTTTTCTCGGTCGGACCATTAATGTCCCATGATAGCCAGCCGGCAGAAGTGTCGATTTTGTTTTAAAGCTCCTTAGTCGTGAACATTTTCTTTTTGTAAATAGTAGTTTTTGCACAATTTTGAGTGAAATAAGGCAACATTAAAAACAAGATTTTTTAAAAAACCATTCCTATGTTTTTTGTTTGAAAATTCTTAATCGTTAGTGCTCAATGCACCAAGTACCATGACAAACCCCATTTTGATACCAAAATTTACACTTTTTAGTATCTCTCATACTATTTAATTACAGGTGTTTTCTATACATTGCAGCTCTGAATACTTCAAATTAATTTGAATGAAATTCCACTCAAAGCTGTTTGGGGGGGGGGGGGGGGGTGAAAAAAGCTCAAAATTGTGCATTTCCAGAAGTGCTTAAACATTTTCTCAAAATTTGTTCCAATTTTTTCTTGGACTGTGTGGTACAAAATGTATGTTAATATTTAAATTAGACTTCCTTTGGCCATTACTGCATCTGAGAGTGCAGGTGCTTCAAATAATTAAAAAGTTTCTCAAAAATTCAAGTTTTTGGAGAAAATTAGAGCTTAATTTTCCGGAAAGCTTGAACTTTTTCTAAAGAACAGCTAACTGTTTAACGAAGATGTGTGTATAGGTACAAGTTTTACTTTTCTATGCTACATTTCAATTGTGTTAGGAGAAAATGGAGAAAATGTTGAAGAAAAAAGGTCTTTCAGGCAGCAACAGGGAAGCTAGCCCAGACTACAGATTAGAAAACTAGTGCAGGAAAGTCTTTGCCATTCTGAAGTAGTAGTAGTTAGAACCTACATTTCCAATATTAATGCCACTTTTTTTTTCTTTTTTCATTGCAATTGACCCCTCTATTTTATCTTTACATTATGGTACACACTTTGTCAGTATGATTGAGTAATGCTAAGAGGAAAGTTTCAGTATGCCATGCATTTCTACTCGTTTATAAATGTGTGCATTTTTCAAACATATTTAATTTTCAACTTTAAACCAAAAACTGAAGTATAAATACATGATAGTGTAATTATCATAGTAAATTCATTTAAAAAGGTAATAACTATTACACAAGTTGCACCAACATTTTCTCCTGCACTCAGGCAAATCACTCCAAATGTTCAGTGACCTCTGGGTTTTGAGGTCAGAGCAGTCTATTTCTGAAGGTTGAGAATTTTTTGAAGGTATGCATTTATTGCCTTTCAATTTCATCTGAAATGTGGACACAAAAATTAAGTAAGAAATGTGGGATGAAGAAACATGAGAAAAACAAAAAGGTTTCCAGTTATGACCTTCAAACGATCTGCATTCAATCTTGATTTTACACTAGTTTCACATTACTTTGTGTTATCTTAAGGATCTATCTCAAATCAATCTCTAGTTTTAAATCTCAGTGTACTTCAGAAATATTTAGGTTTATATACTCATACAATTTCATACTTTTATTTCATGACTTGCAAAGAAATTTACGTGAAACCAAGTTGAATACATTCCATGAAATAACAGACCTGTACATAAAGAGAAATTTCAATCCAATATATTTTTTTAGCAGAAATATTTATGTTTATTGCTAACTGTCAAATACGGCCTTCAAAATACAAATTTCCACTGCGTGAATAGAAGTTAACATAATCTTACGAGATTCATTCCAAATTAACTGTATGTAAAATTAATTTTTGCATTTCTGTTATCAAAAACTTCACAGTTAAGTTTGTCGCCTACAAGATTTTGCTTTCTTATTTAGAACTATTACAAATTAACTAAGTAAAATACAGAATAATTCACGACAAACTTTATTTATTTCAAGGAACTGACAATGAAAATTGACAATGTATAAATTTCTCACCCCCTAATAAAACAGTAACCTCCACATACTGTCAACATAAACAGATAAATGCAGAAAACTGAAGTAATAAATTTATTTACTATTCGAAATGCTACCCAACAAAGTTATTTTTTTCTTAACTCAATACCAATGTGAAACTTTTGTCTTTCTGAACCCTAATTAGTCACAGATCACTCAAGATTCCTACATGTAAAGCTCAAAGGCAATTTGTATCTGATACATTTTGTTTTTAATAACATCTGAGAAATGGACGCCATGCACATGTGCATCACTAGCAAACAAGAACTCCAGCCCAAATTCTTCTCTTGAAAAGAGAATATCATGTACACGAGAGGGCATAGAAAAAGGATATCGGGAGACTAATGCCAACAATACATGAAAACACTGACTGCAATAAACTGACAATTACTTGGAGAAAACCACAATGTGAAATTACAGATACCCTGGGGCAAAGATGTACTCATTAGTATACTCATTATAAAGAACTTTAACAAATACTGAACTTGGGTGTGCACACATATGTACTTGCATATGTGTACATACATGGACACACACGCAATATATATGTGAATGTATATATATATTTATATATATGTATGTATATATTTCTGCACGATTATCCTGTACAATGTGTTTCTGTGCATACAGAAAGATAAAGCAAGCTTTCCAATATATATATTATACAGTGCTTGATTTCTCTGGGCAAATTCATATTTGACACCCATGAACAACTTTGATAATCAAATACATGAAGATTAATGAAATAAATTCATACAAACTTGAATATGTACAGCCACCACATCAATAAGCTATTTGTACATCTAATGAAAACAATATTCAACTAATTTTTAATTACATAATAAACTTTATCATAGAGAAGCTATATTTTTGGACCATGAGCATAAGGTTTCCGACAGAAATATGTTCCAAAATACTATTTGTTTTCTTAAAAAAAATATATATATAAATAAAATAAAATAAGCATTAGATGGATAAAGAACAGAAACAAAAAATTGCAGAATATAATCACCTGATATTTTAGAAAGTATTTAAAAAGGAAACTTTTCAATATTAGGTTCAGAAGAATACTACATTTTGAAACATATTTCTGGACTGCATATTCCACACATGTCACTGTATAATCATTTATTTTATTTCTTGATTGTTGATTGAGGAGTCATGAGAAAATACCACACATCCAGCTACACAGCACACAGGAGACAACTGCACTCTTCCCAATGTGTCTTCAACTTCTGAGCAGCAGCAACAGCATTCTAACTTGATGGTATATTTCCACGACTCCCACCACATGCATAATGTATTTCATTAAGATAATTACACTTACTTCACCTATAAACAACTGCCACTGATATTTATCATGTTATTCTGCATGGCAATCGATAGGAGAATTAAAATGGAAATGTGTTCATTGCACTCGTGGAGGTCATTGTAGTTCCGACCACCAGGAATGTTTCCAGCCAACGGCCAATCAGCTGCTCTGCCAAAGCCCACTGGAACACTGCCCTCCTAGCAAAGAATGGAACAAACCTAGAAATAAAAAAAGAGCATTTCAATAAAACAGAAAATCAAGCACAACATAACATAACTGAAATTTTGAGCTTCTGAATTATAGGGACAAACTTAATTAACTCACTGCTGGTCAGTAGGTACAGCAGTGAGCTCCTTTTGATTTCACATAACTAAAATGAGTTCTCGAAACATTCTTGAGAATGTGGTCTTGCATCTCGAAAATATACTCAGACAAAATTTTATTGGTTTCTCCACCAAAAGCATCAGGAGGTCACCACTATTTTAGCAACTGCAAGACAGATCATCATCCTTAACAGTATAAGCGATTTCCTTGAATCGCCTATAATGAATGTTCAATTACTTTTAGTACAAATTCTTTGTTTTCTTATTTTAGTTAAATTATAATTTTTCAGCACATAAAATGAAGCAGTGAATTTATATACTCTCAATTATATGTGTGAATCTACAGGAAACTCCATTTGCCAAGAAAGTGTCCTCACATGTAACTGTCATGAAAATCCACCATGAGTAATTTCAAAATAAAAACAAAATTTTTATCAAAGGAGACATATTGATAACACAATGTGCTTGCAATGTGTGTGGTGTTTCATTACCATCTGCTCTTCAAACTTTCTTTGTACACCCCATCAATGCCCAACGAAATGCTGTGCGGGTAAAAAAAGAAATCTTGTAGCTTTAAACTATAAGCATGGAAAAATAAGCAATTTAAAAAATCAGGATTGTCATCCCACTGTCAGAACGTTTAACATCATTAGTAAACCACTTGGAGACACTACTGAATAGATGTTCAAAACAAGTACAAAGCAAGAGTAAATGGGCATAGTTACCTCAAATATATTTTCCATTCCTCATTCTTTCCAAGACTAGCCTTATCTTTGGAAAACTAAAGAGAAGTTCCAAACTTTCCAAGAACTAATCAGCAGTTGTAAATCAAAAATAACTTTCCTTCCTCAACATTGCATCTATGGGTGAACCTTAAAGACAAAACACCCTGTCACTGTGGATGTGCTAGAATTGTGGCCCTCAACAGTTGTTCCTGGGAAATTCTCCATCATTCGACATTTAGTAGCCACTCCTTAGGTATAGGAGACAACTGATACTATTCAAGCAAGTTTGCATAACGAGCAGTGTGCCGATCACATAAGCACAAAGGACTATTGCATAGCTCCAAGAAGTCATGCCCAGATCTCCTCCCCAGGGCTTTTTGGGGAGGGGCCCCATCGGTTTTGTACACTGAACACCAGAGTGCAAGGATAGGGGCTTTGCATAACATTCCACCAATGGGCACAATAAATTATTGGCACGGGAAATACGAAATACATGAGAACCAAATATTTATAATGACACTAAGATTGCTGGAAAAAACACTCAATATATAAAGCATGAGCACAAGTGTGAACTTTTCCGCTGGACCCCCTACTCATGTTGTGCCAGCCTATGCCTGAAATTCGCGTCATTGCAGTAATGTTTGTATCAGTCTGACTTCGTTCCTGCAAGAAAAAGCATGCCACATTTAGCATCTCTGACTAAGTGGGGAATAGAAAGGCCCTGACGTTCCTGACCTTCCCTTACTCAGAGGGCCCAGAGAGGGACTAAGCACTGTCCTAAAATAAGTTTTCTCATGCTACATTAATACTTGTTCTAAATTCAATTTCTTTATCTTATGATAAATATTTGAAATTTCATTGATACTCTAATTTTGAGTACCAAAAATATTCTACACCCTTTTACTCCCAAATCAATAATCAGTATTGCGTTTCTCAGTATACATTTTATAGTGTAATTTCATCTAATTAATTTCTCAGGAGATGGAAACAATAAGTCTTATTTTCAGCAGAGTGTTTTTACACAAACATTAAACAATGTTCATTTCTAGTATATCATTTTATATTTATTCGGTTAAAGAATATGAAAAATATTTTAAAGAATCCGAGACTGTGAATTAGAGTGAGATAGGAAGAAAATCCAGTGACAAAAAATGGAATGGGCTTACTTAAATAGCATTATTTCAACGATTAAGAATGTAAATTCAAGATACAAAACTTTCAGAGGGGCCTAAAAAGATACAGACTGTTATAATGTGGGGAGGAGGCCCAAAAAGAAACTATACATGTGAAGAAGAGGGTAGTGACAAAAACCAAAATTATGATTTTAACTCTGCAGTAGTGACGCCCTTTTTTGTAACATAACCGGTGACGCTGGGTCTGTGCGACCCACTTAATTTTTCAGTTATAACTATTTTGTTTTGAAGGATCATGACAATGATACAACAGAAATGGCGTTTGCTCAACTTTCATTGATAATTTTTGTTATTTCCCTAAAAATAAATACTGATTACATTATTTGCATTTAATCACGATTTTCCAGGCAGTTTTGTCACACTTTTTGCATGCTTTATCCACAAAAAAGTGTAAAAGTTTTTTTTTTTTTTTTTTTTTTTTTTGGGGGGGGGGGGGGGGGGTGAGGTTGTATTTGTTACATTTCTCGCTCAGTTTCTGACATCTTTGGGAATCCCGAAGCAGACGCTGTTTTACAATTGATCCATTACTTGTTCAGTACACAAGTTTTTCATAAAATGTTGCATTTTCATATTTGCACTTGTGTTGGACAGCAATATAATATATGCATTGATCGCAATAACATTCTACATGTGGTAGAACATTAGCATCGGCCACCCACGTGCACATCAAGCATAGCTGTAGGAAACACATTTTGTTGACAATATCTATTCCTTTCGTGAGGCTGTAAAATTTAATTACTTGTAGTTTCCATCCGTCACCAGTAGTTTGATCAATTTTCTGCAATACGAGAGCAAAGGCACTGTTGAAGAAACTTATGAGAACAAATCACAAGCACATATCTACTACCTGGACACCAATAGTGACATCAGGTCCGTCAGACCTGGATATGAAAAATGAGATGTCCTAGTCACAAGAATAGATAGAAAAAAGTCTCAATGTTGTGGCTGCATGGAAGGTGATGAAAAGATACAGCGAATATCAATGTCTTATCTGCAAAACTAACCACTACGACCGTATCAGGAACCCCGTGGGTCTCACAGACCCAGCGTCACCGCTGAAGGGTTAGAGAACAAAAAGGAAGTGTTCCTCAGTCAGATGTAGGGAGTGGATTTTTCGTTAAACATTTTTTTCCATTGCTTCAGGGCATAGCTACATGAAATTTCTTGACATTTCGTTAAAACTGGATGCTATGTAGATTGATATGCAAGTGCTTATTTGGCCTGTTTTTCCTGTGGGTGCATATTCTTGTAATTATAGGAGTAGTTTGCATATTTTGTTAAAATAGTAACTTATCTCTAAAACATTTCATCTTTTCATAGAATCTACTATTTATTTGTTAGCGTTTACTGCTTTGTTTTTGTTAGCATTTGTTAGCTTGCCAAAGTTTGCAATATCATCTTTTCTATAGTTAATAAATACTGGTGCAAATGTAGGATATTTCTTGATATCTTCTTTTTTAAACCAGACACCAAACCAGTACTTCACTATGATACATATTTACTTCAGTTATTTCTCCTGCAAAGTAAGCTAGGTTATATTATGCATACACAAAAATATCTTTTTGTTCCACGCATGCTTCTCCTGAATTTTGTCAAGAAAGGTTTATACTGGAAATGAGATGTTAATTTTAATTGGATATTGAAGTGCAGATTTCAAAATGTTTAGGTTATAAATAAACTTTTTTAAAGCATATTTCAAGATTTTTTAAGGGCAAAAAAATCCGCTCCCTAGACACAAGTTACAACATTTTTATTAGCAAAACAATTTCAGTCAATTTGTAACAGTAAAATTGTTTTGACTTAATAGTAAGAATTAGTTAAAAATTTTAAAAATTCTCTCAGGAGGCCTCTTCAAAATTAGGGAGTCTTCTTATATTCCGAATCGACATATTCGGGTAAATATGATAATAAGTTATCATCAAAAGTTAGTCAAAATTTAATTTATAATGCTGTTGAGTGTGGTACTTTCAGAAGCAGTTTAGGATGTAGTCCAAATTTTCTTGTGCACATATAATAAACATATTTTTTCTTAACTGCTGAAGATTTCCTCAACCTATCCACCACTTTCAGAAATACCATCACTGTCTGAACCATTAAGAATTACATGTAATTCTTCCCTGCTTTCACACATTCGTTTGCTGAGCATGGTTATCTTGCCTTGCATTACAGTATGTACACAGCATATGTAGCTATGAGACTTATGTGATATCTGATGACAACTTAAGGAAACAGGCCAATGACCCCCAAGCCAGTTAGAACTACTTCAACAAGCAGTCCCGCCATATAGAACATCTGACCAGATGGTGAGAAATGAAGCTGTTAAACTGTTTTGCAGGGTGGGATAAAGAACTGGCTTTGCCAGTGAAAGCTAAAATCACGTACCGCAAAGGGTGAACAGAAAGAAGTTCCAGTAAAGAAAGTATACTCACAATTATTTCACTATCTCAAGGGATTCTAACCAGATTGTTTACCTATTTCTACTAGTGTTCCTTTCTGACGAACTCCTGTGGGTACACCAACAAAGGATAGATTGTTTATGCAATAACAAAAAACATTAATTGCGATAAATTAGCATGTTTATTAAGAGAAATGGTAACTTGTTGCATAAAATCATACTTGGTGATAATTTATATGGTGTATGTACAATTTACAATGAGAAATTAATTAGATGTGTCCAATAAAACGATGCATTGCACTTTGACAATCATAATTAATTTAAGAAAATGTGTTATAAACGATATATAGCAACATTGATAAAATACTGTAATAAAATAAAAACAGGAAAGTGGAACGAAGTGGAAAGTGGAAAAAATGGAAGATAAGTCACATGCAACTACTACTATGTAGTTCCTTACAAACTTAAGAAATATATTGATTATTTGAGAAAGTTTCTCAGTCAGAAAAACTAACAAAAAGATATGGTTATAAATTCAATTTAAAATATTGTATATCTTATGTGCAATCCATAATCCAATTCAATTTAAACCAAAATTTTCGAAGATATTTTACTTGTGGTAATGTAAATATGAACAAATAATTCTAAAAATACAAAAATAATACTTTACACAAAGTTTATCCACATTGCATGCCATTATGTGTAATTACTGAATACTACATTGACTGCTTTGAGGAGAAATCCTGACAAGTTTTGACATTAGTTGCATAAGGCACAAAGCATGCTGAAAGCTCAGAAAGAATTCAGTTAGTTTACTTGCAACCAAATCCAATGCTACAACTTGTAATGGAGCAATTGAAATTCAAATTCAAAACTCAGAAGATAGGTTGGCAAATGTGATAATGCAATATGTCATCATCCAAAAGCTAAAGAATGCACTGTGCACCAGTGCGAGAATTTAAAGGTGAAGGTCCAGTCCTAGTTTTCATTCATGCTGCAAATATTATAATATTAATACTAATACTAATAATATAATAAAATAATAATAAATGTTAATGTAATAATAATGTAATTTTAAAATAAATATTATTATTATTATCATCATCATCATCATCATCAATCATAATTATTATCATTATTACTATTATTTCTCTAAGATATCGTGAGTCTGTTGAATACAAAATCTACTCAAGGTTGCAACCAACTTCCTATGGAGCAGATCTAGGGACTGTCTCCAATACTTTGTGCAAAATGTAGGCTGTTCTCAATAAAACTATTTTAAAATAACAAACAACATACTTTGTACATAAATTTCCATACACACTGCCCGTTAAAACATCTTCAATTTTTTTTCATTGTACTAGGTTTATAAATGGTAGCCATTTTTGTTTTACGCAGTGCATCATTTTTCCCCAATAGTAGATAATTACTCTTTTCTAGGCATTAGATTCAGTATTCTCTCGCCTACAAATAGAAATATTATTTTCTAACAATCTATGATTTCATTTGGGAAATATTTGCAATGACATCTATGGAACACAAATGAACCAAGTTTAATTTTCAGAGTTATTTCTTAAAGAAGCTATAGAATCACAGCATTAATTCTTTCTGTGCTTTTACACACAACAGCATAGTTACTTTTTGTAAAGTATCATTGGTAAGTAATGTACCACTTGAAATTTACAGTCTTAAAATTGCAATTTTTTTCTTTTTTCAAATAATAAAAAATTTAAGATATTTATGAACAACTAAAATATTAGAAAATTTATATGCAAAATATGCATTTGTTTTTCAAGATGGTTGAGTGACCTATTTATTAAATTCTGGACCACTTAAAAAATCTATTGCCCCTTGGAATTTAACCAAGTTCTGACATTTTGCAGAACAAATTCACATCTCTGATAAGTATCGGAATGAAGAGCGCATTAACACCCCACATTCGGATTTTCTTTATTTCCAAATTAGAATTTAAGGTGTTTCTCTGCCTCCTTAGTTAAGTTTTGGATTGCATTGCATGAAATTATCTACAAGTAGACAATTTTTTCTCCAAATCTCAGATAACAATATCCTGTTTGTTTGCTGCTATCATGCGATCAGTTTGAATTTGTACATCACACAATAACGTACACAGAACAACAGACGTCACCATTTGAGCATGTGTTTAGAATTTCCAAGGGTGAAACATTTGCCAGGAGGTATCTACACACTATCTTATCTTTTCAGTATTCAGTCTTTGCTAGAAGCTGAGACAATATGATCAATGGTTTCAACTTGCTCGAGCAAATGCCGTATTTATTATATTGTGTCATTTTAGAACCGCTTTATCAGTGTCGTATTCACAATGCCTGATCTTGGCAGCCATTACAAATGCCTCTGATTCTGGCTGAAGCCAAAAATTCTTCTTCTTTTAAGCCACACAAAGGATTGCTCTTTATTGACCTGCACCTTCTCCATTATTTAACATTTTTTGTGTCTTACTTTTCATGTTAAGTTGTTTTAATTATTATTATTATTATTATTATTATTATTATTATTATTATTATTAAATAAAAATAAAAGCAAAACCCATTTTACTTCAAAAACTTTAATGAAATTATTGTTCTTTAGAAGAAGAATTAAACTGAAGTGGTTATTAAAGTCAGTAGTTAATCTAGCACAGATTATATACAAAATACAGTGCTCCCAGAAACCAACTGAAAATCTACCATGTTACTACCAACCTTTCTACATATATTAGTTATCCCAATTCAAGGTTCACTATTTTTTCTCCACACCATCTTTGCGACACTGATGTTTTTTTATTAGTAACAATCACCAAATTTAATAAAACCGCTATTACCATGGACCACAAATCAGAATTTTCTAGATTATAGAAATTAAAGATTTATAAGAACTCCAAGATTATAGTACTAATTAATAAGATACAAAGAATCAAATTCATTGAATATATACATTCAATGTCATTGAATATATACATTCAGTGTCATTGAATATATACATTCAGTGTCATTGAATATATACATTCAATGTCATTGATCACTATCTTTATACTGCCAGGAACCAAAATATATCCGCACAAAATAATTTTAAGTTCATTCAAGCATTACAAAACATGACAGAATATCTTCAAAACCTGTTCTAAAGAGGAAAAGGAGGAGGAAAGCAACACCTCAAACCACTGAGAATTCAGCTCAATGTTCACAATATTCATTTGCAAATGACACTCGCACCAAGTCAATAAAACTGGAGATCACTTATTCATCTGGTGTCAATTTCATACAGTTATCTAAAAAATGGAAGCTACTTTCTCAAACACTCAAATTTTAAAGATGTAGAATCACTGTTACACATCACACACTTCCAATACTGTATAACTTTCTCAAATATAGAAAAAATAAGATTCTTCAAGCAAGATTAAAGAACATCAAATATTTCAAGTGTAATGAATATTTTCACAATTCTTACATAATGTTTTGATAGTGCCCAGACTACGCAGACGGATCACTTGCAGCAATTGCCTGGTGCCTTCTGCTGCTCTGATTCCACCAATCGTCTGGTTTGACCACTAGATCCAGCACCAGAGACCTGCTCGTTCTTTGGAAGTTTCTTGGCTGCAAACATAAATCATTACCATCACAACAATAGTACTAGTGGGAATACAAGGCATACCAAAACATTTCCTTTTCTGAGAGTTCTCACTAGAGAATGTTTTTTCATGTAAAAACGTATGTTCACAGAAAGAAGATACACATTCAATATTTTTTTTTACAATTTACATTTTGAATGAATTTGAAACATTCTTTAAATTTCGATATTACTGTTTTATGCAAAACTACACATTTTGTTACGTTTTAATATTTATATTTCACAGAACATTTCAGATGCAATGTATGATTCTGGATTAGTCTTTCTTACTAAGCAATGACATACTACACTGCTTTTATGACTACCAGTCCCAGAAAAAAAAAAAAATATTGTCAAACTCTCCTTTTTCTTGGGAACTACATTCTCAGAATCAATGATTGACAGGGTTTTGTAATTTCAACCTTCCACATGGATGCTGATGTTGTATTGAGCCCATGTGTAACTAGAAATTTTTTTTAAAGATAATTGTCTTAGCACATTGTCAGATGGGGAGGAGGGGAGGGATGTTTCCTTTAACTCTAATACTCCAGGATGAATCACTGGCCAAATGATACTATTCTTGACTTGAGCACCAGCTACTCAAAAACAACTTCTACAAACAATTAACACATAATCAAAGATAACTCATGTGTCGAAATTAGTGTGCAATTACTTCCGAGGAGGTAGAACTTTCTTTCAGGTGCCCAAATCCATGTTAAGATCTGATCGATGACATTCTGTGCTTGGGAAATGTTTGTATATAGTAATTTTAAACACTGATTAATTTTTATTTTAGATATTTTTGATAGTTTCTTACATATTTTTGAGAGAGAAAAAAGATACACTTATATGTTCATATTTTGTGACATCTTTAAAGACCTACTATTGAATGAAGTTGTGCAGAAACCATACAAGCCACAAGAATCAACATGAAAAAGGTTTTGAAAAGTGGAGGCATATCCTGAAATTTTATTAGTAGGGATGCAAGCCAGAAATTAGTTGTGTAAGGGATGCGCAAAAGGTTTAACATATTCACTATTAGAAAAATAGAAAATCCCCAAAACATTGTTTCAGGACATTAAGTTGTCTCTAAGACTAATGAAATGAGGGAGATTTACACATTATGGAACAATACAATCCTTATTCACTGAACACATTTTGGGTTTCTGAAAAAATGTAATGGAAAGTTTGATATTCATATTTTTTTACTAATATTTATTATGTTATGTACATAACAAAGAATTATGAAATATATTCAGAAATGTAAGTGTAATTAACACTACTGTGGCTACAAATGTTATTCATAATGATTATAATTTTGAAAAAATTATATTTGAAAGTCAACACAATCATCAACACTATGCATGCTAGCAGGCTCTGATGAAACAATTCCCTTGGTTTTTTACTATCTTGCATAATACTAAAAGCAGAGTTGTCCAACTGGCGACCTGCAGTGGCATTTACTGTGGCCCATGAAAGGTTATTAGTCAAAAGTTAAAGTCCCTTCCATCCATGTCAGGCGAGAACATTGCAAGCGCCCTGCTGGGGTCATCACCCCCTCAAACACATTCAGTCCTGAGGGATATACCCCATGGTTACCTCCTGGGTCCTGGGCAATATAGCCATTATAAAAAACGTTTTAGAACAAACACTATTGTATAAAACAGTTTGAAATTGATAAAATCTTGTTGTATTGTCTTCTCTCTTTAAGTCTGTATGTATTTTATGATTACATGATTGTAAGATAGTTTCTTAGAATAGAATTATAAGAAAAACATGTCAATTTTATATTTTTGAAAAAAGTAACAATGCTACAAAATATGGAGGAAAATGCAGTGAACTTCATATGACAACAATACTGGTGCACTATAATTATATTTTGTTGAAGCGACATTTGCATATCTATTTATTTCTGCCATTATTTTTAGAAATGTATTGTGGTAATAAATGATGAAAAATAGTCCAGGTCAGTTGAGTCTTTATTTTACAGGAAATTTTATTTCATTTGTTTTCTCAACCACTGGTAATATAGATTGTTTATCAATCTCACAGCATTCTAAAAATTGCGAATTCATGAATTTGAGAAGACTCGCCAATAGAATCATTTGCATCATTATTACTCTCCTCGATATAATTTTCATTGTACAAAGACAATGGTCCATGTATAAAATAGTCATCCTCATTAGAAAAAGCCAGTACTGATCCACGATTCAAAAACTCTCTGAACTGCTAATTTTGAGAGTCGCTGTGAATTTGACATCTTCTAAATATCTGTATACGTTGCTGACATTATGAACACTGCTTACAAAGAAGTTCTGAACGTGCCCTGAACAACAGCCGCAAGTACAAATATATAATCACTTCCTGAAAAATTGCAAATACTTGCAAAAAAAGGGCACACATTGGTGTTTATCCTGTGACCATCGTAATTATATTAAAGAAGCATATTCTAGGTGCCTACAAACATCCGGCAGATGTTTATAGCCTGATAAAGACTATAAATCAAGAACATGTGAAATACATAAATCACACAATCAGCAGTATCAAAGATGACGTATCAGATACGTTACATTATGCATGAATGGCCAGATATCATGAATGGTTCCATTTCAGAGAAGCCAAAAAAGCTGGAGAGACTGACACCAGGAAGTCAGTTGTGGATCATATGAGTATTGAAAATATGGTCCACAACAATGAAATATTTTAGTTGTGAAGCATTGCAATTTGGACACCTCTGACTTATAGTATAGATAAAGTTATGGTAATGCTGCAACAAAAACAGCAATATTTCGGCAGAACGTTCGTATTATACGGACCTAATACTGAAAAAAAAAAAAATCTTGTTTCTTTATAGAGAAAATAACTTCCTTTAACATGGTTTAGTCAAACTACGCTTTCTCACCCTTGATACAAAAGAATTGGTTTACAGCAAAACAACCATAACAACCCTAGCAGCAAAACCGTAAGCAAATTTTCACCAAAATTGATATTCCAGGATTGATCTGACGAATGCAGTAGCTCACTACATGAAAGATGATGCTTTATATAAAGCAGTGAGGACATTTTCAATTTTTCTTCTTCTCAATTTGAAGCCTTTTTCTTTCACACTGGATAACATTAATGCAAATCTAATGAGCAACCTGCAAAAACTTGTCAGAAAGAGAAAATTGAGCCATTTTTACCACAAAATTCTCTTTCCACAATCCCACCTTTCTTCAATTGGAAATCATATTTCATGGATTTTAGTTTCACTTTTAACACTTGCAAAATAGGACACAATTTTCTGATTAATAGTTAAATGACACTATATAGTTAAATTTTTTGAAGTCTTCAAGTACTTTTAAGGATTTATTGTGCCAAAATATGATAGATGCAAGTTTTGTGGTATGGTAAGACCATTATACATTGATTTATTTAGAGCGGCCCCTGACATAAACCAGCTGTTATGGTGTCATCGAATTGGGAGCTTACAGATCACTACAGTGACATTCAACCTTCTGATTGGATAAAACCATAACAGCTGATTTATGTCAGGAGCAGCTATAATAAATAAACCCAAGTATATATTGTGAACATTTTTTGTACTTATGGTCCTTTGGTGTGGGGACATAGATGGTCACGTGCTTTCTTTGAAGAACTAGTTCAACATTCACTGCATTCCTCTGAATGTTCAATTTTATCTACATTGACAGAAAATTACAATGTGGCATGGTTGAGTAGAGTATGCCAAAGTTTCCACAATGCAATTACCTTGGTAATGTGTTCAAATTATTTGGTAAGCACCCAACAAACATTGAAAAACAGAACTATCACTTAAGAGTTAGGAAATGTTCTAATAATGTCCTAAATGATGAATCAGTCACTCTTACTTAAACAAGATAGAGGGGGGAAAATATGCTATGAACCTCACTGCTCCCCCTTCCCTCTTGCAAAGTGAATGCAAGAATACATAACATAAGAATACATGTTTTTGTTTAGATTGTTCTTTAGCATATTAACCTTTCCAAAGAGTTAACCTTATCTACGATTTGTGGATGCCATAACTATGCCCAAAACAGAGAGTGTTCTTACAAGACAATTTAGGCAACTCCAATCAAATACAGCAAACTTTACTTTAAACCCTTGCTTGACCTTGGCACCTAGTCTTCTTCCAAAATATGCTTAAGGGGACCTGGACGTCAATCTCCATTTTCCAGTGATATTTTGAAATATAACAAAACAAAAACTTTTATAGATATTGTGATGAAATTTTAAACACTTAATCAATGAATTTTTGCCTTTATAATGTATTTTTAATCCCATGGATGCATACTTTTGGTAACATGAATCATTACATAATATATTAAATTAGGTCTTAATTTTTATTTTTAGTACTATTTCAATACTAACCAAAATATTAGGTGTATGCAAATTTTATTTTATAAATTAATAATTTGCTGCAATAACAGACTAATATTTACATTTCATTATGTCCAGGGAAATGAAAAAAAATTCTTCAGTAGTCAATTTATTTCCTAGACATTTTTAAAACAAATGACTTGCTCCAGCTTAAATTTTTTAATATATCACTGAATAATTTGCTTCATTGTTTAGGTAATGGGCATACTGTAATACACGCAAAATTGTTTTTCTAGCTTCAATGATTTACGAGAGGTACTTCAGGACACAAAAACTGTCACGGAAAATTGAAATCTAAGATATGAAATGTCTACTCAAAAGAAATTCTGAAAGCTGATTCACACTAATTAATACATAATCACAATTATTTACACTATTCACAATGTCTTGTTCCCTGCCAACAATGTTTCAATTTCTGTTTTGAAGGCCTGGAAAATCTTTAGATCTAACCCGTTTTTGCTGATGTGTAAACATTTCCTTTTCAACACGACTTTTACAAATATTTGGGTTGACTACAGTAACATTTACATTCACAATAAAACCTTTTCACTCTCTGCATTTTAACAATATTGTTGAAATATAGCACAAAGTACAACTCCGAAACAAAACAAAACGCATGCAGGTAAACAACCTGTAAACAAATTGTATTGAAGAAAACATCAATTGCGATTTATCCCTATACTCAATATAGTCATGTTCTTCAAAGAGTTTACTTAGGTGCGTGTGTGTGTGTGTGTGGGGGGAGGGGGGGAGTGGCTGACACTTGTCTGACAGCTGGGCATTTAAAAGGCAGGTGTCAAATATGCTTTTAAAAGGTACTTAAACATGAAAATAACATACCAGAAAGATTTCTATTTTAGGACCTCTCAAGAGCTCCTTAACACTTTTCTTACAAGGGTTTCTTCACTGTTCAAAACCAATAATTTTCTTAAATACTTTAAGGTGGATTACAACAATCCCTGGCTAACATTGTCAACTGAATAACTACACAATTGGAAAACGGGTTAGTTGTGCTTTTAATCTACATAGAAATAAGCGCCATACACAAATGCAAAGAACTCCTAGCCAAGCTTTGTACACACAGAATTACAATGCACAGAATTCTTTCTTCAGAATTTCTTTGAAATCTACTTACAAAAGGAACTGAGAAAAAAAAGAACAGATTTGTAGTTGTAAAACAATGTATTATGTTAGATCTCAACAAAGTTGAGAATGATGTTTACAGGAGTGCACCACTGTCTGTTTACACCCCAAACGATAAAGACTGAGATATAAGGATACTCAAATCAAATTAAAAATGAGACCATGCCAAACGGTTGCAGGAAAAAGCGTGACTGTCGCGAATCTAGTCTTCCCGATGTATATTTTAGCAGTATTTGAACATGTCTATGCCTCGTATTGGAATAAATAAAAATTTACTTTTCTCTGCAGAATGAATCAAAATTTTGTTAGGATTCCTTTGACCAACAGAAAATGTGTACTGTAAGATGTGGAAATTTTTTTAACTTCAGTAGTTTCTCAGAATATATACCAAATAAAATTATTTATTATGTAACAAGCAACTAACAGCATAATGAAGAAAATTGTACATTCTTATGACAGTAAAGTTTTGGTACAGTCATGTGTGCTTAAAAAAAGATAAATGAAGAATACAAAATGTTTAAATTCAACAAAAAAGTAATACAAATTTGATACAAAAGAACTGTTTTTAATTATATTTTAGAAATAGAAAGATAAAAACGAAAAACAATTTAATGTGACAAAAATAAAATAGTGAGAGCAAATCTTGCAAAATGTGTCTCCGAAGATACAGCTTCTTTCCAGTCTCCCATTATTTTACCGATTGCTCCTGATGTCATTATTTTTAAATTAAGAGTTATACTTCATATATGTTTCTTTCGCTCACCTCCATTTTCACTAACACAAAATTTAATTACATTATAGGCAAAGCCTTCCCTCCTCGTGTCAAACCTCGACAAGAACTCGCATTTCTCAAAGCTACATACACAAACAACTCGCTTCATGCTCCTCGCGACTTTTGTTAGCGAAACTGACAATAGACTTTTTTAAACGCACTGCTATCGCTTCCATCATTCTTCAGTTCGAGGAGTTATAAAATTTCTTCATTAATGGAAACAAAAATGTAGATCCTAGATACAGATGGTATAGTTTAAACATTTTTGGTATCTGCAAGTTCCAAAATTAAATACCAATCCACGAAAAAAACTGATGAATTTTTAAAATAATTTTTAATGCACACGGTACCAAAAATATGTACAAATCACCTTTAGTTTAATCAACCAATTTTTTCATTGCAGGCCATTTATTTACATTGAAATGCTGCTTAATTATTTCAATACTAACTAAATATTAGGTCTAAACAAATTTTATTTTTTTAATAAAACTTTTCACTCTGCATTTTAATAATGTATTATTATTGACATATACCTAAAAAAACACCTCTGGAACGAAACAACACACGCGGGTAAACACAGCTTGTAAGCAAGTAGTATCTAAGAAAATATCAATTGTGATTTATCCCTGTTTATGCCAATTTGTATTTCTAAATAGATAATGAGATATTGAGTATGATCTATTTCTAAATAGATAATAAGATCTGTGATACACTACTCATCATATTGTGTAGAACGAAAGTAGGAAATCTGGAACTCGAGAAGACATGCATCTGCATACATCATATCTGACTCGTCAAAGAATCAAAATTGTATATGTGACTCGATAAATATTATTATCAGACAATGCTAAAAACCACTTTAAAGAGGTTCAAACACCTTTGTAAACCACGAACTACCTAAAAAAAAATAATCAGAGTTTCAAAACAATCCAGAAAATATATTGTTTTCTACAAACTGTAATAGTAATTTTAATAATGATGCACCAAATTACATCTAGTATTGATGATTATGTTTGTGTGAGTGTGTGTGTTTTTGACACCAGATATACTCCCCTTTTCACTAAAAAAGAAGCCAAAGAAAGGAAGTTTCATTTGTTTTCCTGCTTTAAGCAATATATATGATTCAAGGAGGTAGTAGATTTCAATCACCACCTTCTGAAGTAAACAAATTTCAAAAAGCCAAATAATCACTGAATTCTTTATCACCCTTTAGAGCAGTCATCTTCCCAACACAGCACTGTAAGGTCAATGTAAATTAAGGGGGTAAGGTCAATGTAAATGTATGAGAGGGTAAATGGCAAAATCGTAAAAGAATGTTTTTATTAGACAGATCCATACTGCCATGGACAATTGCATCTCATGAGGGCTAATTCCACAGAAGCTTTTCAAGGGTTCTAAAGAATACTGCATGAAGGATAGGGTACTAATGTCAAGGGTATATTCAGAAGAAAGGCGCAAAGTGCCGGTCATATTTGATGGGTGGTTCCTCCCAATTTGCTATGACTATACTGTTACAGGTTTCTTTAGATAAAAAGAAATTAGCATCTGTTTTATAAAGATATTACAAGGTGTTACTCAAGAATTTCCTCAACTCTAATTTAGAACACTTAGGAAAGATACAAACAAATCTTATGTCATGTTACATATTAAGGGTAAATAAAGATCTTTGCAAAGATCAAAGATCAAAGATGTCAGGGCTTCATCAGAGGGGCTTGTTCTTGAATGGTTCCAAAGAAAACTGGAAAATTTTACAATATAGCAAGACACTGTAGCCAAATTAGTTATGGTATTAAATCAATATTTTGTTTTTTTGTTTTTCAAGAATCATTGAATAGGTCATAGTAAAATTCAAATTATTCCATACTTTATCTGAAAGTTATAAGAATTTTAAATTTGGATTTTTAAGTTTTGGAATAAACGGTGGGTAAAGTTACAATTAGGTAAAACTAATCACCAAATTATCTAAGAACATTCGGGATCCTGGGATTTGGTTACAGTTAAATTCAAAACATTAGTACAATTAAGTTTTCTCAAGTTTTGAATATTTAATTCCATTGTCACTGCTATTAATAAAACAATCATACTTCAAATACTAAACTTAAGACTCCACATGAACTCAAATCTTAAACAAGTTATTCACACAAAGATAATTATTGTACTACATTGTAATACACAAACACAAGGCAATTGAAAGAATTGATAATATGTAACAAAATAAAATATTTTTACAATAATTGTGACAGAATAGCTTGTTTAAGATATTTAATGATCAATAGATAAGAAAAATTAATGTTATATAGATTCATTTATTTATTGCAATATTTCCTGAATGCTGGTAATTTTTGTTCTATGCTTAATAAATTAATAATTTGACCAGAAGTGAAGACAAGAGGGCCTACAACTTGAGATCCTTTTGCACAACTTCACCACAACTTTCTACTTAATTTTCCAAGAATAATGAAAATTTAAAAAATAATAAATCTGTAACATTCCCTGGGTATTATTTTTATTCATTATAATAATTATAAATTATATTATCAGAATCATCTTCATTAACACATCTTTGGGTAGGATTTGGTATTTTCTGCTGTGAAACTAAAACTTTGATGGCCTTCACAAATGGAATTAGGAAGTTTTTGTGAAAAACAATATTTTATTCAATTCTGACACCCACAAAGCCTGTGCTTCTATATATAGTTGAATTTTTGAAAATTGTAGATTTGGTACATTTCAGAAACAAGCCCCTCACACAATCCCTACAACGACATTAGCATATCCTAATACCCTAAGTAAAAATTGCTGTATGGAATAGCAATACGTTAATTACAGAGATGGTTTATTCACAATAGTTTAATATGCTCCATATCTAATGTGTCCACTCATCGATCTTTCAGGTGTATGAGGGATGTAACGGCAGCCAGACTGAAAGGAATAGAAATTGCTCCCTTCCTCCTGAGTGTGAAATTTGGAATTGTACACAAACAACAGCTTATTGTATGGAGTGAAACATAGTGGGTGGAAAAATTTTTTTTCTTCTGTTTTTTCTTGGTTGAACAAGAGTTGTTTAAAAGCACAGAACAAAAGTAGTCACAGCCTTTCTTAGAACACTCACTTTGCTCCAATAAAGAAAAAAGATTGTTACAAAGGCTTATGTATCCAGTGATCTTTGGCAAATAGTAAACTAAACTAAGGTTATTCAACCTTCTACTGTTGTTCCTATGAACACTTGGGATTTTCTAAATATTCACAGTTCACAATATTCACAAGTTTCCGATATCTTCTGAAATAAAAAAGTAAATATCTCAAAAGAGGTACTGATATTGCGACAGTTTGAAAACCGATAAGTAGTGTGCAAGAGAAACAATTGTACAATAAACTTTAGATCAAATTAAGTTTTCTTATATACGATTAGAAAAACAAAAACATGTCAATATTAAATTTGCAGAATTTCTAGAGGCTTTCTTATCGAGACCACTCTCAGATAAAAAGACTTCAAAAACAATGTTGCCATATCTACTTTCACCATCACTTCCACTTTTATAAGCAAATTCAAAGCCCATAAGTGGCACACCTGTAAGTATGCAACACCTTCGGTTTTGACCATGGACTTAGTACCTTTCACACACTATGTTGAGATTTACTTTGTTTCACCTATATTATAATACTGATCAGCAAAAAAGAAAACATTAAATATTTATTTCTTCGTTTTTCTATTTTATGTTACATCTTAAACAAATATTTGAAATTAATTAATGGAGTTTTTCATAATATTTTTGTTTATATACAACACATAGCACCTTACTACTGACAGGTCTCCAATTATTCAAACCAAAAAGTCTCTTAAGACTTAAAATTTTCTAAATCTGTGTATGCGAGAGAGCATGCAAGTGCAGGTGTGTACAAGATTCCCCATCCAAAAGTGTACGGTAATAAGTTAATAATGTGAATTTATGCAAATTAATTACTAAGAGACTGGCAAGTTATTTATCACTCAAAGAATTATGTTCATAATGGTAAGAAGGAAAAGAAAGAAGAAAAAAAGGAAAAGAAAAAATGTTACTGCTATCAAAGCAAAGAAAATATTCTGAAAGAATTCTTACCTATTGCTAAAAATATCTCATTGACATTCATTGCAGTCTTAGCTGAAGTTTCCATAAACAGAAGTCCATTTTCTTCAGCATATGCTTGCGCCTCATCATATTCAACAACACGTTTGTTGGCTAAATCTGCCTTGTTGCCAGCAAGTGCAATAACAATGTTGGGGGAAGCTTGCCTTTGTAACTCTTTCACCCACGTTTTAGCACGTCCAAATGTGTCCTACGAAGAGAAGTAATGAAGTATAAAGGAACTACTAACTTTTATGAGTGTTCAAATATAAAAATGCACAAAACTACTTACTTGATTGGTAATATCATATACAACAATTGCAGCCTGAGCTCCACGATAATACATTGGTGCCAGGCTGTGGTATCTCTCTTGTCCAGCTGTATCCCAAATTTCAAATTTGACTGTAGTATCTTCTAAGCAAACTGTCTGTGTCAGAAAGGCAGCTAAAAAGAAAAAACAATTTCTGTATTATCTAAAAGCACAGTCTCCAAACTTAAATTTACATCTTTAAGAGCAATTAAAAATTTAAAAAGTTACACAGACAATGAACATTTTAAGTCTGAAATGGAGAAAAAAAGAAATTATGCTTTCTTTTTTGCAATCAGCTTTTGTCCAAACACTTAAAAGGAACAGGTGTTTCAGAAATAATCAGGAACAAATAGTTTAACAGAAATTAGTTATCACATTTTCACAATAACTTACATAGCCTGTACATATTGAATCTGAAATCCCTTGGCTTTTTCAAGTCAAGCATGAAAAGGAATGCCTACATGAATGAAGAAACAAACATTTGCATTAAAGGCTTTTAAAATCAAATTTCATGTTCTTATCAGCAAAATTAAATTTAAAAAATACTATAACTTCAAACCAACTTAATAATCAACTAAAAATTGAACAAATAGAACAAGGTTTACTGTAAGAAATATTGGCATAAAGAGTCACCCATTCGACTTTCTCCCCCCCCCCCTCCACTTCTTTAGGGTGTTTTCTACTTAAACCAAAACTTAAAGAATTTTAAAAAAATGTGAATCAGTAAAGTTTCCTAATTTTCAAAAATCACATTGCCATCTTCTCAAGTTGAAAAACTATTCTGACCACATCTATGGGGGTTTTCAGTAGGGTTTCTTCAATCTTGACAGCCAATGAATATCATAATTACATAAAATTACTCTCAGCACAAAAACTTCCCTATTTCATAATTTTATTCCTCAAAATTCTTTCGAATTTGACCTTTTGCCATTAATTAAAACAGGAAATCCTTTCCAGAATTGCTTCTGTCAAAATTCTAATCCAAAACGAAGCAACTTTTCACTTCAATGCAAGTATGAACATGTACAATATAAATGTCCTAAAAGATGGATTCTGTTTATCTCCCGAAGATTAATTTCTCTCTTGAACAAAGAAAGTAATTCATGCAATAAAATTAATGAATAGAATTCATGAACTAACTTCATGTAAGCATAGATATTTGAAAGTAATTCTTCCAAAATATTGTAATATTATCATTGGTCCATAAAGCTACTTTTATTTGTAAGAACTACTTATTGTCTTATAAATAGAAGTGAATTTTAATAAGTTCAAAAATTATTTAATTGTCTTCAATTTATTCAATTACAATTAAAATATCTAATCAAAAGTTTAAAAGAATAAACTCAGTTTCAAATGAACCAAAAATGTGCACCTGATTCAATTAATCACAATTCACTAAATTAACTAATGCACATTTATGACCAGAAGAAATACACAATCTAAAAGCTCCTTATTAAAAAAAATTACTTTGCTCAATATAAGAATTAAATGAAAAATAATTTTTAAACATTCTTATTTTGATATGAAAATTGTAATGAATGTGCAAAAATTATTTAATAATAATTTAGTTGAGCTACCTTGCTTGTTTAAATAATTTATTTTTTAAATAAAATATTGCCTAAAGAATTCTTATCACTTCAAATTTTGCATTCTTAAGAAAATATAACACAGCAAAATTGTAACAGCTCTAGTAATAACACCAAGATATCAATTTTAAGTTACTACAGCACACAAAATTACATTAGTCACCAAAGCTAGCCCACGACCAACAACTGTAAAAATTATTTTATTTTCAGTTCCACTAAATATGGCCCTTTGGTAAGGTCTCTTTCAAATTAATGTAAATTAAAGTCCCTATCTGCATTTGTATTCATTCAAAAAATTGAATCCAATTCTTAATGAAGCCCTGGCAGTTTTCACCACTAACTGAATATGTAGCCCATTTAGTTAATAGTGCTCTCGTTCACAGCAAAATTCAGAAGAAAAACTAAGTTTAAACAAATTAAAGAACAAATAGGTTTGCAATTCTGACAATATTGAATTTCCATAAGTTAGTATATTACTAAACACTTTTAATGCAAATGAATCTGATCAAAACCATGCCAGAACCTACACACTATAACGTATGGTTTCTGTGATAAGATTATTATTCGTGATACATTAGGATGAGCATTTATTTGATAGTCAATGGGAGAAATAAAATTAAAATATCCAACTTCATAAACAAATAGCAAGCAAAAAAACAGTTAAACTAAAACTATTGTGAAACTACACCATTAAAGAGAAACAAATATTACAGCATTTAACTAGTATTTAATGTTTAAGATTTGTAAGATCCATAAATCTTTGTGACAAAGAGCTACCTTTCTCCAAAATTTGAAAACTATAAGGCAAGAATTGCACTGCATTGCAAATAGTATCATAACTACACTAAAATTTCCAACTACTGAGATTTAACAAATGGCTTTAGCAAATTTACTCTTTACCTGCACTCTATTTTAACTAGACTATTATTAAGATTTAGTGATGTCTTACCTCCAATAGTACTTTCTTGATATTCATGAAACTGTCCTTTCACAAACCTCAACACTAAACTTGACTTTCCAACAGCCGATTCTCCTAACAATACAAGTTTAAATTGACAAATTTTTCCTGGTCCTCCATTTGGTCTCTGGGCCCCTCCGCGATTGGCCATGGCAGGGTCCTACAAAGCAAACTGTCCACAGAAAAGATAAGTAGTCGATATTTACGTATTATCTCTCAGTCACACATGTTTTCATTAATATCAAGTTGCTTGACTTTGTACAAACTGTACATTACAAGCACTGAGCGCAAAAATACTGCAAGTCGAGAAACTTGCAGCGAACAATCAGCTGACTCTTATTCAGGTTAGCCATACCACCCAAGAAGCGTATTTTTCTGACAGATGAGAGCTCTACGCACTACATCACCCTTAACAACCGGGTGGAAATAAAACGAGATAGCCCACCTCTCACCAATAGATACCACTCCACAAGACGCTTAATGCTAGTTTTCGTCGTGACACATAAAGAACTATTAAATCATTTTACTGTTAATTTGCGACTAACCTACCTTCAGTACAAATGGAATGTGGTAGAATACACGACCGATTGACAACACAAAGCTAACCACAGATGCGTGAATACTATTGCGCACTAATAATTATATCCACCGAACAAACTGGAACGTTTCCCAAAGAAGATATTAAATGCACGGATAAGTTAAAAGGGTAGTTAAAACTCCAATGACCTACACAGAACTTCACGCGCAGCGCACCACCCTCGGCAACAGCCACATCACAACCCAAGGCCCAAAGTATTCCTGCACCCTATCTCTCACTTATTACACACAATATCATATCTCTCAAGCTATTATATTACATCCAACAAAAATGCTCACGCGATGAAAACATTTAAATATTACATTACTTACCGAGATCAATACAGAACAACAAACTTTCAATAGGGGAACTACTTTACTAAGTCACCAACCGGAAATTCATTCTTGCTTCACCGTTGACCATGTTTTCATGAGAGAATACCCCGTTCCTTACGTCATGAGTTTTCCACCGCCATGATATTTTGATTTAAAGTGGAGAGAAGTGGTCATTTTCAAATTGAGTATTTGGTCATTATAGTAAATGACATGTGTGGTCGTCTTATTCTTGGAATAGCTCTACTTTGACTAGCAGTCTTAACTGTTTAGAAACATTTTTATTTGTTCAGTGAAACTTCCTTATTCCCATGAACTAACTCACTTGCTTTAATTTTTCTACTAAATTATTGACGCATTGAATGAAAATGTTTCCTGAAAGAACCCTGACAGAGCTTCCAAATCTCTGAAAAATTATTTTAAAATCAGAAGCACGTTAGGGCAACATGTGAGTAAATGTATTACCACTGCAATAATTGAGAAATCAGACCATGAAGTCCTTTCTTTGTATTGCATCCGGAAAAACAATGTTTCTATAAGTTGAATGAAGAAAATTAGATTTTTATTAGGCCTTTCAGTTACACTCTCAAGAAAATGAAAATTGATATTTTAAAATACTACCTAGTTAATTAATTACTCTCTTAATAACTACGTTGTCATTGAGATATGCAGTCGTAGTCTAATATCAATTAACTGGCCAAATGGTTTGAATCGTGATATGAGCTTGTAAAGAAATATAAATGAATGGCGACTGGAAATTAAAAAGATTCGACATTTTTTTATTTACAAACATTGTCATTGAGAATTAAAATAAATATGTTCGAAAATCATATTTCAAAAATTAACACTTCCAACTAAAAGTACAACCTTGCTTTTCTTTGCAAAGCATTTACTTCTTAACACAAGATTAAGGACATTTTAAAATTTTAAATAAAAAAGAGTTTTTATTAGGATTTTTTACATTTTTATTATTGTAATTAAAGCAGTAATGAAATGTAATAAGTATAACAAGAACGTAAAACTATTAAGAAAAAGTATGGGGAATATCACTAATAGAATCTCTAGTTGACAAGGAAAATACTGTGTACTAAATTCAAAGAAAGTATTTAAAATGCTTACTATTCCACCAAACAATGTGTGTCCTCAATTTAAAGCGTGGCACCTATTCGAGACCGTGCTTAAACATAAAGTTATTCATGCCCTCTGATCTTTGGTTTTAAATACATTAAGCTTATTTTAGAACTAGAGATTTTTTGAAAAGTATTATTAGGCAATTCATAAATATAAAAAATTACACTGCTTTAAACATTCAGTTTTATTTTGCGTCAAGTTTTTGTAACGTCAAAAATTGCACCGTTGCACATTTTTCGTTTTAGAAACACACGCACGCACACATGGGCGCGCGCACGCGCACACGCATGTGCGTGTATGTATGTATGTATGTGTGTGTGTGTGTATATATATATATATATATATATATATATATATATATATATATATATATATAAACATGGGCACTGTGGAAAAACAGGCTTGGAATAGAAAATACACATGGACACCTCATTAAAAAAAATCGCTCTCTTCTAATACATAAACAATTTTTTCTCCTTGCTACGCATATGCCTTGCAGAGGTTAATTTCAATTCGATGTAAATATTTTGTTTTTTTAATGCAAACACCCCACCCCACTCCACGATTCTGGTCGCTCCTTAGATGCGAGATTTCGGATCTTTTATTACAGGGCAAAGGGCTCCGCGGCATAAGGTGGTAAAAAGTTCCTCTAAAGCAAATGGCATACGAGAAGTTACAATGTACTTCTAACATAAACGTAATATTTTTGAAAGTTTTTTTTTGTCCCCGTCCCACCGCCCACACCTCTCTGCGGAATGAAACGGGTTTTTTATTTTATTTTTTCGCCAACTTAACACTATTTACCTTATTGAAAAAATTATAAAATAATTTATACTATCAGATAAACATTTTTTGATATTTTCTCAGCGCCAAATTCAAAGACAGTTTTTTTAATAAAAAATTGTAACTGTCTTAGAACCCTGGCACAGGCTTGAAAGAAATCTCAAACGTTGTTCTCAAAACACAAAACGTGATTTTTTCAGATTTTCTATCGCTGAGCTGTTGTTACAAAAATAAAAATAATTTTAAAATCATAAAAACTTTGAAAATAACTACAACAGTTTTGTGCATTCAATTGAGTATTTACAATACGTTTGTAATGAAAACTGATCTGTTGTCGGAAAAAAACAAAGAATGAAACATATTTGATAATTATACCGACATTATGATTCGCTTTTATAATAACAGAAAAGTGAAATTACTTTAATAACATTTAATATAATAGAAAATATTCAGTGGAGAAAACAGGTTCGCCTTTTTTTCTCTTTGTACACTTGGCATTAAACAAATATAATTTATTAGTTACAATATGTCTTACATTATAATGGGAAACATACTTACGAAATATAACATAATATAGTTTTACTCAACGTCATCCGTATATTTTCACTTTTCCACTTTTTACAAAATTGTAAACGAGCAGTTTTTGCTCTCTAACACACTGTATGTTCACACTAGAACTACCGGATCACAGACAAGTTAGTCACTCGGCGCGTTTTTGAATACGTTTTTGAAGCGGTGACAAATTCCTTGTTCTGAAGATCCGTTAAAGAAAATAGTATTAAACGGACAACGGCCTAAAGTTTTCCGTTTGCCGTCTACGCTTCCATAAATTATACTTAATTCTGGAAAAAATCATTTTTATCGCGGATCCACAAAACGTTGTTTCGTGAGAAACACCTATTTTTCGATATTAGAAATATTAAAACCGCGAGGAAATTTGTAAGAATTTATTTAATCATAATATACGTATGTTCCTTGCAATTTTAAACAATATGGTACATTTACAATAAAATATGTTTTCCGACAATTACATTCAATTTGGGGTATGGCAGGTATGGATGGTGCGAATAGTTAGTATTTAGTACAGCCCCCATTTAGTACGCTTCTTTGCTAATGTTTTCACAAAGAAGCACACAAAGCTCCGTATTCCGTAAGAGGTCCTTCAGCGTTTTTCACTAATAAGATCATTTTCAATTAGTTCCGGAAATTCTGTCCCAAAATCCACAACTACATTTGATTCTTCACGGGATTTGCTTTTCAGTCCCATGTTTTTGTCCCCTAAATTTTAGAAAAGAATAAAACTCCACAAACTCAATGTAATTTGTAGTAACATTTACTTCTGCAATTTCTCTATTAATCCTTTTATATATAAACATTAAAAGGCAACTTTTTTGTATGTTTACATGAATAAGGTGTTAAGTTTAAACGTTTTTAGACACATTCATTTAAAAATCGGTATTTGCCCTCATAAGAACGTAACTGCGAGAAGTCGGTCGTAATAAGTCAACTGTGCTTTCATTTTGTTGCATTACTCACAGTTTGGTTTTCTCCGTATTCACTTGAAGTTCTTCAAATTTAATAAGTTTGACACAACAAACCACGTGTTTGGGAATTTCTTAGAATCTTCTGGCAGGATCCGAAAACAAATTAGGAGCAGGTCCATAAATTACGCGAGGCGATTTTTGCGATTTTTCAAATGTCTCCTTCCCCCCTTGGTGAGATGTCGTGAGATTTGGCTTGACTCCCTCCACCCTTCTAATTTTACATGAGATTTTTCAAATTGCTTATTTTTAATGTAAATGCGTTAATTTGTGATTGATTGTGTTGGGATTTATTTTTAAAAAATCATAATTTGCTTAATTATATTTATTTAAGACTAGAATGATTAATATTTACAAAACAGAATGATTGAATGCACATCTAAAAACAGAAAATATAGAATGCACATCTAAAAACAGTGCAATAATTCACTATCGGTGATTTCTTTAACATTTTTGTAAAAATGCAGTTAATGAGATTTATCTCAATAATAAAAAAGTTGGTAATTTTTGTTAGATTCGTTTTCTCAGTATTCTGTGACATACCCAAATGTCACACGGGTGTAACGGGAATGACATCAAGCATACATGTACGACAGAATTTTGAGGCATCGAGAATGTTACAATTCAGGAAATACGCGCAGCATAGCAACGAACTAATAAACATTGGCATGCCGTGCTGAATGCAAGAAACGCAAATAGTATTGTCGAGGGACGGCACGGCCTGGTGGCTTTAACATGGAAGGGGGAGGGGAGATGAGGAGAGGGTGTTGAAAATCTAGGTCAGACGAGTAGAAAAAATTCTCACTTTCACAGAAGCAGCCGAACCGATCAGATGATAATGAACATTGCGACATAGTAATTTTGCCGTAGTAACTGGTGTTGTGGGTTAATGTTAGATTAAGTATTTCATAATAGTACAGACTAAGCAGAATTGTGTATTTGGGTTTAGGTGGGTAAATGTTTGCGTTTTTATTGGTAGTTAAAATTTGTTATAGTGTGGGAATGTTTGCATTTTAAATATTGATACTTCGTGTGTACGGGTGTACATGAGGATACTCCCATAGAAAGGAATTATGAATTTGAAAGAAATAGTAGTAGTGAATAGGGCTTGCACCCGGAACCCAGTAAGGGAAAGTCGCGCCGCGATAACGAAGTAGATTTAGGAATTTCCAAATAGCGAACTGAGTAGTTAGAAACAGTTGGGAAACATTTAAAGTTACACGGACGATAGGCACATGAACTACACCATAGGGGGACCCAAAACATCCCCTTTTGGAGCAGACGACGGCATCAAATCGACTGAGAAGAATATTCCGTAAGCTCACGAACTTTTATCGAAGCCGTACGGTTTAGAAATGTTTGAAGGCCATAGTACCCTTCATTAATTATGAGCTCAAATTAGGCCGTAGGAATTTTGTAATAAATGCTAATTGTTGTTTGAAAAGAAAAGGGCTGATATTTCATTGTATTGCCACGAATTCAGTAATTAGTAAATTCCACAGAATTCCCAGGAATCTGTACAGTCACACATCCAAGTGCAGCAGATAAGGTGACTATTGTTGTACGTCAAACTCATGCAAGATCTTTGAAATATAAAAAAAGAAACAGAGATAGCTGAATTATAAATCTTTGGAGCAGTAATTTACGAGCATAGCAGGGCATTGAAATAAACAATACTATTGAAATAATTCGTGAATAGAAGTAACGTTACAATACTATGCGACTTATTGCAACATTCACATAACCGCGATAAAAAAAATATTGAGCAAGATTTAGCCATATTTTACATGTTTCAGTGTCAGTACAATTTAGCACTGTTTTTAGCGGAAATATGGATGACCCCGTATCAGTTCTTCACCAGGAGACCGAGACGCGTCGAATGCCACCTCCTACGTCTTGATTGGTGAATGGGAAGTGGTCGAACCGAAAATGAAAGATCCACACTCGCATTTACTCAAATACTATGTAGGAAGTAGCCGATCCGGTGGCCGAGATCGCTAAGGCAGTAGTGCCGTAGCGATCTCGAACCGAAGGATCGCTGGTTCGAGTCCCGCCTCGGGCATGGTTGTGTTGTGTTCGTCCTTTCACCCCCTATTATCATCATTTCGGGGAAGGCAACGGGAAACCACCCTGAATAATTCATCATCCCAAGAAAACCTAACTGCCATATATGGTAGATAGGACTAAAAAAATGTAGGAACTAGTTGAATGCGACGTCGCCGACGCTGAGAACTGTTTTAAAAGTATTGTCGTGTTGAACATTTATGTCATCCATAGCTTTGTTAAACTAAGTTCTTACAGACTCTAGCATTAGACCTATCAATGAATCGTAGTAGCTAATAATGTTTTACTCCTTTTCAAAACTTTCCAACCCCAAATGGCCTTGTAGGCCTTATAGGAGATACGAAAAGGTAATATTGCAATTTCAAAATTATAATCTCCATAAAGTACTTGCAGGTGCGAATGATGCTGAATTGTTAGAATTTAGTGCACAAAAATAAGCTACACTAAAAATATTTGATTTATTTAGAGATATATTACACAGCATTTGCGTCCTTCACTTGATTATTTTCTCTACATACAACTCCGTTCTCTTGATTATTTATTTACACAGTTCACTTCTTCTGATTATTTATTTACACTGTTCACTTCTACACTATCGCACAGTCCGATGCACTGTTCACGGTCCGCTGCGCTGACAATTACTTTCTCGCTGTACGATGTTCTTCTTATCTTCCCGTGTACGTACGAGTTTACCGTGTAACATACGTAGTATAAGGAAAGTAACATAATGCTGCGGAAAATCGATTTCGACATTTCAACAGGTTTTGGGATACCCAGATACGAGAAAGTGTTTTTTTCAAAACGTCTGTCTGTCCGTCCTTCCGTTTAGTGTCTGTGAACACTACCAGCCCCTAAACCATGCGTAGATTTTTTCCAAACTGAAGAAGACTCTGTCCACTTGCCTCGTGTCAAAACTTTGAGATTTGGAAAAAGTTTATTCAAAATTTGGGGGTACTTTACATAAATCCCCCCGGACATTTTCAAAATTTTCTCAAAAACAGCTCCAAATTGTTTCTTTAAATTTCTTAGTAGAATAGAGTAAAATACATTTATAAAGGTGGCATAAGTTCGATTTCACGGTTAACTCTGAATTTTCGAAAATTCTCAAAATATCCGCGCCAAATCCTTCCCATTTGACCAAATACTCATTTCTTTCGTACAAAAGTTTTTTGACGTCGATTGTCAACTGCCTCCTGTTAGTTCGGAGCGTCGCCAAAAAATTGCAGCAACTCCTGGGTGGCCGCGACAAATTATGTACCATTGTCAGATTTCTCGGAATCTAACTCTTTCCACTGTAGACACAGGAGACTCGCATTGTCATGAGCCGTGGGCAGTTTGCAGTGCACAGAAGCTAAGTAAAATTGTTGGGCGCATGCAAAGTTCGATTCGGGGCGCTGCCAGGCAATTCCCAGCATCTTTCTGCAGTCTAATGACCAGTAAAACGTTTAATTTCGTCTGGAGAGAGGTAACCATGACAATCTCTTCAGTACTCATTGATTCTTTCTGCAAAGTAACAATCTTTGACAATTATGATATCGTTTTTTTTCAGAACACTCTCGTATGATGAACATTTTCGATAGGAAAGGCGATGTTCGTTGCAGTTTCTGCTAATGCTCTATTTATCTAAGCAATATTTATCATCCTTGGTACCCACATACACAATCTTATTGCCATTTATCCTTTCTATTTTTCTTGGTTGGAAACGATAAACATTATTACGATTGATTACTTAGGCCCTTTACTTCCCTAAATTTGAAATTTTGGTATATGTTATTAAGCAGAAATTATCTTATCAAATTATCACTACTACTACTAGAAAACTATTACATTTAATGTCTAGCTTATCTTCTTTCTTCTAACGTGTTATGATGAATGAAATAATTAAGCTTTTAGTTACATACTATATCATCCGTTGTTGCCTCACTTGACGCCTCAGGTACCTGATAGCGCTGACCTGTCTACAGCTTAGAGGGTCGGCAAAACGGACGTAGCACCACAGCGTGTTGAAACCATCTGCATCCCCCTCTGCTCGCCGGATCACGAAGGCGTCCAGATCCCAGTGAACGCCCGCCGCTCGGTTCTGATGTATGTGATTCTATGCATTTTCGTCCTTGTAACTAACGAGAATTACAACGTGTATGACAATGACTACTTTTACTGCAACTAATTGGCATTTCGAGTTACCGCGACGAGCTAACAACGCAGTGAGATTAATAAATTGTGGCATAAAATAGCTCCAACTCATGGCCAATGTTAATGACTGAACTTAACATTTTCGCGATTTCACACCTGGCTTTTATGACCGTTCTTGTGTACGTTAAAAATCAAATGCTCGCGACCACTCTCGTTAACCTCAGTATGTCCTCTTTCCTTTCGCGACCACTCTACTTAATGTTGCGAACTCTTCTCTCAATTGTGTTCCCTGTCTAACGTCATAAGCTCCCTTCCTCCTTGACCCATTAAGACTCCGCCCTCTCTCCTCGTGCTCAAATAGTATGTTCCTTTTCATTTTCTTATTTTCCCAGAGTTTGGACTGGGCCAAATGAAATTAGATCACAGTACTGCGCACTGCACTCTCCGGTCGCCCTCGCGTGGACACGTGCGCGTATCCGATTACTACGCAGCGACTGTCGTGAATCCCGAAGTATTTACGACACTCGATCGAACTCGCGCCCTGTCCTCATTACAGCTATCCTACACAATACTGCGATCATATTGGTCCGCCTGCCTTTTCAAGTCATAATTGGCAGTTGCAGGGAAGGCTTTTCCGCGCGCTACGGAGGTGCGGGGTTCGGCATGCGAGAAAGCGGTGCCATAAATATGTCGGCATTCTGTCGCCTCCTCGCGACCCTTCGAGATTCGACCCAAAAGGCTCCTCTGCTCGGTCTCTCTGCGCGTCCGTCCCACTCCGCCTCCTTTCTCTCCCTCGTCGGTTAGTTTTATAGTAAAGTTTTATATTGTATAATTGATATATCACTATATATATATATATATATATATATATATATATATATATATATATATATATAGCTATACACGTCTAATCGAATGCTCTTATCGAGCTTAATGATCTTCAGGGCGTGAGAAAGTTTTCCCAAGATAAAGAAATAGGCAAATCTGTGCGTATATTCTTCCAAGAATAAAACCATTTACAACAGGCACTGGACAAAGACAAAACAAAAACCTAATGACAAATAACACTTTGCAATATCTCACAAGAAATGAAACTATCCTTTGCAACGCTTTGACAAAAATTACAAACACCTCTTTAATATTTTAACTAGTTAATTCTTCCAAATTAATTGCGTTCTAGAATTACTCGTGCATGGTAGTTACTTGCTGGGCCAGCACCGTTTAAAAATTATATTAATTTACTTTGTTCAATTACCACAACACAAAATTAAAATATTTCTCATTTCTACTTAATTTCCTTAGTTCAAAAAATGCTTGCAACAAAATTACCTATTATATTTCACAACTATTTACAATGACTTTCCTTGGAGTGTTAAATATAAATGAAATGTATTACACGGTTTACAAGGTTCCCTTTTCTGTTGTCACTGTATACATGGACCGCAACGAAATCTACTTGATTGTGCAAATTTTGTTAAAATTCAGACTTTCTTCCGATTCGCTAACGTGTTCGTAGCTCCGCCTGCCCTAGACTCCCGTTACAAATTTTGATTCCTTTTTCTGTCGCTCTCTCAGCAGTGGATCGTGCCGACCTGGGTTCGTTTACATCGTGCGCCTGGCCTTACTTCAAATTCCGGCCGCACAGTCGCTCCTCTGCCCACCAGACGTTCGCGATGTCGCTCGAAAACTCCTGTCTTCGTGCTGCTGTCCACGGAATCCACGTCCAGTCTTCCACGTCTTCTCTCTTCGCGACTCTTGACTCGAAGCACGCTGACGCGTGATACAGTCTCTACGCATAATGGCAACAGCGTATTTCGGCGTCTATTCAACACTTGGCTTGTGTTGTTAAGTACTCAGTTCTATGAACGCCTCGTGGCAATTCGTGTCCCTCGCTCTCGCGGCTGCTACTCTTCCTCGTCCCAACTCTTTCTAATTCACTCAGTTCAATAAACTATCAAATAAATATTCACCACTTTCCAGATCACTCCAGAACAATTCTATTCCCGCTAGCATTCTCTCTCGACAAAATGTCGACTATCTCCCTACACCGGCCTCGCTCTCTACACACGTCTGAACACCCTGACGTCTCGTTCAAGAATGGTTGAGTGGTCAGTTTCTCTGCTTCTGCTTGAGGGGGGCATGACGTCACGACACACTCCGCACTTGCCATGAACCGCAAGTCCGGCGGTCGAGCCGCAGATAACAGGTCGCGTTGTTTCGTACTCTTATTATTGGCGCGCCTGAGTTGCGAGAACCCGTCTTGGCGTCGCCGAAGCAGCGTGGGTGTTGTGGAGTTCTGAGCATGGCTCAAATGCCACCATATAACAGCAATTATTAAACACTATAGTATTGTAATATGCTTCAAATATTAAAAAATATTAATGTATATTATCACGAACGGAAAGTAGCCGTCATTATCGCCTTATGTTATACGTGCGGCGTTACCATAATGGATTTCAAAATCAACAACGGCCGCTTCTTACGGGATATACATTTTGCCAATTACCATTGTTCATACCAAGAAAATGAAAATGGATAGGAACAAATTAAATATTATATTTATCAAAATTACTCGGTTTTTACATGCATTACTTTTATTTCCCATATCTTACTAAGCAAAGCAAAATCATCAATTTCTTTTACACATTTGTCATAATGAAAGGACGCAATTTAAAATACGTTTTAAATAATTCCTAAAAGAGTAATTTTAAAAAGTATTACACAAGCTCGAAAGTAAGAAACGAATAAGAAATATGAAATAATATACAAATTCAAACTTACGTAGCATTCTACTGTCAAGATCTACCGTTCATTTTACATTCACGAAGCAGAGAAAATTGGGAGTGGGCGTCACCAAAGTACACAAATTACTTTAAAAAACCAAGTCGGAGCTAATTTGCGACCGCAGTCCCGAAACCCATACACGTGACAACACCCATTCGCGACGACACGTTCTTCCACTATATTGATGCGTTCAAGCCATTGTTGTTTCTTCATCTACCATTGTGACATCTTTAAATTTCTTGTGCCACAATGTTTTCATCTATTCTATCGACCTTCCTAGGACAACTCTTGATTATTTCTGACCCCAAAGCTATTAGGTGGCGAGGGCTAGGGAGTCATTCCTCGTCTTCCTTCCTTATTTCTTTAGAGTGAAGTAGACAGGCCTTCCGCGGGAAGCACCCCAGAAGCATACAATTATGAATGGTGCATGATCCAACAGGGGAAGGAGGGATTCACTAACCTTGGGAATTAAAACATCCCTAAAGAGTGGATCAGGGGTAGCCTGGACACATTAAGCTACGGTAGAAGCAATCAGCCTAAGGGATGAAAACCTCTTAAATAAAAGCTCCGGTAGTCCAGGTTTGGGTGTTGTGCAGTAGGCCAGCACCCTGCACACGTAAAAAATCACACCGCTAAAAATCTGTTATATGGATATCTCGGACATTTCAAAAGGGAAACGACATCGGCAAAGAAAAGGGACTTTGAGTATTGGTATAAGAAATGTACAAAGCATATCAAACAAACAGCAAGAAGGAATCCAGGAAATGATAAGGGTCTGAAACAAAAAAGACAAGGGAAGCGAAACACTGAACAACTTTGTGCACTTTTACACAAACAACACACAAACATATTCCGGACGCATGCACTCGCTTGTGCGACGTCGCACACGACCATCACTAGCGTGCTGAAGCGGCCTTCATTTCTGAACACCAGTGCATGCCTTTCCGTCTCCCAGCTGACTCGCACCTTGCACCACGCCAAACGTGCCCGACGATTGATCGGCGTGACTGGCAGTCGGGCTAGCGGTATGCGCAATTGTAATTTTAAAGCAAATAACCGTATTTCAACGGTGCGTGGAGACATGTTGGGGGCCACATGTGCCCGTATCTCGGCGTGGGTGGCCGTACGGTCTGCCACGCCCGCCCTCTCGATGCGTCGATCTTGACGTTCGTCAGTGCTCCACGGTTGCCCCAAAGTGGGTCTGAGGCTACGGGAATGCTCGTCTACCCATCGTCGCCAGCACAGCATCACGGCCCACGCGGCCAGCAACGCGCCGAATGGACCAACCGCCTTCGCGCATGGCGACAATTTGACCCCTCTAAAAAAAGATCCAATGGCTTAAAGGACGAACGAGTGCGACGCCATGGCATACCGAAGTCCCAACTAGACCTTATCGCAGTGAACAGCGCGTTTTAAAGCCGCGGAGTACCATAGGCGCGCCCGGACCATTTCACCACGCTACCATTACGTCACCGGGCGTCAATCACGGCTTCTACGATCCCCCATAACTCAAGCACCTTATCGCCTACATGACTGCTCGTGCCCTTCTCCGTTTCGGATTTTTTTTCAAGCCAGTGTATTTCATTAATTTCAATCGCAAATTACGCAAAAGTACTCGTTTTTTCGTACAAAAATGTACATGACCTTTTTTCTGTAGCTAATTTAGTACAACAGACATTGTCTGAATCTCTATCTTTAATTTTGTAGATTTAAATATTTTTTCCAATTTTGGAAAAATCGTGAATTTCAACGGCAATTTGACCTGCACCATTCTCTTAAACGGTCTTTGCTTTATTCAACAACAAAATTTTATCATAAAATTTGGAGAAAATTGTCTGAATGCGTTTTGCGCTAGCATTGTGCACAGACTAGACAGAGACGGATAGAGAAACGTTTTGCCGTCAATAGATTTTTCGGTATGAAGGACTCACAAAACAGATTCTGGCCCACAACGTGTTAAAGGATTTTTAAATATATTTAGCAACTAGATTTATCAACGTTTTCGATACCAGGGCCCGGCAATGAGAGTTTTTATGTAGAAAATTCGTCTTTTTTTGGTGACGAGTACAGGACTTTCTCTTCTTACGTTAGCAAGTGCGCGAAAGTGTAAAAGCACTTACTACTTTTAATTATTTTATTTAGTCACTCATATACACTTATTACACGATCTAAAGTAGTAGTATTTTTTGAATTGCCTAAGTGCTCAATTATTAAATGGAATTATGTGAAAGTTTTCAATATTGTTTTTATGAAAAATTTTATAACACTTTTTTTCTTGAACAGTTGCTTCTACATCGAAAACGTAAATATGTTTCGCCATGTCTTTAAGTACATCCCAAATTTTCTTTTGAATGAAGACTTTAAACAATTCAAAAGTATCATTATAATTAATGTCTTTGAACCGACATTAAATTAATTACAGATGTCCTTGAACACAGCAATATAAGAAAAATATTATATTATAATTTACTTCATTTTCGTAATATCAACTGAAAGAGCTTTAATCTGAACACTCACGTATAAGTAGTAATAATCTTTGTTTGAATAATTGTGAATTTCATTGCGAGGTGTATCCTTCGTAAAATTATATCAATACATTTTCTCTTTCTAATCTATTTTTAGATAACCACTGTTTATATAAACATTTGTTAATGGAATGTAATACGGTTAAAATAAAATTAGAATGTATACTGCAATTTTCCTAACTTTGCCCCTCAAGATCTTATTTCACGGTAGCTTTATATCACTGTTTTCGCGTGTTTCTCTATCTTGCCGCTAGATAGAGAAATACACGACATGCAGTGATATAATGAGGTCCCCACGAAGGTACCGCATAATGCCACCGTGAAGTAGGGCCTTGAGGGGAAAACTCGCAGAATAGTTGACATTTTGTGGTCACAAGATGGCACCAGCACCGTAACCTATGGAACAGCAAATCAGAAGCTTCGGCATTTGTACATTGTTGTCACCTAATATTAGGGGAGAAATGTTACGAGTAAGCAAATGTTATAAACAAACTTGTTACGAGTTTCTCAACATTCCTTTCTTCTGTGTGCCTAATTAGTGCTGAGAGCACGTGATAGATCCACGGTCACCTTCACTGAAGGTGTCCGTTGGTAGATCACGAAGTTTGCGGCAACGTCGCCTCCATCCACACCCAAACATTCTAATTTTACTCGTAATATAAATACAAATCAGAAAATAGAAAGGTGTATTTAATAATGATGGAATTTCTTTATATAGCGATTAATAATAATAATAATAATAATAATAATAATAATAATAATAATAATAATAATAATAATAATAATAATAATAATTTAATAATATTTATGATGCGCATAAAATGGCTTAACTCACCTGCGTTCATCGCAAATTACACAACCAACTCTGATGTGTAATTAACTCACTAGAGCCTCACGCACCTCACATCATGCAACTAGATATAACGGAATAAATTCAAACAACAGAAAAATGTATTTGAAGATTCAATCTAAAAAGCTTGCCTTTCAAAAAACCCAATCGCTAGAGAGATTGGTACCAATATATATATATATATATATATATATATATATATATATATATATATATATATATATATATATATATACACGCACACACACACACACACACACACACACTCTGGGTACCAACAAGGACACCTGAAACGTTGCATTTTTGCCGCCAACTCGCCTTCAAAAACTGTTACAACTTCTTACATTTCTTTTTAAATAAAATTAAAATAATATGCATTAATATATGAACGAATGCTATTATAAACAAATTCGTAAGTATGGCAGTTGAATATTACTCACTTTTAGCTTGTCCTTTCACATTGTGTACATTCGAATAAATGTGTTAACTTGCGGGAAAAACTACAAAAATTCCAGTGCTGTGTACCAATCCTATCAAATAAAAATAAGTAATTTTAAGCGCACACAGTTACGTTAATTTTAATATATTACAGATTAAAAATAAATTGTATTAATATAATGCGTTATTTACCATTTCCATTTTACACAAATATCAGTTTCGCATCTAAAGTTCACCTGCTTGCTAATCAGATTGCAATGTGTAATAATTATATTTGGTGAAAATTTTTAATAGTTTAACTTTTTTAGTTACGTGTGCTGCGGTGCTCAGTCAAAGAGGAAGTAATTTACTATGAATAAGAACAAGATTTATAAACTTTTTCGTTACCAGAGTCCTCCAATAAGAGATTTTTTGATGAAAATTCACTCAAATTATAATACTTTTTTAAGTAAGGGCGTTTAAGTGTAGGCCTTTCACCATGGTCAAATCATGCCGCCACGTGGGCGACAGTGGCGCTCCCGATTGATGCGGGTATCGTTAGATCTCCCGTCCGTGATGGTTATGTGTGGGTGTTCTGGGGTGCTTTATCCTCTTACTCTTGTGTAGGTACATTGATCAGTCAATAGTTTGTAGCAAAATTGTGAGAAATTAATGTTATTTTTTGGTTAATGTTAGAGAAAATATATTGATTAATTTGCTTTAAAATCTTATTTTGTAGGATAGTTATAATACTCAATGCCGAAGAAGTTTGTGGGAGAAAATAGTAAGGCAGTTGCTGCCAGAGCACGAAAGGCCGAGGCTAATGAGAAAGACGCGGCGAAACGTCAACAACAACTTGAGGAAGAGTATTGGAAAGATGACGATAAACATATTGCCAAAAAGCAACAGAGGAAGGTAGTATTTTTTAACCATAAAAAGGTGTTTTTTCAATTAACTACATTCTTAACTGGGCATTTACTGAATATTTTCATGTAGGAGGAACAAGAGCGAAGAAAACAACAGCAACTGGAAAAGAAGGCAGAATCGAAAGCACTTTATGAGCAAGAAATGAAATCTATTCAACCAGCTGTTAAACAGCAACAATCAAAGATCACTCGATCTCAGATACAGGTATAAAATGGTACAGATGTATGACATGATATGTTTAACATAAAAAAGCTGTGTGGTAAACATGGTGTTGTTGATATAGGCTGAAGCAGAAAAACGTAATAAAGCTGCAGTTGCAACTTCCAAAAAACCAGATATAACTCATATACAAGAGCCATTAGAAGAAAATATCAACCGAGTAGTTGTTGATGGACTGGAGGCTCGTAGTGTGACTGAAGCGATTGCAGTTTTGAGGTATGGTGATATTTCTGTTTTATTAAAGTTCCTGGATTTGGGAATTTCATGGATTTTCTTCATTGATAATGGTTGGCATGTGCTCTTTAAAACAAGAGGGAGGGCCAACTACTTTCTGGGTTCCCTTTTCTAATTAGCTATTTTATTTACATACAATTTGTATTGTATATCATTTTATATGCATAAAATGTAGTGTATAATTTATTTGTTTTTCATAGCTTATTTTTCTAGTAAATAAACAAAAGATATTACAAGTAGGACAAAATTATGAATTAAATGATACCATAAACTCCGGATCAACCCAATTAATTAATACATTTGATTTAAACGTTGAATCATTTACAGAATTGCATAATGGTTTGGAGAGCTCATAAAAAAGGAAAAATATCAGGAATGGAGCTTATTTATTGTAATACTGTTTTATTAGGAAGGGTCTTCGGGAGCCACTTCAAAATTTCCAGGGGGACCATGCATATATCCATGTTTTTTAGGCCTGCTAAGGTCACGTGAAATTACTTTATATGATTCCTTTATTTGTTTCCCTTCAAGTATGTTGTTTTTTTGCTCCAGTAGTTTGTTTGGTCCATCTTTTTTTTTGTTCTTTCTTACAATCTTCCCAATTGACCTGAAAGTCCCACTGTAAATTCATTTGTTCTCTTTAACTTTGGTTGAATGAGGTAATTTCCTTTTTTGATTCTTGTTAAGAATGGTTTTTCTATTTGATGTTCGTTCCTCATTTAATCTTTTTATATTATTTTATATTATATTATTTCTGGGTTATGAATAATTCAGAGTTCACGTGACTGATTGTAAATTAAAAGTGATTTTGGTGCCCTTCCTCAATCAACAAAGTACACTGTGCTTAATAACGTATACTGTTTATAATATGCTTCCACAGAAACAGGGTTTGGCCTGTATTTTTAATTTCCGTAAAATGCCTTTGTATTTTCAAAAGTAGAGATGGGAGCAATATGTTGTTTAAGACAAAAGAAAAAGCGTATTGGTTTTAACATAATGCTCTTATCCATTGTTTTATCCAAGAAGTGCTTTTCCGTTGTTGTTTTTTTTAAATTGTGACGTCATGGTGAAAATTTAAGATCAACGAAATTTTTATAAACAATTTTTTAAATTTTTTTTGTCAGGAAATTTAATCACAAAATTATACATTTTCTAATTTTTCAACAAAACAATTATTTTTAATATCTGGAACTTAGTATATTAAAAAAATGTATAATAAATCTAAAATAATCCTTTTTTTAAAATTATATAATGATTTAAAATATAGTATTGATTGTGATATAATTTTTAATTATTTATTTATTTATATACTACATGTATTAAACTATTTTAGTTGATTGGGGTGGGGGTTAACATCAATTTATTACGTCACACTAGGATGGTTGAAGTTATCTGTGACAAAGGGGGAGGGTTTAAAAAATGGCCAAAAAAATGTGATGTAGTTTATGGATGGCTCCTAGAGAGGAAAGTGTGCATTGAAATGAAAGGGACCCTGAAAAGACATAAAATTGTATTCATCAATTGTACCAACATTGTGTACTTGTAATGAGATTCCTGTAGCTAGTTGTTCATGAATAATACCTTCAATAACCAATGTCAATTTTACCTTTTTTCATAGTACATACGTAATTTTTGCTTGAAGTTCATGCATTGTATGGAAACCTTTTCTCAAAAATGACCATCCAACATTATCCTTGAATAGAGCAAAGATCACTTATAAGAAACGTCTCGAATTTGTTGAATTCTCTGAATTTACGAAAATTTCGAAGTTACAGATACTGCCAAAAAGTATGAGCTGGTGTAGCACCTCTAGTTTTCTAACTACATTAGTGTTATAGTAAATTCAGAACACAAACATAGTCAGTTTTTATGTTCAATTATGAGTTCATAAATTCTGATGTTATATTGATGTTGAAAACTATATAGTAAGAAGTGTTTTGAGGTATCAAAAAAACATGTGAAACTAGAATTTGCATGATAAGTTTGCAGCAATTCCAGTACATCAAATGTCATATATTTTATCGCTGTTTAATATTTTGTTTTGTTTGTTTTTAGCGTGAAAGGTGAAGAAGTTGATCGACATCCAGAGAAAAGAATGAAAGCAGCTTATACTGCATTTGAAGAAGCAAACATGCCGAGGATTAAGGCTGAGAACCCAAATCTGAGATTGTCGCAGATGAAACAGTTACTTAGGAAAGAATGGATGAGATCGCCAGAAAACCCATTGAATCAAAAACTCTCTTTATCAAAGCAATGAAGGGTTCTATTAATGTGTAATTTTTCAAATTACATATTCTGGTTTCAAGGTTGTATCAATTTAATAACATCTTTTCGTTTCCATCAGGCAGAACATTAGTTTCAAAACAAAATAATTATATCGTGCAATATAATGGACTTTGTTATCAGTGATGCACATTTTGTAAATTTTGTACAGTTAAAGTTCATGTTAAACATCTGATGTATTAAAAAATGTATCAAATATGACCATATACATTTATGAAAAAATCCAATTTGTTTTATATGATATGTTTAACTTTTTTGATCCTTTGTTTTCAACAGGTATTTATAACAATTGTAATTTTTTTGAATAATATTACTTCCTTTCTGAGAATTTTGTATAGAAAATAATATTACCATATAACATGATGTTAGGGGTGTGAACTTATATTTTGAAACAGTTGTGCTCATTCGATTATCTGGATGAGCAATATTGTTGCCTTCCAAGAGTTAACCCACTGACTGTAAAGTATGAAGTCCTAGATTCTTTTCAAGAACTTCATTTGTTTTCTTCCTAATTGCTTCAAAGTGGTGCTGTAGAATGGCACAAACTGTCTCATACTAGTTAGTATCGTAATTTTTCCATCAGGGCTATCTTTTCAGTTTTGCCCCACTGTCATCTCAGCTGTCGTCTATTGACTAAAATATATTTTTTCACTGTGTTGGATCCCTAATTGCAGAATTGAAATAAGACTTTAAGAATATTGTAGAGGGTAAAATTTGGTCCTATATGCACATTTTCAGTTGCAAAGCAACGTTTACGAAAGTTTATTTGAGCATTTCTGCAAATGCACAATTTTAAACTCATTTTCACCCAAATATTTTATTTTTTGAGATACCTAATGAGAAATTTCTTGACGTATTTCTGCTCGCAAGTTTGATAGTTTATAAGACATCCATAAGGTAATGTTGAAAACATGAGAGAGGCTTTTTTAAAAAAATGTTAATTTTAGAAAAAGAATATCATCTAAGTGGCATTCATCGTCTTGTATATTATTTTAGTAGCATACATACCTTTTGTAGCTCTCACATGCAACTAATCTTTATAAATTAGATGTCTAAAAAGGGAATTACACAGAAACAAGATGAATTACACTTAGACTTAAAAAATATGAAGGATTTGTTTAAAAAACTCTTCATACATGTCAAATGGAACCCTCAGCACTCAGTCAGGTATATCATTAAATAACTCCTAAACAAAGTGTTCGAGGGCCTTAAAAACGAAAATTTGGAGGACAAAGGCCTCAAAGAAACGTTCCTCACACTGTAATATTGTTGGACATTCTGTTCAATTTTTGCTCGTTTGGCACTTATCGATACTACTACTGACACCTGTATTTCCATCCTTGGTGTTGGTGGCCATATTTGTGACATCATGCATAGATGCTTAGATTCCTCTATCTTATACTATTTATACTTTCTGTGTACACTGTGGATTGCCCAGACTGATTAGGTGTATTTGCATAATTATTAATTCAAGATTTGCTCTCTTTGAAGCAACAACTAGAAGTACTATAATAAGTTGCTTGATACCGATGAATATTGTTTCGTATGTGTGTAGTGAAAACATTCATTTAACATTTTGCTGAGGTTTACAGCTGCTGTGTACCTAATTGTGGAGGGATGTGGATGTACAGTGAAGACGTGTCTTGTTAGGTTTGGTTTGTGTTTTACCTGTACCAGTATTTTCGTTATCATCAGTGATTTGGTGAAACTCAAGTCGGCGTGTTCATCCACATAGCCTTCTCGATAGTAAAGTAAAAAACTGTTTAAATATTTTTGTGTACGTCGCGTAAATCGAAAAGCTAACTGTCAAAGAATATTGAATAATTACTTCAAATATTTTTTAGGGAGTGTTGTGAATTGTTCCAAGAAATCTCTCGATTATATTGAATAAATCTTAGGGGAAAATTTATTTTACAAATCAGTTGCATTGTTTTTTTTTTTTATTTGATAGTGTGTTAGTACAATGGAAGATACCTTTATACGTGTTTAAACAAATAATTACGTTTCATTACGAACTTTCCCTTTAGAATGGAAACAGAAGGATAGGGAAGAGTGTGTGGTTTAACATGCTAGAGTTCTCGCATATTAAACGGAGGTAGTAGGGAAAAACTTGTGCTATGGCTCAACACAGAACATACTTTTTAAATTAACTAAAGTAAAATAGCTGGAAATAATGAACAAGAAATATCAGAATGCGCTAGCCTACAATACTATACGTGAATTAATTTAAAAAAGCAACCAAATTTAAAATTGTAGAAAGAATAGTGCAAGTTATTCGACATCTTGTCAATGATCACAATCTAGACGCATGATTAAAATGTTGGCGGTATCTGGAAGTGTGTACGTCAATGTCCAGCTGTAAACTCTTATTGTAAATAATAGACTGTTTAATATCAAACTTAAGGCATCGATTTGCTAAGATATTCAGCATGTAAACATCGTTTGAGCAACATTCCTGTGCCTCGAAGTGAACTCTTCAGACTACTGAATTGTTTCTAATAGCAACAAATGATATTTTTCACTTAAAGGTGAAAATATTAGTTTTATTATTTTCTGGCTCGGAATTTTTGGGCTTTTCTTCAGGTATGTAAGAATGCAGAAAATAATTCAATACTTTTTAGTATACAAATTGTGTTTCAATTTTTGCACCCCAGGAAGCTGGCGCCCAGCCCCTCCAAATCCCCCTCTATTCCTCATAACAAATCCAAGAAAGTTAAATAATATTTTAAAGAGTAGGGTTGTATGTACCCTATCTGGTATTTTTGCATGGAAGACTTTACTTGGCTTTCTCAAAAATGAAAACTTCTAATATTTTAGTGACTATCAAGGAAAGCTTAAAGCTAACTGTCATGGAAGATGGAATAATTATTCCAGTGTTCAAATGTTATTAAGAAAGTGTAAATTGTTCAAAGTATATATCTATAATACTGAATAAACCTTTATTGAATATTTGTTTCCAACGTCAATTGCATTGTTTTTATTTTTGTTTGATATTCTTTAAGTATGAAGTTACATTTTTAAACTAGTAAACACGTTTCATTAACAACTCAAAGGAAAAGGGTGGGGATTAACATATGAGAGTTCTTGCACGGGTATGCTAGTACTAATTACTCTGTTTGTATGCATTTATACAAGAGAATAATATTACTACAGAATAGCACAGCCTTTCTCGTACTAGTTTTCTAATTTCTTTGGTTTGGACTACCATTTCAGTTTTGCCTCATCTCACCCTTTTCCCAGCTGCTGTCTATCGCCACCCAAACTACATTTTTTTCACATTTGCTCAATTTCTCAGTTACCTAATTGTAAAATTGATACAAATGGTAGATATGACTTTGGGAATACTGTAGAAATTATATTTTAGAAGAGTAAAACGTCAGATAGGAAAATTTCTCTCTAAACAAAGTTGGAAATGTTTTTAAGAAAACTTATAAGCAATTCTGTTAATGCAATATTTGAAGATTTTCACAAAAAACTGCTGAGTTTTGGAGAAGCTGGAAATCGTTTGAAGTACTTTGACTCAAAAGCAATAATGTGTACAAATCAGTGGTGATATTATAACCCATACCGTGTGTGGCTTCTGGAGCGGAAATGAGGTTTTTCAATAATAGTCATTAAACTTTGACCAACAAAAATTTAATATCTAAAATTATTATGAATGATGGGTGATTTACATGATATTTTACAATTATGGCAAGAGTGACCTTTTCTATTTAAATTTAACTAGTTTGATTGACTCGATATTATCTTTAATTCTATTAATAGGCCGCCATGAATATTAGTGCTGATGGCATCTTCTCTCCAGCTTCGCTCAATAACTGTTCATCTGCATTGCAGCGGGAGCAAAGCGAATGATTACCCGTTGTTGCTTTGTTGTTGTCGTCGGCGAGCATCACAGCACGCTCAGTGGTGGGGTTGTTGACCGGCGTCAAGGGCGGGCCGCCCCCAGACAGCTGCAGATTACCACGGCTGCACTTCAGCGTAGCCGCCCCCTTAAGCCGGACCCGTAGATGACGTCATCAACCTCCAGACGGCTACGGTTTGCATCGGCAATGACGGATCGGAAGACATCCGTCTTCCGTATCAGGTAATCGCGGACGACCGACTATCGTAGGCGGGATATGTCGGTCTATGGCACGTGCCCGCGTGCTACTGTGCACCGATACTTGGTAAATGCAGTTCACGGCCAGCGAGAACACTTCCCATTTCGGGAAATGTCTTTTTTCGCGCGAATCTCATGTGACGAATTATTGAGGGCTGACTTCTAAAAAAAATTCTACAGCGAGCTTCTGAGAGGCTGGACTCCCTCTTCAAAATTTCTCGAGTAAGTCCCGGAGGGCTCGATTTCCCTCCGCAAGATTTCTTAAGTCAGTCCGCGGGTTCGACCTCCCTCTGCAAATTTCTTAGAGTAAGTCCGTGTGAGAGTTGTTCTCCCGAATCATGAAGGCTACCCCCCCTCTCCTCCAGTGAGAATCCTCCCGATACGCGAAATTGAATTTCGCGGAGCACGGTGGGGCGGGGCTTCGACCAATGACGCAAGATCCTTCCTAACAGCCAAAAATGTTCCTTTGCTGCCGCGGTCGAGCTTTTTGTCGCGGCCGGCGAAAAAATCGGCGTGACCCCTTATCAAACCCGCACGTGCGCACCCGCAAATCCGTTGGGTCGTAGATCTGTCTCCCCAAGTGGGTGTAATTGGCGTCGGGTCTCTTTGAGCGCCTTCCCACGTCGCGACGGCAGCGCGCTTCCGTCAAGACTCTCGCTGCGCGAAGCGGAGGAGGGGGTACGCGCCACCGCTAGCAGAACACAGCTTTAAATGGTAGCCTTCCCACTGTGCCGCCGGTCGCTGCGTTTTACCTGCTGCGGTCCCTTCGTTCGTCGTCGCCGGAGGGTCGGCGAGGAGCCCTGCCGATTGACGGACGCGCGCTGCCGTGGCGGCGTGGGAAGGCGCCCTTTGACGAGCGTTCGCGTGGATGGGGAAAGGCACCCTCTCGAGAGCTCGGCGGGAACCGGTTGCCGACAAAGGGTGTCTCCTAAGCGGGGTGTCTTGCCATGAAATGGCCCCTCGCCTCTGGTGCAGCCGAAGGGACGCCGGTACCTACAACCTCCCTCTGCAGTTGTGGCATCGCTGGGCGTCGCCGATATTATTTATAGAAATTCTACGTCAAATTCGTGGCAGCTCGTACCGTTACACTATAAATACTAGCAGCACTAGAGATATTTAAATGACAATTAGGTATGTAATTTTTGAAAATGTAAGAATACATTAAAGTTCCATTTATATCATACCATTTAGTCAATTTAGCACTACCCTTTATTAAAGAAAATATTTGGAGTCGTTTTTGGGATAATGGTGGTTGATCGTTTCTGAAAATGTGGAATTTTAAGATAATGTTCACTGAAAAGTTACGAGTTTTAATACAATACAGTAATGAAAACAAATAGCCGGTAATGACGTGAGAGTCAAAAAAAGTATTTTTTTTAAGGAATTCAGCCATTTTGCGTTAATGTCATCTGTTACACTACATTTGGCCCTATCCCTACTCAATTTACATACAAAATTTTGAGACGGTTTTGAGAAATTCTTGTTTATATTTTTCTATTGTGTGAAATCTACTAAAATTTTCAAAAATAAAAAAGTGCATGACCTTAATGAAATAATTAATTATGCAGAGAAAATTACATTTGAAGAAAAATACATTTTCCTCAGATTTACATATCTCTCTACATTACATATATTACTACTTATGTACGTAGTCCAGTCACATTAATGTGACCACCCGCCAAAATCCTGAACAACCGCCTTTTGCAGAGCTGACCGCTGCGAGATGTAAAGAAAGAGTCAATTAGATTTAGGATGATACCCACAGGGATGTTGAGCCATGCCATGGCCGTGGCCAGCAGTTCTAGGTTCGTCGGTTGCGAATCCATGGCACTAACAGTCCCATTGAGATAGTCCCATATTCTCGGTTATGTTTAAATCAGGAGAGTTTGTTTGCAAGGGGAAGACTTTAAACAATGTTGCTCTTCGAATCACCCACGTACATTGCGAGCAGTGTGACACGCCGTCTCGCTGAGGAAAAATGTATGTAAGATTGGCTATCCATCCATGGTCCCTAAGGATGGCTCCATACTTCTGTCGATCCAGAGAGCCTTCCAAAATGATAAGATCATCCAGAGAATGCCACAAAACATTCCTCACGCCGTCACGCCCTCTCTGGCCGGGACCCGTCCGGCGATTGTTGCAGAGTATTTGCGTTCAGACGTTTCACACCGTATACGCCAACAACCATCTGTCCGATGGAAGAGAAAACATGATTCATCTGAAAGTCCACCTGCCGCCACTCAGTGGACGTCCAGTTGCGGCGTGCAAATTCCAGCCTTCGTCACCGATGAACAGCAGTCAATATGGGTACATGAACCAGGCTCCTGCTGCGGAGGCCCATACGCAGCAACATTCGTGAACGGTTGTTGAAGAGACCCTGTTGGTAGCCCCTTCGTTCATCTGGGCGATCAGTTGCTCGACAGTTGCATGTCTTCGCCCGTACACATCTCCGCAGCCGTCGTTTTCCCCTGTCTTCTATTACCCGTGGCGGGGACATGTCCACGGAGTCGACCCCTGGAAGATTCCCGCGCTGTTCCGCGAAGACAAGCGCTGATGGAATGTGAGTGTGGGCACCGTGCGCAGAGGCGGGTGGCGCAGTCATCTAGACGCGACACTGGCGTCGGTTTCAGTTGGGTCCTCTGTGTCGGTGTCGGCGGCATCTTCACCCTTGTCCTGGTTGCAATCCTCGTCCGGTGTGTCAGGGCTGTTGTCTTTAGCTGGCTTCTAGTAGAATTAGTCTCCGAAATTCTCCATGAATAGGAACATCCGCTGGCGCGGGCTGGGTAACCGGGTGAGGTTACCGGGTAAGAGAGTGAGGAACGCGTTGGCATCCCACTCAAACGGAGGTGCGAGGGGGCTCGCGCCGAGGTGGCATTTGGTCGCCACCGCGGGCGGGTGCGGCGATGGAAACCACGCCGCCATGTTGCCCTCCGAGCGGCGCCCCGGCCGCGAGAAAAGTGCTGCCCTCGCGTGGCGATGCCTCGTCGACGGTAGGTCTAGGCCGGCTGCTGGCTCCACAACACTAAGTCCAAACAGATCGGCGTTGTGCACCGAATTTCTCCACCTTATCTTTAGTGCGATTGTATGTATTCACATGCGTTACCTGATAAATAGTTTCCCTTCTTCCATGTGCGTCAAGGAGGGCCGAATATGTTTTCAGTATTCAGCTTCTACGCGATCCCTCTTATTGACGTCTGGGTTGGATACTTGCGAAATGATGTAATCCCAGGCGCGATCAATATCAAATTTAGGAACTGTGTCACGGGGTGTGTCTGCAGAGAGTAGCTGCTTGCAATGCCGCTGCTTGGGCCTGGGCGGAGGTCTCCGCCGTGGTTTGGGTGGAGTGACGTAGCAGCGAATTCTTCAATACGAGTCTGTCGCGGCGTTGAGACGTCTCCCGGTGTCGATGCCGCAGATCGCGTCGACTGGCTAGCCGGCCTGGAATACTTGGCTCTTCCGTTTCGACGTCTACGCATAGTCGCCGCACGTGTTGCTCCGGGGCAGAAGCGTTCGCGGCGTAGAAATGGCGGAGAGATCGTGTTGAGGCGTCCGCTCCTCGCGAAGTTCGGCTCAAGCGCCCCGCTACCTCCTTTCGATGCCTTGCCTCTGCATCGTTCCCAGTGAGTGTAATACAATGTATTTATTATATACAAAAAACGTAATATCTTAAAAATAGGTTTATTCTGATCTCACACCAGTATAGAATAACCGTATACAAGCCAGATCCAACAATTTTCCTGAAGATGTACCAGTGTATGCCAAAGTCGCCGTTGCCCAGGGAGATGTCCAAAGTTAGTAGCCGTAGCACGAAGTATCCGAGAGAGAGAGACAGACGGGAGAGAGAGAGAGAGAGAGAGAGAGAGAGAGAGAGAGAGAGAGAGAGAGAGAGAGAGAGAGAGAGAGAGAGAGTTCGTACGCTTTGCTGTTCCGTCAACACTTCACAATTCACTGATGCACTCGAAACTGCTGGTAGGCGCTCAGCTGCCCTCTGCCGGCCGTGGCGCTGCTTCATAGCCCGCTGGCCAGCCCTCGGATAGGGGTTGTGTCTTCGCCGAGACCCGTGGGAGAATGGTCCGCGAAAACGTAGATACGCAGCGCCCTTTGAAATTCACCAACGCTCTGACGGTGCCAACGGGTGGGCGGCGGGCCTCAGCTGAAGGGCCAACACATTTATAGGGGTGTCTGGTTGATAGTACCCGCCGCCCCAGTGAAATAAAGAGATTGTCTCGCTCCTACCTCTCCTCGCTTCCCGACCGCGGCCCTGAGTGCTGCCCGCTTCCCTCTGGTGCGCCTTTGGTGGAGATCTAGAGCTAATAGTGGCCATGACGTTCTATATCGGGGAGCGGTACCCGCTGCATCGCAGGCGACACTCCTCTCTCGACAGGATTATGCTAGGGAGCGAGACTACCCCCTCCCGTGTGGCATTGTTGCACTAGATCAAAAGGGGAAGTTTAACCACTTTCATTCGATGCAATGACGCCAGAATTGAGGCATCTGGTTTGGCCCTGCCGTCACCCGTCTGATCATCCGCTGTAACTGCTAGTAGCTCTGCAATGTCATCCAGGAATACGGGATTCTGGGGTCGCGTGCGGGGCTGCTCTGCCTCCGTTTCAGAGCTCTCCGCTTTGCTCTCTCTAATTTCCGTGCGGGCGAGGGCTGGCGCTCTGTTTTTTTTTGCCGGTTGGATAGGAAAGATTCTAAGACTGGATGGCATGCGCCTGCGATCCAAACGCAAACCAAGTGAAAAATGCATGAATACAAGCATATCAATAAGAGCATGTTCACTTTCTGGAGTTATTTTCAGAGAAAAAATATTAGGAAATGCGATTGCCCGCTATTTTCTCTCCAGAAACAGCTCGTGAGTTTGCGAATTAAAACTTTTTAGTTACAAATGAATAGCAAATATACTCAAATTAAATCAAATTATATTTTCTAACTCTCTTTCGTGCTTTGTAGCTCTTAACGAATATATTCTGCAGCTAATATGATGTCGAACCGCACTTTTCGTTCACGAAATTTACGAAACGACTGCACAACTTAAAGGCGCGGCCAGGGAGTCTTCGTCCATGATGCGACTTCAAGAAACATCGAAGGGATTCCCCGCCGGAGACATTGACAAAGAGGTGCCTCCCCACGCAAGACATTGCCAAATGTAGATGTAAAATCTCGTGAATGAAGTGACGGATGAGCGGTGAAATCTCTGAAAGAGTAGAATGACGCAAGACATTTTGGGGAGTCCACTGACAATTTCTGGTATTCATCTTGTATGTGATTAAATTCGGCAAAACACACCAACCACACGAGACAAGAATCAATCATACTGACGATGCGAAACACGAGGCAAGAAGAGCGAGACGAGTGCAAATGAATAGCGGACAGGTGGAAGGGGAGAATTAAGATTCTCGAACCTGAGAGAGAAATTCAGGGAGTAAGTCGCGGTGGCTGCGTAAGAGCGAAACTAAAGTGCTAGGAGGGATTCGTCCCTCGACGACTTTAGAAGATAGACACTCTCTGGAGTTCGCGACATCACGCGATAATGTGAGGCTAGCCGCGAAGTGACAGAACTGACTTGCCGGAAGTGATAGGATATAAATGCCGCATTTAATGAGGACGGAGACCGAATGGAGTCGGGAGCAGAGCTCGTCGTGCAAACGAGCGACGACCGACAGCAAAGAAGCTTCACAGCTGTGAGGAGACATTGTTCTCTCTTCAATAGGTGTCGCTTCCAGATCTGTCGCCTGGCAACAACTCTCGGGTCCACGTAAACTATCTGCGTCCGCGTGCTTTGCGGGCAATGCTTTGCTGCGGTGAATAAATGTGCTCATATCACGCCTCAGGATATCATTTTAAAGCCAGCCTAAATTTCCCTACCCAAGGCAACCCTGAAAATAAACCCGCCCCAATTCGAGCTCTTCTCGAACCACGTGTGGGATTGCCACTGCTGTCAGGGCCACCCAAACAAGAGGCGATCGCTTAGTGGCCCCAGATAGGTAAAGCGCCGCAGAATAGGTTCCAGGTGACGCCCGTCCGGACACAGGCAAGTCGGTGGTCGCAATTTGCGCCCGCACGGGGACAGCCAAATCGGTGGGCCCAATTCGGAAGGTTTATTTAATGCAGAATAATATAATATTTATAATTTAATTATAACAGATCTGAAAAATAATTCGTACCCTGCTCTCATAATACTTAGTTATCAATGTAATCTTGTTTTATATAATATGAATTCACTTAAAAATTTCAAAAAAGTATCAATGAACACATTTGTTTTGTTTTCAATTAACACGTCTTTACCTCTTGAAAATAAAGATTAATAAAGCATGATTTGAAAAAAATCCTAAAACTAACAGGACGACAGAGATGTTTATATGCCATTTCAGGAATAAATTACTTATTATTACTGAATTTCTCGACTGACGACAAACAAAATACATAAATAGAAACAATAAATGTTTTTGAAAAAATAATGAATACTTTTAAGATATAATATTTAAAAGAAATGCATTCAATGTTTCATTGCCATGTAGTAAGGAGATGATTTTGGTATCTGGCTGCATTTAAAATTTCCGCTAATCTTGTGACGCAATTTTGTGTATAAAGCTTATTGGCTGAAGGCTGAGCGACGACGCTCCCTGTTTCTTGCATCTTAGTATTAGGTCTGCACTAGGTGTAAGTGCTGTGTGGTCGTTGATTCGTTCGTGATGTTGCTACAGTACCATTCACAGTGTATATTGTGCTATAATATAATTAATGTTAAGATCTCTGAGTGAAAGCGTCGGAAAATTGTAAGAGGATAGAAGATTAACACGGTTACTGATAATTTAGTTTCCGTGTGGCTGAGTTTTGAGTGATTATGGTAAAGCATTCCGCCGATATATGGCTTATTACTTGTGTGTCTTACGTTACTGAAAAAAATGAGTGAAAGGTATGTGAACGAACGTACTTTTCCAAAATAATTTTTTCTCGACCCCTTTAAATGTTTTCGTTTTTTAACCGTTATCATTCTTCAAAAGTAACGCTGCATTATTAAAATTGTATTTTTGTAATACTTGCATTTCAAACTACAGGTGATTCAAAATTTCAGGAATCAATAAACGTTTGCCTTTATCTTTGTCGAGGTTCCAACTGCTAGAATGAAGACCACTAGGATCCTTTTAGTTTTTAAATTGAACAATAATAGTTGTGTAAGAAATTAAATTTTCTTTTGGAAATAAGGGAGTCTTCATTTGTTAGGAAGAGATGTTAAGGTTATATTTTCTATTTGAAAACAAACTTCAAACATTCAGATTTGTGATGCATGTTGGACTTTTTTATTTTCGTGATAATTGTTTGGTTTGAAATGTCGACTACAGGAATATGGAGCAGCAAGTGTCTGTTAAATCGGAAAGAGGATGGGCAACTAAGAACTTAATTGGAAATAATGTAAGTGAATAATTTATTTTGATATATCTATGAGGCCTTGTATAGATATGTAATATGTGAATAAATTAAAAATGTTGTTGCTTTTTCATTAATTTGGAGATTCTGGTACTTTTAAAACCCTTCAATTTTTGTGTACGATTGTCCCACTTGGGAACAGAACGGTTGGAAAAGAACAATAAGTTGATGTCATTGAATAATAGTTGTTGTAGTTAAAGTTAATTTTTTTCATTCCCGTTCTTACAATAAACTTTTTGAAATGATAGTTTTCTGTGCCCTTAGTTTACAGTACCTGGTAACATACAGTTTGTTATAAAGCAATTCTGAAGCAAAATACTGAGAGGAGTGTGCTATATTTTGGGTGGGTTTGAGGGTGGAGAGGATTCAGCCGTTTTATAGAAAGTAATGTTCAGTTTTACTTTTCTTGAAGGTTACCTTGCAATAAATAAAATTCAGAATCTATCCCTATGTGTGTCAAATTTTGTGTGAGGTTTTATTGTTGAAGTTCTAATTCAATTTCATAGTTCATATGCTGAGTTTGTAGATAATAGCAATTGAATTATTAGTTAAGTTGTTTGGAAATGTTGTCTGGTAAACTACAGCCACTGATTCTTTTTCTGATATGTTTTATTGGCAAGTCTGCACACTCCAATATTATTAAATATAAGTTGCAGTGGTCAAATAGCAAAATGCAAGCTTCAGTGATTAGCAATTTAAGTATTGGTTTCCAGGAAGTAGTTTTCCAGATGATATTTCAGAAAGAGTTTCACAGAATGTTTCACAACACTTTTGATGTGAATTGCAGCCAGATTGTTATAAGTGTGCACACTCTGTACCATTCATGACGTGATGTATTCGTTAATGAAAACAAACAACATGATGTAAATTATAAAGGAGAAGAGAAAGCATTAGTTGTAGGTATGTGTCAATTTTTCCTTTGATTCCAGTTGTATGTTAATGTCTATTTGCAAGAATTAGAAACTTGCAGTCTAAAGATGAATATTGGTATTATTTGTCTAGTATAATAGAAGTAATTATTAGTATAATTGAAGTAGGAAAATTGAAATTTTCTGAGCTGTGCTAGAAATACAGCAGCTTTGCAGTTGTCTCCTCCGTAGGTATGGGCGATTGTTAAAAAAAATAAAATTAAAAAATGTCGATTAATATGCATCAATTAATTGATGAACTAATATTATTGAATAATTTTTCTCGAGTTTTAAATAGTGTGTGAAACATGAAAATAATATATTATTAAATTGTGCCTGTGATATCTAAACAAACTAAATAGAAGTTCAGATATTAAACTATTTGCATCAAATTTGATTTTTAAAACCTATTACGCCACATGTACTCATGAGACAAATAAATTATAATCTAGTTTAGAGTGAACATTCCTGGAAATTGTTTGGAAACGGTAAAATAAATTACTAGAATCTAGTGCCATAGTCCTACTTGGTCATATCATTTCTAGGGGTCCCATTACGAAATAATTCTAGGGAATTTGTAAATCAATTTTTTTACTTCATATTTTATTTCAAATATGCCATAACTAAAATATAAGACCATTTACAGTGCCTCTTGTTTTTTTTAGTTTTGCTAACATTAAATCAATTGCGTATGTTTGTCCATTCTATTTATGTAATCAGATAGATGAAAGGATGAATTCTGCTGGTATAGTTTTCGTATTGAGGTCTATTTTCTTAATTTGTTTACCTTTAAGATTAATTGATGTAAAAATAATCGATTTCAATTTTTTGATTAATCAAAGGTTATTGTACTTTGAGATGAAATCGCCTATTCCTACTCCTGCCCTCACCTTCTTGAGCAGAGTACTGTTGCATGCATTGCTTTTCATACCTCTCCTGACTTATTATATGAAATGAATTAAATGTGCAGCAAAAGTAGTCTAATTATTTTTTGTGATGTTTGGCTTATGGTACTTCTCAAGCATTGGCTTATGGTACTTCTGACTGCCCAGGGAGTTAAACAGAAGTACCAGATATTGAATATTAACACAAATATTTGTGTTGAGAATCTTATTGTGCGTAGAGCTAGTTAAGAAAAGAAGTACTTAAACTTGAGGTTTGTACTATTTTGGGAGCATCAATCTTGAAGTAAAGAAATCATTCTGGTGTAATGTATTACTCTACTATTGGAAAAAAATCTGTTTACTATTATATTTGTTAAGTTTTAAAGCTGTGTTTTGTACTCTGGTTTTTTGAAAAGTGTAAGGAGTATATTCTGTAATAAATTTGAATAATATTATATAAATTCTTTTTAACGTCATTTTCATATTTTATAAGTTTTGGGTTGATTTAAAATTAGTCTGAAAAATGTTTTTCACATAATTTATTTTGTAAGTTTTTTCAAAATGTAGATTTTAATTTATAATTGTATCATGCAAGTTATTGCTTTTTTATAAATTATTTTGTAAAATCATGGGCAAATTGTTTGTTATTTTGAAATAAGTTAATATTTTTTACGCCCCATGATAGTGTGGTGTCATTGTGGACCGTGCACTTTGGGTTTAGAATAAATATTGTAGATTAATATTAAAGATTTAAATGACATGTTAAGTTGCTACTAGGCATGGACATACTTTGAGAACCCAAATTCCAATCATGATTTTCAGATTTTAAAATACGTATATTAGGCCATTTTCTATGTTATTTTCGGGATTATGATGTTTTCTTACATTTTTTGTTGACGAAATGTGTCATTTGTTTTCTAGAATATTGTTTAATACTGTTATAATAATATAATAAGGGCAATTATGTTTCTCTGATTATGGTTGGTACAATATTATTTATAAACGCAAAAGAAAGGATTGAAATATTAGATTCAAATCTGTTAAGTGCATTTGTATTGTACACATTCACTAATGTAAAATAGAATGATATTTGAAATTTCAATTTTAATGTGGTTCAATAAAATCAATCAATTGAACACACAATTTTATTGACACAAATCTATTGGTGAGAATATTGCGAGGAGGGCCGATGGAGTAGAGGTTCTTAAATATTAAACCCCCTCCCCCTCTCCTCACCGATGGTATACCACACAATTGGGCCCTGTATATATGTATCTTTCTCTCTCTCCCCCTCCCTCTCTCTTGCTCGTGTTCCCCTCTATAACTTTTGTGCCCCATCCGAGAATCGCACCCCACATTTTCATAACCTCTGGCTTAGATTGTGTTAAATACGTGCCTGAGTTACTTGCCCGAGCTAGTTCTTCTTTCTTGTAAATGCTCTTGAGCATTACGCAAGTGTGATATTCTGCTCATTTGACATCAGAGAAATCGGAGAAAACAGACTAGTGGGCAACCTATTGTTTACAAATTATCAGCTTTTTTGTGGGTGACAAAGGTGAATGCTAATACCAGTATTTAAATTGCTTCTAAAACCTCTCAAGGTCATGAACATCTGGGTCCTGGTTATAACACGTATGCATTTCCACAAGTTTGTTTGGGAAAATCAACTGCACGATTTGTAACGGTAGTGTAGTCAGCAATTGTGTACCTGCCAAATTATAAGTAGCAATGTGTTTGGTTTTTTTATTTTGCTTTTGGTGTTTGGGGTCAATGAAAAAGCAACACAATTTAAATAGAAGGAAATAAGAGTGCTGTTGTAGTAATATGAAGTATTGTGGCAACAATTTAGATACTATGGGGTAATTAGAAAATATGGTAATTACTTCCAAAATTGGCTTAAGTTTCAAGACTCGGTTCTTAAATTCTCACAGTTCTTCTCTTTAATTATTTAAAAAAGAAATTGAAAAATTTGTGACAATTAGCAGAAGATATTTTCATCGGACACGTCAAATTATTTTATTACCTCCAACAAAAATATTACTAGGTACATTTATTATTATTACTCTATGCGCAGGAATAAGAGGACTAGATGAGCTGAAAATTAATATTTTTGTTTAATGTATTTGAGTTGTTTATTTATTTTGAAAATCATATCTTTTAGTTTTGGGTTGATTTAAAATTAGTCAGAAAAGTAATATTCACATGATTACAAATTTCCATTGTTCTTAATTCCCATTTGCATTTTCTATTACCCCATGGAACCCTATATTTTTGCCAATTTATCTATACTTCCTAAAAAGAATCTGGAGTGATACTTTTAAATTAGTAATGTTCTAAGACCCTGCTAGTAAATGAGTTACTTAATTGCTGAATGGGAGTATGACTTGATTGACTGAGATTGTGTGTAGAGAAACAATATTCATTTTTGGATATGTAGTGATAAAAGCTTTGATAGTGTACTCTCTCATGCTTGGAGTAACTGCTTTTTATGAATAATTCACTTTTGTGAGAATTTGTCTAAAAGTTCATTATCTGTAAAATAGTCCTTTGTTATTTTAACTATTGAAAATTTATTTTTCTTTAATTTAGTCCTGGTTTAGTTTCCCTATTTTATTTAACTTGCTTTTTCCTGCAGTATTAGTAGTATTAGCATCACTAACAGGTAAACTGCAGAAGGACAAAAAAAATTTCCAAAAAGTATCTAAAGAAAAATTTTGGAATTACAATATTATTTTTGAAATTACAAAGATGTTAAATGATAGAATATTTAGAAAAATAGGTTGCATAGTTAGTGATAAAATACACAATCAGCAAATTTAAGCATTTTTGGTGCATAAATTTGAAATTTAAGGAGGGGCAGTTCCTTATTTAAACGTTGCTTGATGTATTTCATGATAACATTGCAAGAGATTCACTCTTTCACATCTTAATTGTAAATACACAGTGTCTGTGACCAGGATTACCTTGACTTAGTCCGATGATGGCAGATTTAGAATGTAGCTATTCTGCTTGGATCAACTTCAGCCATTGTGGACAAGAATTCTAGTGATTAGCTGCTCTGATTAGTAGTTTTCCAGTAACAGGTGAATCCTGGAGCTTTATGCGAACAAATGGACCATGGACTGTTCATGATATTTCTTTTCTGTTCCCCATCTTACATACACCTCCACACACACATCCCCCCTCCCCCACATACACCCTTCCACACATACGCTCCATCATGTACATCCCTCACATGCTCACTCACATACATCCTTATGTGCATTACATGACCACCACACACGTCAGGAGCTTATGGCTTATCCTGGCTGGGGGAAATCTGCAAATCAATGTGCAGTTCAGTTCTGGATCATGCAATCCAGGAGGGGAGGAACACTGCTACCACCTTGGATTTCATTCACTACTCTAATTCATTTAAACGAGTAAAAAGCTTGCAATGTTAAGAGTGTTGTCCTCCAGCATCCAAAATTCTATCACTGCCTTTGTAAATATTCTGAACAGGCTTTAATCATAAAACAGATTTACTACGATAAGACCACTCATTAATTTTATCCTGAATGGTCTTGTGTTTATGTCCCACTCCCACAGTCATTCAGTCGGTCTTTTCAGTTCTGTCAAAATTTGGCCACCTCTATGTGGAGATCGTGGTTGACCATATGTCCCAGCCAACACGTCTTTTTATGATTTTACTGTATTTTATGGATTTTTTAAAAAAATTTGAGCGTGGAGTGAAATTCAGGACAGCCTGAATGAAATATTTATGAATCTGGCGAGACTTGTGTTTGATCAGTAGACTCTCACAAATTCTACAATTCTAATTCTGGCTGAAGACGTGGAATATAGAAATATTCCTGAATCTGATATAAGGATATATATTTTTTCTGAGTTGAGTGAAAAGCAACTAGAATTTCAATATTTCTGTAATATCATCCAGGAAGTGCAGCACCTGTTGTAAGAATTTTCTTTTCGGTGAACAGTGTAGTCTAAGGAAAAATCCATATTAACTGTTGAAGCAATGTGTTAATTGTAAAGCAAAATTTTTCTTGTGAAAAGTTTGATAGTAAGAAATCACAGAAGTATTTATGGTACAATTATAGTGATAAAAAATGGGCCCTTTCAACTTAGAATTCTACATTTTTATGAATTTTATCTGTGGAAAATGTTTTTCATGTTATTATGGTTGTATTGTTAAATGCTGCTCCTGTAATTGTGAATACAGAATGCAACTATAACCTTGTCCTGTTTTTGCAATCTCCATGTCCCGTTTGTCTCAAACAAATGTAGTCAGCTTAGGTATATGCGAATATAATCATTGGTACTGCATGCAGATAAATGTGCTGATGTTTGCATTTATGAAAGAACTTTTAACTTCAATGACGTCGTGTTTCAGGAGCTTCCAGATGTGAAAGTCGATGTTGCAATTGGAGAACACGAGCCGCATCCAGAAACCTATTTCGAGCCAGAGTCCCAGTTAGTACATTCTTAATAATTTTGGCTAAAATAAAAATCTTAAATTAAAACTGTGTGTGGATAAC